>OY482670.1:150380676-150775454 GCA_960531455.1 Urophora cardui
ATGTGGGCTGAGCAAGAGGTTGTAGTACAGTTATAGAGGCACTTGCGGTTGTGAGATGTGAATGTTGCAGTAAGAAACAGTATTTAATGAATATTAAGGTGAGGCAAGAAAATAACGTGATTTTACTGTCATCGCTCATGGATGTTCAACCTAAATCACTGTAGAACTTCAACCAACTTGAAACAACTCGGCAGACAATCAGTTCAGATTGAGGTTGTACCGGTTACAGATTGCGCTTGAGTTATCAGACAAACGTTGTCAGCAACGAAAAGTTCAAGGAAGAAACTCCGTTTTGTAAAGACTTAGTCGAAGAGTAGAAAATCCAGTTTTTGGGATTGTAAATATATTCTAAAAGACTTCTGATGAAGATAACTTAATACATGCATACTGTATTAAAAGCTTCTTTTATGTACATATCCCACCCTATTAATATAACCTATTCATTGGTGGTTCACTTTACATGGTGTAATTTTTGAGCTTTTTTTCAATCTTCAACCGCGCCTTAGACAAAACTCATTTGAAAGACCAATTCTTCTGTTATAATATTTCGTTTTTTAGCAATACCCTAATGTACATAAGTACACACAATCTGCGACCAGACGGCGAACAAATCAGCAGGCAACAAATCAAAAAATTTCCCCAAGGCCTACAATATCTACAGTTTTAAGTTATACGAGTATTTTCGCGTAATAAATGTCACCAGAGACAGAAAGAGAGACAAAGAGATCTTAAAAAAAGATGATAACAAAAACCGATAACAATAAAAACAGTGAAAATATCAGTGAAATATCTAATAATAAAAAAGTAATGTAAATTGTCTTATGATTGAGGAGTAATAAAATAGTCGAATTCATTTCACTATTGCGTGATTTCTTACGATTTCACTGAACTCCGCCAGCAGATGGAGATAAAATCAATGCAAATGACGAATGAAGTGAAGTGCTTCCGCACGACATACATACATGCATACGAGTACATAATAGAAAATCCAAAAAAAATAATTAATATTTTTGTTTGCTTATAGATAGCAAAGAAATCAAAATGAAGATAAAAATAATTTAGGTATATGAACAAATGAATGAATGAACGCTTATCAAATCGATAAATTTTTGACAAACGTTGTGCGCGAAGATGGCGGTTGGCGGTCGGCGCCTGGTGTGGGGTGATGGTTAGTGGTGTTTTGATGGCATTTTGATGGCATTCCGAATGCTTCGTTATTAGTTATGGTGGCTAAATTGTAAATAATTGAATGTAAATTGTTTTTAATGATTCTTTGTAGTCATAATAATGACTTTTACTTTTCATTAAATTGACGAAGTTTTGTTACCATAAAATATTGTTAGCAACGGTCATGGTTTCATTCATATACAAAAATGTTGCTTAACTTTCATAGCAATTTTCCGGTAATAAAACTTTCTTGGACAATAACCCCTGAACTAAAGATTTTGAGCAACAATGTTAAGGTTATTTTCTTCTTATGTCCGGCTATAATCAGTTGATAATTCATAATTTAATTTTGGCTATTAAATGAATGCGCTTTTATGACTTTCAACAGTTTTGACATCGAAAAAAGTATAATTTTGTATGCAGTGATTGTCAGTAAACTGAAAACCAAAACCGAAATTTCATGTATTAAATATTATTTTTTTTTTAAGCCGAAAGCTAAGCGATATTTTTTCATCTTTTGTATAGCGAAAAAAATATTTTTTGGAAATCAATTCCACGCTCTTAAGCCTTATACTCAATACCTGCAAAGTACTTAATCAAAATGTTAACTTAAGCGGTTTTCTGCAGTCATTCAAGATATGCTATTTGGTTGCTTGAGTAACAAGTGCCATAAGCGACATTTTGCTTTTAATTTTCTTTGCAGAAATTATAATATTAATTGCTACTCAAATGGTCTAATTGGCACCACAGTTGGGCAAAATTTATTCGAATAAGAATAATAGATGAATAAATTTTTTTTATTTTTATTTGAATAATAAATAATTTCGTTTATTCAAACAAAAAATTATTCGAATAATAGATAATTTTCATTTACATATGTAAGAACAAACAAACATACAAACAAAAAAAATATACAAAATTTTTTTTTACTATTACTCAGTTGTTTTTTTTTTGTTGTACCCTGAGTTTTTATTTATTATTTGAAATAACGAATAAACCTCAGAATAATTATTCGAATGAATTTATCTGAATAAAATTTGAAAAATAAATTTTTATTCAAATAATTATCTAAATAAAAATTTATTCGAATAATGCCCAAGTCTGATTGGCACTATGCATTTTCTGGTAGTTGTGGGCGTTACAGACAATTAACATACTCAAATGTCTATAAGTACAATCTATGTAAATATGAATTATCAGATTATTAACGGCAATATATGCATATGTACATATTTACATACATAGTATACATACATATATGCAACTGTAAATTCATGCACAAACATATATAAATACATAGGTAAATATCTACAAATGTGCATTGTAAATTCTATTTCAAGTGCGTGGCTGACCACCTTGAAGTCTGCCAGAGAGAGATTTATGGCTGCACTGAGCTGTAATGTAATTGGAATTAGGCCTGTAAATGTCAGTGCATAAATAAAGTAATCAACGCATAATGAGCATTAATGTCTTATTTATTAAGTAGAAGCTCAATGAAGTTTTATGACAGTAGTAAAATAGTCAAACAGATCAAAGGCAAGTTACACTACTCAAAAAAAAAAAAACAAAAACAAAAATGAGCAATTACGGCAGCGCAGTAAATTTAAATATAGACTACCCCGACCTCGTCTCAGGTGAGAATAAACGATTCAGCTATGATCTTCTTAAATAAAAAAAATAAAGAGAGAGAAAGGTCCCAATTTGTCCTGAAGGCTCCAATATTACCATAAATACCAACCAACGATACGGAGCTCCTACGGCTCACTTCATATGATAGCTTTACCGTTTAGATCTCCTACATTGTTATAAATATTGAAATATTTTTTAAACTTTCATTTGGTTTGAAAGAAATTTAAAACTTTTTTGGGTTAAATTTTGAACCTTCGAAAGTTTAAAAGTTTCTTATTCCTTTTTGGTTTAAAATTCAAACTTACAAAAGTTCAAATATTTCAAAGTATTTTTTGGAACAAATTTCATATTTTTTGGTTTAAATCTTACACTTTTTCTCATTTAAACTTTTAAGGTTTAAATTTTAAACTTTCATTGGTCGTAAAATTTGGTTTCAACAAAAAAATTTTAAATTTTAGATTCGAAATTCCAACTTGCTTTTTCGTAAAATTTGGTTTCAACAAAAAAATTTTAATTTTTGATTTGAAATTCCAACTTGCTTTTTCGAGAAATGAACAATATAAAAAGCTCATTTATAGTTATTAGACAATTTGAATGAATGAATGGAGAAACAAACAAACACAAAATAATTATAGAAACAGATAAAATGAAGAAGGAAGAAAGGAGAAAAAGAGGATCGGAAAAAGACACAATATGGAAAAGGATTAAGGGGATGTTGGGGGAGAACAATATGGGATAAAAGGAGAAAAAAGGATAGGAAAGAAGATACAGTAAGGAAAAGCATGAAGAGGATTTGGGAGCAGACATTGTTTTTAATTTAAACCAAAAAAAGGTTTAAATTTTAAACTTTTGAAAGTCTTGAAATAAATTTTAATTTGGAATAAAATCTAAACCCTAAAAGTTTAAAAATCTTTTAAACTTTTCAAAGTTTAAATTTTAATAATTTTTCGGTCGTGTCCTATATATCGACCAAAAAAGTTTGAAATTTATACGAAAATTTATTTGAGTGTACTCAAAATTTATCACGACATATGTACATATATATGTGCATAATTATGTGACCAAGCAACCATGTATCCTCTGTATGAATAAAAAAATCAATTCGTCCACATATGCGAATCTCCAAACGAGATGTATTCCTTCTACTTTTTAGCTCTTTACTACTTTTGTGCTGTCAGCTTATTTTTCGTGCTTTTATTTCAAATTTACAGTTTAAAAATTTCCTTAACACCTTTTTGTGACAAATAATATTTATTTGTGGTGCATTTGTGGCGCATTTACCAGCGCTCGCCCACTTTCAGTTCAAATGCCTTGCGCGCCGGCATAGAAAACCTGTCGCCATTTTAGCAGTTCGCTGCCTGAAGCTAATTTGTTTCCTACATATATAACTAGTGTGTTGTTATGATTATATTAGTAAGAAAAATGTTTTATCTTTCCGGTTTTAAGCCAAACAGACAGCCAGCCAGAGCAGTTGGTTGTTACAGTTTAGTTTTAATGATCTTTGTAATTATTTATGCAAATGGCTTAGCGATTTGTTATCGTTCACTCAACGCGATTATTTGCCATTTTATCTTGTGACTGAGGAATGAAATGGCTTTGTATGTATGTTGCGCTGGCAAGTTGCAGGTGATAATTATAATGATTTGATATTGATGTGTCTACGCTACGAGTCACATACGTAAATATATATGTATATACATATACATATATTTGATATTCAAACAGGGTTAAGGTTAGCACACCAAAATAAGATAAGTTTTTATGTATGTACCTATTTATGTATGTAGTATTAAACAAAATATTCCATCCCTACATATCTCATCACTAGTAATTTACTTTTGTATCAATGAGTGGTGTCTCTTATCCATGCGGTGCTTGCCAACTCTTCTGTACTAATGTATGTGTGTATATGACCTTACAAGGTTTGGAATTCTTTGTGTAATCAAGCTAATACAAACATATTTGTTGGCGAATAATATTTCTGTAAAGAAATTCCTTTTGTGTTCCTTTTAGTTTGATTTCTAGAATAGCCTCTCGCGTTGTATCTAAATTTTAGATTCTAAAAGATGTGTATAGTAGGTATAGCTTGTGAAAAACCAAGTCAGTCGCTTTCATAGCAAAGACTTTTGTCTTTAGTATAATTTTCTCAAGGCTAAAAGACGAGAATTGTCCAAGAACAACCACCATCAATTCCCTCTATATTTGCTTAAGACTTTCCATAAATGTATCCTATAAGAAAAAAAAAAACAGATCTAAACTGAGGGAAAAAATAGTTAAATCAAATAAAACGGTTTTGGTTGGTAGAGCAACATTTAGAGAGGAGAAAAGATATCAAATTAAATAGCACAAAAGTCAACACTCCACTCCAAGTACTGACCCAACCTAATGTATATACATATGTATATAGGTACCCAATAAACACGGACGCGAGGATGGTATCGCGGCGAATTCGAGGCGAGTTCGCGAAAACAGATTTTCGCGAATGTAATTTCTCGGACTTGCCTCAAGTTCTCGGCAAGTTCGAGTAAATCAATTTTCGCGATATCATTTTTATACTCAGCTGTACTAGTACACAGAGTATTATAGTTTTAATCACATAACGGTGGATTGTAACAGAATGAAATAATCGAGATAGATATAGACTTATATATATCAAAATGATCAGGGTGAAAAGAGAAATCGATTGAGCCATGTCCGTCCGTCCGTCCGTCCGTCCGTCCGTCCGTCCGTCCGTCTGTCCGTCCGTCCGTCTGTAAACACTCTAACTCGCGCAAAAATTGAGATATTTTGATGAAATTTGGAATGCAAGTTGGTATCGAGACTGGGACGGTTGGTATTGAAAATAGGCGAAATCGGACCATGACCACGCCCACTTTTCCTATATAGAAAAAATCGGAAATTTGGTATCTCAGTCACTAATATAGCTGGAGCGATGAAATTTTAACCACGTGTTGAGCTCAGGCCCCTAAGAAGAAATTTGATGAAATTTTGGAAAATGGGCGGTGCCACGCCCACTTATTAAGGGTCAAACATTGAAAGTTTTATGAGTCATAACTCAGAAACCGTTGAAGATATATCGATGAAATTTGGTACACGTGATTTACTTACTTAGGCAAATGTTTTGACGGAAAATTGTCAAAATCGGTTGACGGCCACGCCCACTTTTATATATGTGTATTATAAAGTGACCTAATAAAAACATTTTAAGCGATATCTCTGTCAAATATAAAGATCTATCACTGAAATTTTGTGGCATGAGTCCAACTATGAACATAAAACGAAAACCACAAAAATTTTGGAAAATGGGCGGAGCCACGCCCACTTATTAAGGGGCAAACTTTGAAAGTTTTATGAGTCATAACTCAGAAACCGTTGAAGATATATCGATGAAATTTGGTACACGTGATTTACTTATTTAGGCAAATGCTTTGACGGAAAATTGTCAAAATCGGTTGACGGCCACGCCCACTTTTATATATGTGTATTATAAAGTGACCTAATAAAAACATTTTAAGCGATATCTTTGTCAAATATAAAGATAATTCATTGAAATTTTGTGACATGAGTTCCACAATAGACCGGAAACATAAAATAGACAAATTTTGGAAAATGGGCGTGGCACCGCCTCCTTTTGGACAAAGGGATATACGAGATTTCTTAGCCTTTAACTCGACAAATAATTGAGATATTATGACGAAACTTGGTTTATACACTTTTATAACTTGTGTTAATAGACACGCAAAAATTTATTGAAATCGGTTTATGACCACGCCTACTTTTTAGCAAAGATATTTCTGGAACACCCTGTGGGAATTTGTAACGTGACATCTTTGTAACTAGAATGGAATGAAATTTTGCACAAAGAATAATATTCATATGCTTAGTTGGATGACTGATAAAAATTTAGAAAATGGGCGTGGCTACGCCCACTTTATGCAGCACTCGCTTTATATAAAGTACACCGTGTTTCCATCAAACTCAAACAAACAATGAAAGCATACAGCTGAGTATCTAATGTTCGATTCCACTCGAACTTAGGCTTCCTTACTTGTTTTCTATTTTTTTAAGTTGTTTTGCGCTAAAAAATCATTATAGTTCTGAAAATTTACATTTATACCTGAACTCGAATATCACAGTTCCGCAGATGTTATCGTGGCGATTTCTAGGCGAATTCGCGAAAGTAGATCAAATCAGTTTATAATAAAATAGATACGAGTATGTAGAAAAGCCAATTCAAAATTGTTTAAATAATGGGACTTTATTTACTGCTTAAATTTATTTGAAAAGCTTTTGTTATTTCATGAAAGTTATACTGTCTTTATAAAAATATTTTAAGTGCTTTGTATTATTTTATACGGATTTAACCCATTGCCAGTAAAGCAAACTCTGAACATTTAATTTTTCGAAACGCCATTTTTAAAAAAATCTCGAATCGCTAATGAACAAAGCGCCAACGATCCGAGAAATTAAAAATTCTCGAACCGCTTATGATAAAAAATTCGAATCGCCAGCGATCCGAGAATGAACAAATTCTCAAACCGCTAGTGATAGGTGACATGCCTACGAATTCGGATTCGCCGATCTATCGCCGCGAACTATTGCCGCGATAATATAATAAGAGAAAGCGAATCCGACGCGAATTCGAGGCGAATCCGTTGTGTTTATTGGGTATATCTACAGCAGAATATACAATAAATATATACATATACTAGACTAGACAAGCTTATGTTATATACGATATGAACATATGATTTGTTTTGTTTTCTTGGGGTGTATAAAAATAAACGGAGAGTACCTACATACATATCTTTTACGTACATATGCACTTTAGGGTGGTCCCCAAATGTATGGAGAAAAATTGTATATCATATTTCGTGAACCTTACCACCTAGATCGATGCTAATATAGTCGAAGATACCACACATAAATTTTAGTCCCGATCGGAGACGTTTAATAGACAGGTGAGTGAGTTTAGAACTATCGATTTCGGGCATTAAGCATAGTACTAAGTTCGAGTTTCACGACAAATTTTTACCAGGTTCCTGCCGCGAAAACGTTGTGCAACATGCTAGCAAAATCATGCCAGAAACATTTTTTTATGCCAATTCAAATAGACATTGTCATTTATTTTCGAGTGAAGTGACATTTGTTGAAATTTGCATTTATATTTTGTGTATAACAATTTTTTTTATTGGCCAGAATTTGATAGTTCTGAGGAGATGATCCAAAAATTATTATTATTATTTACATATTTAGGCTTAAAATACAATTTTAAGGTTAAAAAAAACTAAGAGATGGGCACTATCTGCTTTGGCTATCGGCTCCATTAATTTTAAAAGGAGTTAGGTACTACTTATACTAAATATTTAAATTTTTTACATTTGTAACATTTTTTTTTTTTTAAGAACTGACATAAAATTCAAAATTGCTACAATTTTAGTTTTATTTGTTTTATGTATTGATACATATCATCAATGTTTTTTGTGTTGGGCTTTTGAGTACTTCAATTGCTCTTTTTTTTTTACCAAATATCGCGTTTCTATCATAAAGGTACCTATGCTCCAAAAATTTTTTTACATTCGCTCAGTTTTTGTTTTGGCATTTATTCTTATTTGACAAAAAAATTTTCTTGATATAAAAAAAATAAATTTAATTTTTTGAATCTCCATAGAGTTTTTTGAACCGATTGGAACAAAAATTTATATGTGATATTTTTGACTGCGCTGTTGTCGATTTAGGTAGTGAGATCGGAAAAAATCGCTAATTTGATTGCTTAAGGATCACCCTAATGCACATACATACACGCATATTTATGTACATATGCATTTGTGTGTAAAAAACATTCTATATTCATATTAATATGCATATGTTTGAGCATTTCCATGCATGCCTACAAGTGTTTAAAGGCGGGCATGGCACTAGAGTATCTGACTCACATGCAAAACATCTCTGGTTCAGGTCCTGCGAAGAACAATAAGAAAGAGCTGCTAAAATAAAAACTGACAACAATCCTAAAAAACTGCGTGCTAATGCGAACTTTGACTTTAAATTTCGCAAAACTGTGTTAACCCTTTCGACCCGCTTGGTACAATATATCCCAAAAATGTTTAAAGACACCTACAGGTAATATTTGCTTAACAATTTGAATGAAACGGAGTAGTTTCTGTTTTTTGGGATATTCAGTATATACTGGTGACATTTGTATACATTTTAACAGCTGCAGTTGGTTGTGAACAGTGAATAAGTGGTCACGTGTTGCGAAATTCTTCAGAAAACGGTGAAAATTACAGCGAAGCGTAATTTTTCACATGTCGAACATGGGAAGTTCCACTATGTTTATGGTGTTTTACGCCATATCATATGTAATTCTTTTATAAAAAAAATATAAATTATAATCTTGTATTTTTTAGGTTTTTTAATAATGAACACTACTAGGAAAATATATGACAAATTTCCTATCAAAACTACCGGCTGGGATTTAATATCCCGCCACATACCGCGCCTTACGGGCTGAAAATTGAAATTCTGGTTCGGTAGAAGTCTTCTTTTATTCCTAGTCTGCAATGCCCACATATTTCCAATACTGTATATATAGCGGATTTTTATCGGTTCGAAAGGGTTAAGAGAAGCTTGGCCCAAAACAACATATGTACCTACGTTCTATACGAATCTTGTTGTTATTCTATACAAAATACTGCCGCTTACAAGCTATATATGCACACAAAAACAACAACAACAACAATTAAAGAAAAGAACAACAATCATTCAATATACGATCCGGTAATTTACTGATTTTCATTCGGTTTCCATGGGCACGCACTCACTCAGCATAATTGAACGGTTGAGGCGCTTTTCGCCAGTCGAGTCGTAATGGAATTGCGGCATTGACAATGTTTCAGTCGGGCAGCGAAAGTGGTGGCTAATCGTGGGTGTGTCGCATAGAATTGAAATTGAGTTTTATTAAGTGACTGCGGAAAAGAAAATTTATTAATAAATACAAAGTGTACATAAACAAGTGATTGGCTATTGAGACACGGAAGGGGAAGAAATGCCGTTTTTCACGAAATCCATGCTACTAAAAGGTGAATTTAAAAACAATGTGGATTTCCATATACATACATAGAAAATATATGCGCAAATAGCGATCTTCACATTCAATGGTGGAAAAAGTTTTTCAGTTTGAAAAAATGCAAATGTTCTTGTGTGAAATTAGCTCAATTGAGCTTGGGCTAGAGTACCTACAGTAATTGAGTTAACCATAGTAAACTCTTGTTCTACGCCAAATTTTGAATTGATTATTAAAACCGTTGTCTCCGAAAAAAGATAACAATAAAAGCTACAAGCTCATTAATATGACCTTAACCCACAAGGGCAAACCCATATTTTTTTTTTTGTTTTTGAAAATATTGAATCTTCGGTCAACAGAAAAGATTTTGTTGCATGTTTTTACATTCGTTTTATTAGGTCATCCAGCTTTTAGCAAGACATTTTCGGGATCGAGGTTTTCTTTTATGTCAGATCTCCGTAATTTGTTTTAAAACTGCAGCTATCGATTCCCCTTAATTAGTATAAACATCTGCTGATTACATACCCTGCAGGAAAATCGCTAATTCAAAATGATGTTAAAGCTGTGCTCATAATTAAGCGATAGAAACTGCTTTTTGATATTTAGGAAGTTTAGCTTTTAGCTAGCGAATAATGAATGTGCTCAAAAACGATTTTTTATGACAATTTCTAAAAAGATTTCGATATTTTTCAGAGGTTTGACTTAGAGCTCGAGCTTGAGCAAACGTTCTACTGTGCGGCACCCGTAAGAATTCTTAGAATAAGTAAGAAAATATGCACAAAAACACTTTGAAGCATGTTATTGGAATTGACTTTTGAATTCACTGCGATCCATTTTTCCTACAGGCCATTTTAATACGTAGGCACATATGCACATTTGAGCATTCTTACATATATGTATATTAGGGTGGTCCCTAAAATCAAATTAGCGATTTTCTTTGGTTTCACCCCCTAGATTGGTAACAGAACATTCAAAGATATCACATACATATATATTTTGAACCAAATCTAATAGCATTGATAGACGGCAGCGATTATACGGAATATCTAGCTAATTCGGTGTTAACTTGAGAATTAACTGCAGGTAATTCGGAATATCTCTTGAGTTAATCTGCACAATTTTAGCGGAATAGGGCATTTTGTAATGAAATCTCTGGCGAAAAATCTCTATTGTGAATGAAAATGAAGAAAACAAGAATCCAAAGCAGATCTAGGAAGGTAGGCGCATAGGCGAATACAGAAATTTCCAATCTATTTTATTATTTTAATTGGTAGAATGTAATGTCAAAATGATATTTCGCCTTGGTTGAAATCTGAATTCGTTTGGGACTCGCCCATTCCTATTGACCATGATGTGATTTCGTTTTGATTTTGAAATACCCTACCTTTGGAAATAAAACAAGAAGTTTTTGAATTCGCCGCTGCGCCTACCTTCCTTCAGCTGTTTTGTTAATCCGCAATACTTGCCGTCTGTCAGGGTAAAATTTTAATCGAATTAAGTGTTGTGGTAATCGGGATTATAGCTGCCGTCTCTCAATGCTATAACTTTTGTTCCCGATCGGGGTCACATGTGGTAATATGAACTTTGACCCTGTGCGAAAGCGCTTAACAGTTTCCGATCGGAACCAACATTTATATTTGATATCCTTGAGTGCAGGATCGTTCGATTTTGGGCATTAGGTATACAAAATATTTAATTTAATTTTTTCAGTCTCCATAGAGTTATTTAAACTTTGACCCACTTAGCCGGCTCCGATCGGGACAAAACTTTATATGTGGTATCTTCGACTGTATTAGCAGCGACCTACGGGTTGAGGTTCACGAAATATGATATACAAGTTGTCTGCATACATTTGACCACCCTAATGTGCATACATACTATGTATAGTAGACGAGTCGCTTCCATATCTATTTTTATGGCTGCTCTGAAGCCAAAAGCAAACGTCTTCATAAATTACAATAAACAGCAACAGCTGTCTTTTAATGCCGATGATCCGTCATTGCTTTGCCGAGGAAATTCATTTTGCATTTTTTTGTTTTTCTTTTTTTTGCAGAAACATAGTGAATATGTATGTAAATAAATATTTATTTTTTACTTTACAATTCCAATTAAATAGCGATTTCTTTTTGCAATTCTTTAAATAACTTCCAGGCGCTGATAGCATTCTCCTGCGTCAGGGGGGTCAACGCTTCTTCGCCTTGTCCAATGCAACGCCAGCCGCCGTTGCTGCTACTGCGGCGCGTCCTGCACTCGAACAATTTCGCGATATACTAAATACACAGATAATGGTTATCAAAGATGCTGGAACATATAAAATGGAGCGTGTTATCACGTCATCACAGAGCACCGAGATCACCGTGGAGGGTACACATAAACGGATTTTGAACTTTTGTGCAAATAATTATCTCGGATTGGCGGTATGTGCTTGCTTACATATGGAAATATGTATATGAGTTTGTAAATATATGTGCTTGATAAAGTTATACATAATAATTAGTATTAATTTTTTTCATTAATTTGTAGTACAAATGAATTACATACATAGTATACATTGCTTTTCTAGGAAATAAAAACTGAAGAGAAGAAAAAATAAATGGCAACTACTTGGAAACCAATCGTAGAGTAGAGGATGGTTAAAAAACAATTAAAAAAAAGGTTCTTAAATGTCGAGTAAAAATCGCAAGGATAAGAGTTATAGATTTCTGGAGTTTAGTGTATGAAGTAGGTCTGGCAATTGCTGTAGATTAGTGAACAATGTAAGATGCGGACCGAGGATTCACAACTGCCACCCAGGCTAGCAAATATTCGCTATTCACTTTTCACTACTCTTCCTCTTCCAGAACAATCCCGATGTGGTGACTTACTGCAAAGACATATTGGATCAATATGGCGCTGGCTTGAGCTCCGTACGTTTCATTTGCGGCACACAATCGATACACAAAGAGTTGGAAAAGAAAATCGCACAATTTCATGGGCGTGAAGACACGATTTTATATGCATCTTGTTTCGATGCAAATGCTGGTCTGTTTGAATCGATTCTAACACCTGATGATGCAGTCTTCTCGGATGAGTTAAATCATGCTTCGATCATCGATGGTATACGCTTGTGCAAGGCGCAGAAGCAGCGCTACAAGCATCGTGATATGGATGGTGAGAGAGCGCAAGTGTTAGATATTTCATAAATGAGTTTTAACTCTTTTTTCTTCTTTCCCCCCCACAGATTTGGAGAAACAGCTGCAATCGTCGACGGCGCGCCTCAAATTAATCGTCAGCGATGGCGTCTTCTCCATGGACGGCAACATTGCACCGCTGCCAAAGATTGTGGACTTGGCGGCCAAATATGATGCATTAACCTTCTTGGATGAATGTCATGCAACAGGTTTCTTTGGCGCTACGGGGCGTGGCACCGAGGAATATTACAAGCTGCAGGGACGCGTTGACATTATCAACTCTACGTTAGGTAAGGCTTTGGGTGGCGCTGCTGGCGGTTATACCACCGGTCCCAAGGAGCTAATCAAGTTGTTACGTCAGAAATCACGTCCGTATCTCTTCTCCAATTCGCTGCCACCGCCAGTTGTGGCTACCGGCATTAAAGTGATGGATATGCTTATGAGCTCGGATCAGCTGTCGCAGCGCGTGCAGAGCAATACGAAGCGTTTTCGTGATGCAATGACAAAGGCGGGCTTCACCATTAGCGGTGAGAATCATCCCATCTGTCCGGTGATGTTGGGTGATGCGCGTTTGGCTTCGATTTTTGCTGATCAAATGCTTGGTGAGTTGTAATCAGTTGGGGTAACGAAACTGAAACATAATTTATGTGCTTTTTCTTTACAGCTCGTGGCATTTATGTGATTGGCTTCAGCTATCCGGTGGTTCCCAAGGGTAAAGCACGCATACGCGTTCAAATATCGGCGGCGCATACAACGGACGATGTCGATCATGCTGTGGCCGCTTTCGTTGATGTGGGCAAATATTTGAAGGTTATTAAATGAGGAAGAAAAATCAATAGTTTCTCGAAAAGAATTGCATGTTTGGCGGAATTTTTGCATACACGAAAATATGCATTTATTTTTATTATTATTATGTAGTTACTGTTTAGTTATAAATCAATAAAAGAATGATTGTAAAAGGCTTTATTTTTAATTGACTCGATCTGGCCAAATGCTTCGTTAGAGGAAATGTGACGGATTTAGATGACTTTGGGAAGCATGAACAGTGTTGTTTGTGGTGTTAGAGCGCTTTAGCCTACTGCAAATTGCGCAAGTTCGAGTCTTGGCAGAAGCAAAGGTAACCTGATGAGTCTTAGAGGGATCTAAGGTGAAACAGCTGTAGTTACATCCATGCTTAAAAAGCTTTTTTCTACACCATCTCCACTTCAAAATGAGAAACCTTCACATTAAAATCAGATTAGTCACTTTGAAATGAGAAACTTTCATTTGAAAATCAGAATAGTCACTTTAAAATGAGAATATTCACTTCAAAATGAGAAACTTTCATTTGAAAATCAGATTAGTCAATTTTAAATAAGAAAGCGTCACTCCAAAATGAGAAACTTTCATTTGAAAATGAGAAATTATCATTTTAAATTGAGAATAGTTCATAAAATGTATAAGCTGAATAATTTTTTTTTTTTTGTAGAAGGATCACATTTAATAGAATAACGATTACAATAGCTGGAAAACTTGTTGGACGCATCCAAAATAACAATAACTCGGGGGGCTGTGCACGGGCTTTTCAACATGCCTCCTCTTTTCATACGAGTGTGTAGCTTTAGAAAACATGCCTGTTGGTGCCTAAGTAAACTTAACTTTTAATAAAAACATGTTTCTCATTTTCAATTGATGATTTCTCATATTAAAATGAAAATTTCGCATTTTCAAATGAAGTTTTATCATTTCAAAGTGACGCTTTCTCACTATTGGCCAATTTTTTTTTTTTTGGTAGAAGTTATGAATCCATTTCGGAGACCACCACACCCGTTCATCACACTTCTTCAGGCGGCCTCAACAATAACAAACGTAAAAAGAAAACTGTTCTCACTTACGCAATTCTCAATTTGGCTCTCAACGAAGATCATTCTTGATCAGCGATCGCTACTCGCTACAACTTTACTCATTTTACCACCAGTTACCAAGAAGTAGATAACTTTTCTGCTTCTTCCACTTTGTTCTCGACTCTTGTCTCCGCATAGCTCAATTTGGCTTACCTTCTTTCGCGCTTTTGCACTTGTCCACCTGCACTTGCCGTTTTCTTCTTGCGCTTTCAGCCATGACGATCTTGTCTCTTCGACTTTAGTTTTGATTTGTTTATTATTATTTTCGCGCTCACAAGCCAGCCATGATATGCTAATCGGCTTTCTTTGTCTGAATGTTCTTTCAGGTTTTGATTTTATGCTTTTTGTTCCAACTTTGCTTTTCTTGCTGTTTACCTTTTTGCATTACCTACGCAAGTGTGGCTGTTTTTGGTATAAATGAAAGGCATCCCGGCATTCCCAGTTTTAGTTTGCCGGTGTTGCTTGTCTAGTGAACTTTTAAAAGTTGCTTATCTTACGGCTTGAAAAGTGTAATTTCTCATTCGCAATCATGCAGTGGTGCTTGGGTTAGTGATATGCTGTAGAAGACAGTAGTTATTTTTAGTCATTGAGTCTTCCATTTTTTTTTTTCTTTCTTTTTAGTAGTACTTTTATTTCTGCTCAACACTTCACGCTTCATCGGCAAAACCGCCGCCAATGCCATACAGGAACGCAATCTCTTCGCCACCGAACTCTTTCAAACCATTGCCACCGATAAGCAAGGCGAAAATGTCATCATCTCGCCAGTGGCCATACAAACAGCGCTCGGCTTAGCTTATTATGGCGCCGATGGCGAAACGGCAAAGGAGTTGCAGAAGAGCTTACACGAGCAGTCGCAAAGTCGCATTGGCATTGCGCGCAGTTATTATAAGCTGTTGCATTCCTTTGTCAAACCCAAAACTACGCTGGAGATTGCCAATAAAATTTATGCCCGGGATGCGCTCGCCATACAACCGGAGTTTCGTGAGGCCGCACAAAAATACTTCGATTCCGATGCAGAGCAATTGGATTTCAATGATGAACCCAAAGCGGTGGCGTTGATAAACGCATGGTTGTCGGAGAAGACGAACGGCAAGATTGCGCAAATGCTGGACAACATTGAACCGGATATAAATGTGGCGCTGGTGAATGCAATCTATTTCAAGGCGAAATGGGCACGTCCCTTCATGGATGATGAGACGCGTGATCGCGATTTCTGGTTGCGTGAGAATGTTACAGTGCAAGTGCCGACCATGTTCGCCGACAATTGGTACAACTACGCCGACTATGAGGAACTGGATGCCAAAGCCATTGAGCTATTTTTTGAGAATACCGATTTGCGCATGTGGTTCATTTTGCCCAACAAGCGTGATGGTTTGTATGAGCTGGAGCAAAAGTTGAAGAGCGTGGACTTTAATGCACTGGAGCAGCGCTGGCAATGGAATAGCGTAACGGTCTATTTGCCGAAATTTAAATTTGAATTCGATACCGATTTGAAGCCGTATTTGTTGAAGGTGAGCGCTTGGCGATGCTTATTTGAAACAATCTGCTTTAGTTTTCTTTCCCTTTTTTATATTTCTTTGCCGTTCAACAGCTCGGCATTAAGACGATGTTCACCGACGAGGCAGACTTTAGTAACATTTTCAAGGAGGCGCCAATTAGCACACGCGTCTCACGCGTTCAGCACAAGGCTTTTATTGATGTGAATGAGATTGGTTGTGAGGCTGCTGCGGCAAGTGGTAAGTGTGCGCAAGGTGGCTGGACTTTGGTTTTTATAAATTTTTTATCTTTTTTTATAAATTTTGACTATATTTCACTCTCTCCCCCCCGTTCTTTTTCTATCTCTATAGTCGCTGTTGGCGTGCCAATGTCATTGCCGTGGGATCCAAAAACTTTCATTGCCGATCATGCATTCGTCTTTGTCATAAGAGATCCACATGCTATATATTTTACGGGTCATATTGCTGCATTTTAATTTAATTTTAAATTATTTATATGTAAACTGATTCTAGTTTATAAGCGAAACTGCATACAATTTTTTAATAAATCAATTAAAATTAATTAAAAAGTGCTTATTTGCTTCGTTCGTTCCTTTTTTGAGTCACAAATCAAACGCATTTAATCTCGAATCCATTATCGAAATGTCGATCTTAGTATAATTCGATATTAGTTCTTGTTATTATAAGAACTGTTACAAGAAGTTTGTGGCTGCTGGAGTCAGCCATATTCAATATTCTCTTCAATATAGCATCGAAGTACCGTTTGCCGTCTGGAGAAAATCAGAGCTTTCCTCTAAGCTTGGGGTAGGTGAAAAAGTGTTGAATATAAATTTGAAATAACAGACTTAGATCTCCTGGACCTCTCTCTATTAGATTACATAATAGCGGGAAGTGTTCTGACAAAAAGTTGCCGATTGTATTTCTTTATACTACTTTATTTTTTTCTTATCTCCCAAAAAAATATTTGATCCACACTTTCTTCCGTATACTGTTACATACCAAGGCTGCAAAATAACGTTGTTTTTAACAATAAACAAACAAAAAATTTTGTTTCTGTTGAAATATTCGATTTTATAAACGTAAAAAGCATAACAAAATTCATTTCGTTTCAACTGTTATCAAAAAAAATTAACAAAATTTTTTTTGTTTTGATAATTATCAAAACAATTATTTCAAAAAAATATAGTTTCAAATTTAAACAAAAAAATTGAATTTTCAATAATTTCGTTTCCTATGAAGAAAAGAAATTTTACATATGTTTGTATGTAAGTACATACGTACATGAATAAAAACAAATACAATTTTTGTTAATTTTTTTGTTATCAACGAAACAAAATTATTCTGATTAAAGGTTTATTGATAATTTTTGAATCGAAAAAATTTTGTTTATGATAATTAGCAAAACAAAATAATTTTTGGATATTTTTTATTGATATTTTTTGAAACAAAATTATTTTGTTCATTTCGTTGAGCAGCCTTGTTACATACATACATACATAAATACATATGCAGATATTTCCCATAAATACCCAGCCAGCAAGGTACCGTACATTTTACGAACATTGCGATTTACGAGCTATTCTCGAATCAGAAAACAATAACAAAAGAAACTTTTTTCTATCATGTCAAAAAGAAAAATTTCAAACTCAATATTTTAAATTTTTTTTTTTTACATACATACATAAATACATATGCAGATATTTCCCATAAATACCCAGCCAGCAAGGTACCGTACATTTTACGAACATTTCGATTTACGAGCTATTCTCGAATAAGAAAACAATAACAAAATATACTTTTTTCTATCATGTCAAAAAAAAAAAGCAAACTTTTTTCTATCATGTCAAAAACGAAAAATTTCAAACTCAATATTTTAAAAGTAAGTATGTATGTTTGTAAAATTTATACATTTACGATAAAAAAACGGACGTAAAAAGATTCATATACGAGCGCTTTTTCGATACATTTACGACACTCGTAGGCACTGAACATTTTAAAGCGAAACAGTATTCGTAGGCGAATCGTAAGCGGATATCATAAACGATATTTTATTAGAGTTTTCTTCGAGAAAACATCAGTTTACGAGCTCGTTTACGATGATTTTGCTGGCTGGGTATGTTTAAAATATTTACCTACAAGAAAACGGCTCATAAAATTTTTGTAATTTTTAGCCCAAACTTTTTATACATTAGCAAAATTTTTTTACATTTAGGGGATTCACAACCTGTCATATTGCGTCATATCGTCATAAGTCATAATATTTTGTTGTTGCATTCTAGGCTATATGTGTACTAAATAAATACAACTCTGCACGATATGTTTTTGAGTCGTCGTATTTGATCAGCTGGTTTTGTTTACTTCTTCACAGGGCTTCGGAAAAGTCTTTTATAACTATTTCCGTACAATATTTTAATATGACATATGACTTTATGACACTTTGTGAATCACCTAATTATTTATTCAGTATACATTTTGTTATTTTAATGTCATTTTTAATGCGTCTTGAATGCAAATTTAAGCGGGCTTGTCCGTTTTTTTCAGAAAAATAATAACAATATTTTTTTTTCTTTAGCACTTGACCCACAAACTCTTTTTTCGGCTTTCTTGCGCATATGAAGTTTACGTTTCGCTGCCGTTTGCTTTTTTATTACATATTTAATCGCGCAAATAAAAATCGATAAGATATTGAAATAAATGTTGCACACCTGTCAAAACGGCACGCACGCATGCGACACGCCGCCTTGTTCGCTTGGTTTACAAAATAATTGAATATATGTAAATAAAGATTAAAAGAGAGTATCTAAAAATAAGACAATAAAAAGCTAAATAAAAATAACATACATATATATGTATGTATAGAAAAGTGGTCTTTAACGTCCCAGTTGGAAAAGTTAATATATGGTCATCTATAAATGGATATAAAGGCCATAGGATCTATACATTCCAGAATGCATGGTTTTTTTCATTGTGATGTCCTATGAAAGTCATGCATCCACTTTTCCCTGCCAAGTTTATTTATTTATTTATTAAGTCTATGGTTACAATGACCTTACAGACTAGAGATAAGTTAAGGCAAAAAGGAATGTTTGGGTGGGAGTCGCTCTTGCCGTGATCTCAGTGTTTTTTTTTTATTTTCTCACTACAATTTCTCTCTCCTTCTCATTAATTTTATGCCTCCTAATATGACTTAAAAAGAATTAATAATTTTTGTTTTTTGCATTTTTCTCTTCATCCTCTCTTCATCCGGTTTCCAACTAGAAATATGTAACTTCACTCCAGCTTGTTCTCCTCTACTTCTTTCATTGTCGCACGATCTTCCCCTTCACTGCTTCATCCAACGCCTCCATATAGTGGGACATTCAATATTATATTGATCTTTAGTGATGCCTTTATACGCCCGTTTGTTCGAAAAAGAATCTGTGTACTGTTGTCGTCATTGTAAAAAGCTAAACCAAAGAAAACCTGATTCTCATGATGGTTTTTGTTGCTAGATTCAATGTTTCAGCTGAAAGCCCATAACTGAACTCTTCGCTTACCTTGGATTGCATTCTAGAATGTATCCGATTTCCTATAAGTTGGCAGCCACACAACATAGTTTTTTTGGAATACACACTTTAATGCAAACTAGAGTGCTGCCTACTATCGAAATTCGACAGTTTTCTTGATGTTTTCTTATGACTAAGGTGCAACTATAATTTTTGTATGTTTGTTGTTATTGTCATTGCTACTATTATGTTGTTGGTGTTCCAAATTCTCCTACCTACTTCTTTATTTCCATTTCTACTCTTTTCTTTCCTCAATTTCTTTCCTACTTATTCTTTCTTATCCTACACTGAGAGAAAAAAAATATATGGAGGGGTCAAAGAAATTGTTTACCTATTTTGAACACTACTTTCTTTGTTTTGAGTAAATTTTCCTTAAAACATGTTAAAAGGTTTATAAAATATTGTTGGTACATGCGTTACCATGGTTTCATATACTTGTTTTGAAAAAATTCATACATTAAAATAATGAAAAATTCTTTAAGCGCCATTCCATTCCCAACTTTCCTTGTTTTGAAGACTTGATTTCTTTAATTTTGAGAAATTATATTCCCAACAAATCTACATGGCAACGAATTTCTTTTGAATGTTTTTTCCACATTTTTGAGAAAGTTTACACAAAACAAAGAAAATTTTGTATTGGGACGCGTGTTCAAAATAAGGAAAATTGTGTCTTTGATCGAGAGAAATTTTTTTTTTTGAGTGTACTTATTTCATGACTTTATATTTCTGTTGTAGTGCTTTTGCTACCTTTTTACGTTTCTACTTCTTTGAAACTACACACCACATCCAGCCAAACATGTTCAGAATTGCATGGTAAGTTGGTGAAAACGCACAAAGTCAGCTACATATGCTTGCGCATTGAGACAGCTCTGTTGTGTTCAAATGCATGCAACAACAACCACACGGGAATTTTCCAACGACGGTTGTGGGCGCATTTTCCAACCAATTTTAATGAAAATTGGCGCAGTTCTATTTGAGAGCAATACCTTTCTAATGGTGTGCTTAGTTTTAAAATCGGCTCAGTAGTTTCGACGGAGAAGATGGAGCAAAATTTATGTTAGCGTATTAATAATATAGATATTTCGTACATCTTTTCATGCGTCCGCAAGGTCATGCATGACTACCTTTCCAGCTGGGTATGTCGCTCAAGAGCATTGTAGAAAAGCCTTTGAAACTCGTACGAGTCGTTAGTATTTTGTATTAACAACATGCAAAGCAAACTGTACCCAGTATAGAAGAACATACAGAGCCTTTAACTACATACATAAATAGCGAACAACATTTAAGTAAGTCTTGCAGCTGAGAGTGAACAAATATAACCAGTATTTTGGTGAGACATTCACTCAACTTAAATTCACTTCATTAAACCCTGAAAGACAAATAACAAGAGTCCTTCTTAGTAGATATGTAGATATTTTTCGGAGTACACATGATACAGAGGATATCTCCTGTTTATCGTATGAATTAAAGATTCCATAAACCTGATTGTTACAGAAATAAAAGACTAAGCAAGCCTTTACAATCCGCATTATCGTCAACCAAACAAAGAATCAAATTCAATTAAACCAACACTGAAAAACTATATTCTGGTCACCTTAGCACTGCTAAAAAAAAGAACAAACTCATCGTTCATTGCTTTCTCGCCACGCTCACTGGATTTGGAGCTCTCGCACAAGCAATGCCCCCAACGAATGGAGCACGCAGTGATCAGCAAATAGCTATATGAACAACAGAAAAAAAAAATAATCAAATACCTGTTCTTGGGAGAGATAAACAAATTTCTTTGCATTCCATGCTGCAAATCGCGCTACTTCCAGTCTAGTGCAGAACTAGTTCAAAAAGAGACAGATTTGTTACTCCTGCTATCGCAACGCAGTGCTTTCAACTGTCTTTTTAAACACGGCGATGTCATACGAAGTGGCAATTATCCCCATCTGCAGAACTTTGTAATGCGTTCTAAACTACTTGCTATATGTATAGCATTGGGATAGTTCAAAAATCTAAAGTTCGAAGATGGTGCAAAAGAAAGCACTTCAGGACTAGTTCAATAAAAAAAAACAAAAAAAAAAGCCTTTAGAACTCTTAACACATACTGAATATAAATGCGGCATTATTTTGTAAAACACCAAGTCTCTGAAACTTAACCATACAAAAGGTGGAATTATGCCCATTCATCTACAAATGCAAATTAATATTACTTTGGTTATATGTATGTAGGTACGTCCTTTTAACCAAGTTCCATTTGATACTACCCAGCATAGGGCTGGGTCGTCAAAGCAAAAAGTCGATTTTAGACTTTCGACTCGACTTTTATCATTTCGAATATCGAAGTCGATTAGTCGGCTATTATAATCGATTTAAGTCGACTTTGCGACTTTTTTTCTTAAATTTTCACGTACAAACACGCACACGTATGTATATATGGGGGCAGAACACATATTTGCGTTGGAGGCCTTCGGCCGCACTTCAATAAAATAACCCTCAGTCGGTAAAAATCTCTTTCTGGAGAACTTCAATATTATAATTTAATAATATTTAAAAGTGTTAAATTTGGGTGAAATTCCCATTATACCATGTCTCCACATAACGCGTTTCGCTCTTTTTTTCTGCACTCGCTCTCTCAATCTTTTTTCGACCTCGAAACGAGTGCCGAAACTCGCTAGTTTCCATACAAAATTCTGAGAGCGAATGAATTGATTGAAACACTTGTTTCGTTCTCAATCATCTTGCCAAACGCGATGATATCGATGCCTTCTCTAATTTTGTATCGAAAGTTTATCGAAATCTCACACAGACCAAAACAAAAACGCAAAAATAAGCAAACTTACAAACATTTATGAAGAACAAGAAAGAGAAATGTTAAACTGAATAACGATCAGCCACGTGGAGGCGTGTTATTTAGCGAGATGTTTCGCTAGATGTTTTGCTGGCGAATCAAGTTATGCGGAGACGGGCTTTAAGTTTGTAAATATATGAAATTGGTTCATTATATCCAATCTGAGTCTCGGAATTTTAACTGCAATTATCTCAGGAACCATAGGCCTCCAGAGGGTGGGGCCTTCAGTTTTATGATCCCCCCACTACCCTCCCCTACCCCAAAAGTAATTTTTTCTAGGCCGGATATGGGGTAATTTCATGAAAATTTATAATTGCAGCAGTACAGCAACCCCGTTGCTAATTTTACACTTGCCTGCTGATACTATAACAGCATTATTAAAAGTATTTGCAATTAATTTGTGTTATTTAAATTACATTATTGCATATTCCATTAAATATATAGCAATCATGCATGTCCTTATCTTTCCATTTTTTTAAAGCAAAAATTGCAGACACAAATTTTCTGTTGCCGATTATTCAAACAAACTGCACGGTTGATGTGTCAAGCGAACGTTTGACTATTGCAGGTGTTGCCACAAACACGCGAAGAACGTGATACTTGCAACACTGGGGTTCTAATTGGCTTTTAATTAATTAGAAATTTTTTTTTGGTGTTTGTACGGACTGGGGTTAGAACCCGAGACCTCTGGTTTAGCAGGCGAGCACTCTACCCACTGCACCACAGCGGCCACGTTAATAATAATACACTCGCGCGTTTATAACTCTAACGAGTTTCTCACCCAATTGGAGGCGTGCTCCTTAACTTTTGTTTTTCCTACAAATATTAAGTGGACCCACAGTACCGGCTCCGAAGGGCGAATGCTTGTTTTTTTTTTCTTGCTATAATTTGTATGCTTTTTTTGTGAGCAGCTTTTTTTATATATTAGTTCTAACAAAATTATACCACCAATATATATGTATAGTAAAAAAGTCGATTAGTCGAGCCAATTAATCGATTTCCGACTGACTTTCACACACAACAATCGATTAAAGTCGACGTCGACTTACCCAGCCCTAATCCAGCAAAAGAGAGCAAAAAGGGATATTATTAGTCATAAAGTGCAACATGTTTTGTTGCTCAACTTTAAAGCAATAGCTGTAAACATAAATTTTTCCTGAAGTCATCATAATAAACTTCTCCGTTATGCATTCCTTTAGAACCAGTTCTGGGCTAGTTGTGAACTCTCTAGTTATAGACCGTCGTTTTTCGGAACTGTCGCTGATATTAGCTGCATGGTTTCAACAATTGGCGAAGAAAATTTGCTCCCCAATACATTCAAACACCGCTACTCTCGCATACAATACTTGGCGCTCAAAAAAAAAAAAAATGCTCCACTTGGCCAACGCGTCGCACAATGGGAACGTTTCATACAAAAAACGGCCATAAATAGTAAAAATGGACCTAGAGTGCTCAAATTTTGAAAATAAGCTTTTTTTATGAATATTAGTACATGGTGTAAAAATGAACTTAATCTGATGACAAATTCTCCCACCCCCCATATAACGGGTGTCGCGAAAAACCATTAAATTGCATTTATTTTCCAAACTAATTAAGTTACAATGCTGAAATTCAGTATGTAAGATTCTTTCATGAATATTAGTACATGGTGTGAAAATGAACTTAATCTGATGACAAATTCTCCCACCCTCCATATAACGGGTGTCGCGAAAAACCATCAAATTGCAATTATTTTGGAAATTAATTAAGTTACAATGCTGAAATTCAGTATGCAAGCTTCTTTGATGAATAGTAGTACATGGTGTAAAAATGAACTTAATCTGATGACAAATTCTCCCACCCCCCATATAACGGGTGTCGCGAAAAACCATTTAAATGCATTAATTTTCGAAACTAATTAAGTTACAATGCTGAAATTCAGTATGCAAGCTTTTTTGATGAATATTAGTACATGGTGTAAAAATTAACTTAATCTGATGACAAATTCTCCCAAACTCCATATAACGGGTGCCGCGAAAAACCATTAAAATGCATTTATTTTCGAAACTAATTGAGTTGGAATGCTGAGGGGCAATTATATATATAGGTATAAGCATATATTTGTAACTATGTACTTCAAAAATATTTATTTAATTATCTACATATGTGACGTTTATGTATGCTTATTTAAAATCTGTACTCTTAGGGCTTGGATCCCCACGTAAACTGCCATTTATAAGGTAACGGCACAGGTGGGAGACGAAATAGATAAATGCAAATATCAACAAGTGTATGCGTACCAAAGACTTTATACCATTTATGAATGATAGAAATTAAATTTTATCTGTTTAACTGAATAAGTTACAAATACTCAAATTTATCTTGTACATATGAACAATCCGTTGTATGGGAGCTATATTTTATACTGGATTTGGGCGATTCCGACAAATGATAAACTTTACATAAAAATACATAGTATTTCGGCACAAAGTTATAACACTATTTCATGTTCATGGCTGGTATAAAAAGCAGCAAATGATAGTATATCGCTATACCATCATACCTTAATAAGCGGTACCCTGACATAATCCCAAGGGGCATAATCCCAAATTTTTTATTTGGGATTATGTCACTCCCCCTAGGGTGACATAAGCCCAACTTTTTTACTTGGGCTTATGTCACCCTAGGCGTAGTGACATATTCCCAATTGGGATAATGTCATTTTCAAGCCCAAAAAAACATTTCAGTAGTCTTTCTTAGATTTTATTACATTAAGCAAAAAAATTAAAGCTGACAATAAAGTTAATGTTGTTATATAATAATACATTGAGTATATGTATAAGATGAAATACTTAAATACACATGTTCTCAAAAAATTACATTAAAACTAAAAAATTACATTAAAATTAAATATATTTATATATATACAGACTTTTATCCAATAAAACGATAGGTATATAAATTTTTGTGTACATTGTATATCGACGGCTGAGAATAAGATCGCCCTATTTCAAAAATTGTTTCAAAAACGCCCTATTCCAAAAATTATTTGAATAACGTCCTATTTCAGATTTTGCTTCAAGAACGCCCTATTTCAGAATTTGTTTCAATAACGTCCTATTTCAGACAATTATTCAAAAACGCCCTATTTCAGAGAAATATATATGGAATTTTTTTTTTGAAGCACAATCTGAAATAGGACGTTATTGAAACAATTTTTCAAATAGGGCGTTCTTGAAGCACAATCTGAAATAGGATGGTATTGAAAAAATTTTTCAAATAGGGCGTTCTTGAAGCACAATCTGAAATAGGATGTTATTGAAACAAATTTTCAAACAGGGCGTTTTTGAAATAATTTTTGAAATAGGGCGATCTTATTCCCAGCCGTCGATATATGTCTATAAAAAGATGAAAATTTGGAAGAAAAAATCGCGCGATTTTTGATTCTAAATTTTCGCCTATGGCGCTTTTTTTTTAATAGATCGATAGGTATATACATACATATGTCTATAAAAAAATGAAAATTTGGAAGAAAAAATCGCGCGATTTTTGATTCCAAATTTTCGCCTGCGGCGCTTTTTTTTTAATAGATCGTTAGGTATATACATATGTATGTACATATGTCTATAAAAAAATTTAAATTTGGAATCAAAGATAGCGCGATTTCGCCTGCGGCGCTTTTTTTTTTAATAGATCGATAGGTATATAAATATGTACATATTTCTATAAAAAATAAAAATTTGGAAGCAAAAATCGCGATTTTGCTTCGCACTAGTACCTACTCGAGTGATTTGGTCTTATGGCTCCCTTTTATTTGGGATTATGTCACTCCCACATAGGTGACATAATCCCAATTAAAAAAATTGGGATTATGTCACACCATGGTGAGTGACATAATCCCAAATTATAAAATTGGGGTTATGCCACTTGGGATTAAATCACGGCACCTTAATAAGCTGATTTTACGAAAAAGCCCTTTAAGTTTTCGATGGCTATATATGTATGTACATCAATAGTACATATAGCACAGACAATTTTTTGATCTCAAACTCTAAATTTTCAATATATCAGACCGAAATTTCGTCATATAATGCACATACATATATGTACATACGCACACATGCATGCATACCCATCCTTATCTGAAAACTCGCGTTTTTGATTTATGATACTTTTGAAGTAAATAGGCTAAAAGTAAGTATATATGTAAATATTCTATATAAAATTGCATTAGTTAATATATTAGCGATTTTAAAGCATAAACATGTCAAAACTTCTCATCAATGCTTTTCTCTCTAGCTACACATGTGTACATATGTATGTACATCCATAGTGATAGCGCGCATATACACCTCGTCGAAAAATATGAATTAGTGAGAAGAGCGCGCGTGAATGATGAAACTGACTATGGGGGGTTATAAAGCACACTTGGGGTGAACATATATTAAAAAATTGAGGAGACCTTTTTTTTATTTTTTTTTATTTGATTTCAAACTTTTGGAATTTTTTTGAATTTTTTTATTTTACCCTGCAAAAAAACAATATATAATAGAATCTATATAGCTAATTCAAAAATGAGCTGCTGTATTTCATATTGTGAACCATTTTCTATATTACAGATGTAAATTGGATGATAGATCTTCTATACACTTTATTTTTTTTAATTTTGAATATGTCATTATAAATGTAATTTGAAAAATACACTTTTAGCCAGTTAGGAGAATAATTAAAACACGCGAAGGCGCGCGTGAAATTAATATCTGTTAATGTGATCTGATAAAGAATATATTAGTTCATAACACAAAAAAAAAACCAAGATACCTTTTTTTGTTTTTTTTTATTTTATTCCTTAAAGTGGACGAAGAAAATTTTTTTTCTATATTTTTTTATCAGTATTTGAAAAATCATATAAAATCAGATTTCAAAGTTAGAAGAAACGAGATTACTTCCTAGAAAAGTAGAGGTCATTTTCTATATTTAGATGTCAAAACCACATATATACGTCGATAAATGGCTTAGATAGAGCTTTTCGTATCAGGTCATAAAATTCATAATTCATATGACATATTTTTTATTCAACTTTGAGCACCCTGTATGGCTAAACGAAACGGAACTCAAAAAATTTTACATGGGCTTTTTTTTTTGTCACATAAGATATCTGTCGATTGCAGTTAAAAAATATTTATTTATCACTACTTTAATTTTTATTCAACTTTGAGCACCCTGTATGGCTAAACGAAACGGAACTCAAAAAATTTTACATGGGCTTTTTTTTGTCACATAAGATATCTGTCGATTGCAGTTAAAAAATATTTATTTATCACTACTTTAATTTCGAATTTATTTTTGGCCAAAATCTCCCATTGTGCGTCGCCGCCAAACGCTCACAATTCAAATTGAAATCATGTTTTGCTTGTTGGCGTTATGTGTGTTTGTGCTCACTGTTGTTGACTTGTTGATGCGTTCATCGCTTGACGGCGAGTTCATCGCATTCATTTCGCTTGCAGCGGCAGAAACATCAACTCACCAACGAGCAACGGCGCATACCAACTGCCAGCCACAAAGTACATGGATTTCCGCAGATCTGAATTGCTGTTGCACGAACAAACAACCAAAACTCGCGTCTATGAGATTGTTGGATTGTTGAAGATGCGCGCGGTTTTGTTTTACGGTTTATCGCAGCGGTGGATTGTGTGCTTTTTTTTGAACTTTTATTTCGAATTTAAATTTGCTCATTGTAGCGGGTTTGCGTTTTTTTTTAGCTTTTGATTAAAGTGCTAAGTGCAGCAACTTAACATGTGTGCATAAGACTGCTTAAAAAAATATTTACTTAACTCAATGCAAAAGTGAAGTTCGAGTAATCAGAAGATCAGATCCAACAGAACGCGCGCTCACGTGAAAGTCGCGCTTTGGTGCCGCCGCTGTGCTGTACTAGAGTGGCGCACAAGGATGGATAATTGTTCTGCGTTGCACGCGGTTAAAAAATATGTATAGGCGTGTATGTACGTGGATCAAAGCATAAACGGATAATGTTAAAAATTTGCTGAACAAAAGCTGAGACCGATTTTGTGGTGAATGAAAATTAAGAAAAAGCAAAAATGCATGTGAGAAACAAAATGGCGTGTTTTTACTAAGTAAAATAAGTGATTAATCAAAAGTATGTGAAAAATAAAAAAAAAAATGTCTACCGTTAAGTGCTTTTTTAAAAATATTTTATTTCCCCCTCTGAAAAAATATACCTTTCCAAATATTCCAAATAAATAATTTCAAGAAATACCTCTTTAGTTGTTGTTTGTGTGTAGGTGTCTTTTGTACCTAAACGCACCCAACGTTCATCGTCTTCCGCAGCAGCAGAAACAAATTTTTTACCAACTCAAAGCTTACAAACAACAACAAAGCCAGAACAACGCAGCTGCAAACTCTGTTCCCCCTTTTCTTTTCTTTCTTGCTTTGCTGCTGTTGCTATCTTTACAGCGCGCAGTTTTTTCGTTTTTTTAGTTATTGTTGTTGCATGCGCAAAAGGTAAACGCGCGGCTACCGTTCTTATGACAATGCAACGCCGCAACCACCGCCGCCGCCGCCACCTTCGTATCCAAAACGCGCAAACGAGATGTCTTCGATATGCGCGCCGCACTGACAAGCACTTGGGTAGGCATGCTTAATTTTCTTTATAGCCAGTTGTTCGCTACACTGGCTATTTACGACTGCAGTACGAACTGTTCTATACTATGTGGTGTGTGATGATGTTTACTCGAGACAGAATCCAACAAGCTCTTGAAACTATACAATCAATTGGGCGGACCAAAATTCTAAGGCAAGCCCGTGACAAATTATTAAAGCTGGACTATAGATAGGATGCCAAAGGAAAGGAGATCGATATCAATGATATATCTTACAGATGGCCTCTCTGTAGTGGGCCTTGTAACTGGGTATTGACCTATGGCCGCCTATTTTACCAATGATACCATTTAGGGGATATAAAAGAGGCAAACACAAAAATGTGGAGCAATAACCTTGTTGGTATGTCCCTTACTAACGAGAACTAGGAATTACTGCCTTCACAGGCGTTATTTCTTTGAGAAGCTCTTCAGAAGTCATTTTGGAGGATTAAAATATTCCAAAGAGTCATTCACAGAAAGATTTTAGTATCTTTTTTCTGTATCCGCAACTTGATATATGAGAGTCTTCTTCTTCTTATTCCTAATTGGCGCGTAACCCTCTAGACGATTTTGCCCGAGTCCAATGAGGGATGGCAAAAAAAATGAAATAACCGATTAACCGCTTTTTAGGTTAATCGAAAGCGTTCGATTATTAATCGCGAATAATTGTGGGGAACTAACCGATTATAACCGTTTTTCGATTACAATTATTCCTCAAAAAAAAATATATATATATAATAAACGAAAAACATCGTCATTTATTAGGAAAAATCGTCAAAATGACGATAAAATCGTCTATTCGGGAACTGGAGGGAACATTTAATGCGGTTTTATTGGATATACTCACAAAACAGTAGGTAGCCGAATTCGGACTCGGATGAAAAGGCGCAAATTCTCAACTTCGATTATTTCCTTTCGATTATTTTCGACTTGAGAGAAAAAAGGTTAATCGAAAAAATAATCAAGGGGAAAAACCGATATATTTTAACCGTTAACCGAAAGAAATTAACCGATTATAATCGTTTTTCCGGTTATTGCTGCTATCCCTAAGTCCAATAAGGCGCTCCAATCGTTTCTGCTTCGAGAGGAAATACATATCTACCAAGGGAGGACGAGTCGGTCTTAATGTGATCTTCCCAAAGCAGTGGAGGTCTCACTTTTCTGCTGCCTTTAGCGGGTTTCGAAATACTTTCTTAATTTGAGCACCTACATCCATTCTCACGACATGAACTGCCCAACGCAGGCGCTAGATTTTTAATCGCTGTACAGTAAAGCCCATAATTCTCAGCATTAAATCTCCGTCGGTACTCGCCATGTCTAATGCGCAAAACTCCAGAAATCTTCCGAAGAATACTCCAAGTTCCGTTTCATCTGATTTTGACATCGTCCATGCTTCTGCGCCGTACATGCGGATTAGAACGTTGAACCTCCTGTAGAGCATGCTTTTTGTTCGTCGAGAGGAACTTTGCTTTTCAATTGCCTACTTAGTCCAAAGGGGGGGTATATGAGATTAGGTTTCAGTTTAGCTTAGATTTTTACCCTTTGTTTGCTCTTTTCGTGTTTGTTCATGCGAGAGTATGTCTTTGAGCGTCTTAAGTCTGCGCTTGCGTGTTGAGCTCTTTTGCTTTACATTGCCAGCAGGCAGACAGGCATACATATGTAAATATGTACTTCGACGAATGTGCCACCGTTCCAATGTCCTAAACTGCAGCAAGCACCAGGCAGAGCAGACTGCAAGTGGCAAACAACAGCCAACGACAGCAACAAACAGACAACAACAACCACAACAAGCGAACCAAAAAGCCAAACATTCGACGAAATAGAGACCCAACGGAGCAATGGCACAACGCAATCTACTTAAAAAGCAACAGCCTGCCTCATTATTAGCGGTTGGCAATGCTGTGGCTGTGCTGCAAAAGTGACTGCTTGAGCGAAAAGAAAAAAATACATAAATAGAAAAGAATTGCTGGAAAATAAATATGTAAAAAAGAATTGTTGGAGAATAAAAATTGCTAAAAAAAAAACAAATCGCAAAAAGTTGAAATAAAACAGAATTGTGAGCAAAGAATTGCAAAGACGTAGAAAAAAAATTTTTTTTTCGTCGCAAAGGCAGTTCAACCTTGTTTGGTGGTGTTTATGTTGCCGTTTTTAGTTTTCTTTTTTTTTTCTACAGAATATATTGCAGCTAATGATGGAAAATGAAAAGCTAATTAAGCGTGTGCTTTGAAATTGAATAAAGTTTCTATGTGTATTTAGAAGTAAAGCAGAAAATTTTTATAATGAGATCAGAACCTCAATCCATAAATATACACACGTAACTCTCGTATGCCTTCAGCAGAATATTTGTCACATAAGAATTTCATTAAGGGAAGAGTACAACATCAGGTGCCACCCTTAATGCTGTGTTGAACTTGCTCCCTCTGGATTTTGTGAGTCGACTACACTCATTCGGGTTGTGGCACGACGATTGGAGCTCGTGGCACGGAGAGTTGTTTAGCTGGCTGTCAGAGCAAGAACCCTTTATTTTTGGTCCCAAATGACATGCTGGTACTCGAGCATCATTTGGTAGACGTTACACTGTCGATTTTGTCAAGATATTAATGGAGAGATCCATAAACTCTACTGGGAAGACCGAAGGAAATCATCTACACATACGTATCAAAAACAGAATATGGCACTGGATTCGGCTGGCACCTGAAAGCCGACTTCAGATGCCATTATGCTTTAGGTACAATAGGGACGGTTTTTCAATCGGAGATTTATGCCATACTAAAAGCAGCGGAAATGATAATTGATGAGAGTTTGTGGACACCAAATTTGTATCTGTAGTGACAACCAGGCTGCACTGAAAGCACTTGAAACTGCGCGAAAATTGTTCAGGAATGCAAGTTGAAGCTTGGCTCCGTAGCAAAAGGAATAAACTTCAATTTATGTGCGTACCCGGACACTGTGGTGTTCAAGGTAACAAACTGACCTATGAACTGGTAAATTGCGGAACAGAGGAAAAACCAACTGGACCGCAGCCAATCATAGGAGCAACTATATCGGGAACTGTAAAGGACATCAGGGAATCCATGAGCGAAACTCATGCGAGACGCTGAAAGTCTACAGATTCGTGTGAACTTACAAAGTGGCTTCCGAAACAGCCTAACAGGGAGATAGCAAATTTCCTGCTCAAGCAGAGAAGGGGGAGCTTCGGCCGCTTGTGGGGTTGATTTTATGGGACAGTCACATGGTCACCATAGTCCTCATCGAGAGCTCATTATGCGAGGATGACGACGACGCCACAGAGCATCTCTCCGGCCTACGCTAGACTAAGATTGCGCATTCTCGGGTCAGATGTATTGAGAATAACGGATGCACATTCTCTATCACTTGACAAACTTCTCAAATTTATAAAAGAATCTGGGGAGTTTGCAGCGGAACTCTGATTCCACTATCGCAACTTTTCTCTACGTCCTGATACCTTCTAAAGGCCTTAAGTGTAATGGGCAAATATGCCTGAGTGTTTGGGAAAGACAAAGTTTTACCGGCCTATCACAATTCCATTCCATTCATTCCAAGGTGCCTAGAGGTTGCTGCATAATGTCCACATAGCTCTGGTCGATGGCCACACTTGAAAAAAAGAGTCGTTTTGCAATCATTTTCGAATTGTTAACGAAGCCTCAGGTTTATGGGGTTAAAAATTCAGGGAAGTCGGAAAACTGTGCTTATATTCGCGCCAGTGTATTATTATTTATAGGTAAAGCTTTGTTTTTTTTTTTTTAATGTGCATATGTGCAACTCACAGAAATATGTACCGTTAAGAAACAGCAATAATAAATAAATAATAAAGTTAAAAGTGAGCAAATTCGACACAGTTTGTCGGGTTTGTCTGCCCGTGCCCGCCAACTGACACGCCAATAACGATTAAGTTGGCTAAAAATTTGTGTTGCTGTTGTTGTTATTGATGCTGTTGGTGTTTTTGTTATTAACGCCATTGCTGTTGCTATTACCGGGGCCGATACTCAATTGTTGTTGTTTGGTGATTGCGGCGGTGGAGGCGATGGTGGCGGTGCGGCTATTTGCGACTACTCGCATTGGTCGCGCATAATTTGTGATTTAAAAGTCAGTTGATTGTAATCGGCAATAAGTTGGGAGATACAGAAAAAGATAATAAAAGAAAAAAATAAATAAAAAAAAATAAAAATAAATAAATAAAAAAATAAAAAAATAATAAAAACCAATGCTAATTTTGCTAAATAAATTAAAAAAAAAATATCGTTAAATGAATATTGTTTTTTTCTTTAGCCATTTTTTCTTGGTGCGGTCAAAATCACGCAGCTGGAGCAGCGAATTCTTAATCGATGCGAGAAATCAAGTTAACAAAATAAACAAATTAAGTGTATAAAAATTTTGTGGGCAATAGAAACTTGCAAAAAAAGTAAAAAGAAAAAATACTACAAAAAAGTTGTTAAAAAACGTGTGTGTTTCAAATTTTTAGCTTGTTTGCTATAAATAAATTTTATTTTTATTTTGCATGTGTGTGTCCGACAAAAAATAAAAGTTATGGGTCACAAAACTCCAAACGACCTGCTGTCTTTGCCAGTAAACTCGATTCCGCTGAAGTCATTAGTCTGGTTTATGACAAGCATATGTTCGTACATAATACATACATACAGATTTATGTGTTTATATATGAAAGTGCCTAAGAGTTTGTAAATTTTTTATGCACCAAACACAAAAACGTGTCGATTTTGTGACATAATTTTGCATCTCGCATTGCCGGAGCTTAAAAGTTATGATGGCATTTAAAAAAAAAAAGAGTTTCGAAGCATTTTGCGGTGTATGAAAAGCAATTTGTTAGAATTATAATGCAAAAGGCAGAAAAATATTGTGGCTTACTGTGAGAATTTTAAATTATACCGTTACTTTTATGTTTACTGTGCTAAAAAAAACTTAAACTAAAAAAAATAAAAAATAAAAAATAAAAAAGGAAAAAAAACCTGAGCCTGTGCCCGTTAAATAAATAAATAATTAAAAAAGTAAATAAAAAAACAACAACAAATAGTATCCCTCAATTTTTTTAACGGCAGTACCTAACTGCAGCAGATATTTGTTTGGAGAATATGGAGAATATGGAGAATAAACCGTTGGAGCTTGAAAGGTAAGATATATTTTATGTTTCATCTCAACATACTCCACAATAAATAAAAAAAATTAAAGGAGTGCATCTTTTTACAATATCTCATGAAATTAAAAACCATAAATTATGGTTGGGCTTGGTCGATTATGAAAATATTTATTTTAAAACTGGAAGATACCTGGTTGCTTAGAGTGGCGAGTCCCACTGAGTCTAATTAGCGCCGCAGCGCCGTTTTGATACCACGACTCGTGACTAAAAAGCAGAAGAATAGAGTAAAGGAGAATATCAATTCGGAAGCCAGGGAAAGTTCTACGCCCTGTATACATTCTGCTGAGTTCAGGTATCCAAGAAGTTCCCGAGGGGCTTGACGTTTTTGAGTTCAGAGAGGTTGTCGAATAAAGAATTGTCAAGGAATTTCATTCTGCCTTGGCAACCTTGGCAATACGAAGGATACTCGCATAAGAGACGCTCCTTCCTATCGTTGAATGAAGGCCACAGGCTTCAGCGGAGCATGCAGTTCTGTAACCTTTTCCATCTTGTTTTCGCCTCCACAAACCAGTGCCGAGAAATTCGGCCCTTGAAGAAACCCAGGGACGCAATAACCACCTCCGCTTCTGCGATATCAAGAGCCGAGCCTTGCCGGTCTAACTCATCAGTTATTTCTCTCCCTGACTATCGCGGTGCTGCGGCATCCAAATCAGAGATACACTATGTCGGTTTTCTATACTGCCTGACTAGGCTTGATGATATCGTTACAGATCCAAGAGCCGCATGGCTATCCGAAAAAATTGTATCATGTTTCCTACACCGGCACTTTCCGCTGATACCTATAAATTCAGCTTTACCCACAGCTTAATACTTTAAAATTCTGCAAGCTATGAAAACATTTTTCAGAAAAATAAAATTTTTTTCTTTTGATTTTTTTCCTCTTCTGTTATTCGTAATACTCTCAGCTCTGCAGAAATATCTGTGACTTTATTTCATCTTATCTGCTTCTTCCTATTCCTCGCTTCTTCCTCTTCTTTTTGTCCCCATTTTCTTCACGTTCTCATTTTTGCTCCTAGAAACCAAGGATTGATTTTTTAGTGCTTAAATTTAGTACCTAAATTTTCTAAATTTGAAACTTTATATTTTATTTAGTGTACACTGAAATAAATTTTGGTATACATTTTAAACTTTTTTGGTAGATATATAGGACACGACCGAAAAATTATTAAAATTTAAACTTTGAAAAGTTTAAAAGATTTTTAAACTTTTAAGGTTTAGATTTTATTCCAAATTAAGATTTATTTTAAGACTTTCAAAAGTTTAAAATTTAAATTTTTTTGGCTTAAATTAAAAAAAAATTCTGCTCCCAAAATCCTCTTCATGCTTTTCCCTATTATATCTTCTTTCCTACCCTCTTTTTCTCCTTTTCTTCCATATTGTTGTCACCCAAACATCTCCTTCATCCTTTTCCATATTGCATCTTTTTCCTATCCTCTTTACCTCCTTTTCTTCCTTCTTCAATTTATCTGTTTCCATAATTATTTTGTGTTTGTTTGTTTCTCCATTCAAACAACACCACACAGTCGTTCATTCAAATTGTCTAATAACTATAAATGAGCTTTTTATATTGTTCATTTCTCGAAAAAGCAAGTTGGAATTTCAAATCAGAAATCAGAAATAGAAATATTTAAACTTTTGTAAGTTTGAATTTTAAACCCAAAAAGAATAAGAAACTTTTAAACTTTCGAAAGTTCAAAATTTAACCCAACAAGTTTTAATTTCCTTTCAAACCAAATCAAAGTTTAAAAAATATTCTAATATTTATAACAGTGTAATAAAAACTTTTTATTGTGAGATTAATCTTTTCATGTGAAAAAATTGTAATTGATAAAACTCTTAAAGCTCCAAAAATATCATAATATTATTTCCGTCTCAATAAGCCTCACACATCAAACGTGACATGCCCCATTAGAATAATCGAATCCTGATGTTTGATGGCAAATACGAATGGATGATCTACTTCAATTGATTTTGGGCGTGAAAATGTCAAATAGCTCTTGAGTCCTGAAAAATAAATAAACTCGTCTTCAATATCCCTTCTCTCAATGAATCAATAAACATACCTCCCGACTCCAACGAAGGCACCGAACCCTGCTCATCTACCAGCACATAAGCCTTGTGGTTAGCGCTATTGATGTAATGGCTGACAAACATGCGATACATATTACCAAAATCGCCTTGCCGTGTAAACATTGTAGTTACGCCGAGCTAGAGGAAGAGCAGATAAATATCACTGCTCTACAGCCAAAAAATACTCTAAACGCGACCATCCTATCTATATGTAAAATCGGTCGCTGATTCCGAAAATCGGGTTCATTTTTAATTCTATGGGAAGGTTTTTGAGATATCGGCAATTTACCGTTATTTGGCCAATGGCTCCACTTAATCCTGTATATCTCTTTAACACAGTAAACTATCTTCCTTGGGGTGACACCAGACGAAAGAAAATTTTTTTTTTTGAATTTTTTCGATTTTTTACGATTTTTTTAAGAAAAAATTGACTTTGTCAGGCAATATCTTTAAAACCAATGTTTTCACCTTCGGTGTTTACACCTTTGCGTGAAGCTCCATTCCATTAGCAAAAAAATAAGCTATCAACGAAGAAAATCCATTGTAAAATGGAAAAGTTATAGGCGATCAAGTAAATACAGCGAAGTCTCGCAACGGTATACTTTACGGTACATTCTATGCATATTGTACCAATACCTACACATCTGCAGTAGCAGCGTATTGGCAGCGCAGTAGATACGAGTCCATTTACGAGTATAACATGCATAAAATATACCCGTGCAGAGGCATTGCGCGACTTGGCTGTATTTATTTGATCGCCTATAACTTTTCCATTTTACAATGGATTTTCTTCGTTGATAGCATGATCCAATTACCAGGTCGGTCCATGGTACATACACACAAACATGCCGTGAGCTGAATGTCAAACGGAATGTCAAAACTGAAAGGAGAACGAAATAATTTGACATTCAGCTCACGAGCGAATGATGTAGAAACTCAGAGAACGAAGAATTTGACCAATAGTAAACACGAATGTATGTATAGAATATGCAGAAGCAGAGAAATTGGATAGCTGTTGAAGAAAAAGAAGAAGTCAGCTGATCTGAAGAGCCGACCTGTATTGGTGGATCCTGGTTGATAGCTTATATTTTCGCTAATAGAATGGAGCTTCACGCAAAGGTGTAAAACCGAAGGTGAAAACATTGGTTTTAAAGATATTGCCTGACAAAGTCAATTTTTTCTTAAAAAAATCGAAAAAATTCAAATTGAATTATCAATATTTCAGAAACTATAAGAGTAAGGGCCGATTTCATGATGAAATTCTTAAAGCTCCTTTTGTTAAACGAGGATTTTAGTTAAAGAGCCATTTAAATGTTCTTTAAAGTGGGAGTGATTTCATAATAAAATAATATTAAAAGGCTCCTTTAACATCAAATGATTGTCATAAATTTAAAAATATTGAAATTTGACATTGTTTTTTCTGAAAATAAATAAATTTTCTGATTGTGGCTTTATTTTTTTTTTTTTAAAGGAAAAGAACAAAGAAGCATAATTTGGAAACCCAGTGCAGAAAAAATAGGAAGGGGTCATCCAACCTCACAAAAGAGAAAGAAGATGAATATTGCATTATATGACTCAACAAACAAAACAACAAACAAAATCGGTTCAAAAATTTTTATAAATTTTTGATATTTGGTTTTGACAGACTGCAGAAATGAAAAAGAAACCTTTAAATAACTTAAATGCCCGTTTTTGGGCATTTAACTTTAAAGGAACTTTTATCTTCAAACAGACTATGAAATCGATCAGCAAATTAAAGGCTCCTTTAAAATTTAAAGGAACTTTTAATTTGATTATGAAATCGGTCCTAAGAGAAAAATGTTATAGGAGCCATGAAAAGGAAATTTAATTTTCTTTCGGTTGGTGTCACCCCAAGGAAAATAGCTTACTGCGTTAAAGAGATATACAGGATTAAGTGGAGCCATTGGCCAAATAACGGTAAATTGCCGATATCTCAAAAACCTTCCAATAGAATTAAAAATTAACCCAATTTTCGGAATCAGCGACCGATTTTACATATAGATAGGATAGTCACGTCCAAAGTACAGACAAAAAATTTCATTTTGTGATCCAGTGTATTTAGTACCATTGCTGTAATTGGCTTCCAAGCAACTACACATGTAATGGCGGACAATCATCACTGGTCATTCGCGCACTTACCTTACGGAAGGGCTCCTCCAAACCCACGCCAAATTCGAAACCAAACTTCGGCAAGCGCAACTCCACCTTATGCATGCTCAAGCGACTATCCACCAAAGCCACCAAATTCTTACCCTTCAAACTCTGCACGAGACTCGACAAACCATTCATTTGATTCGGCAACAGCACAAGCATTGCATATTCCGTATTCTGATAGGGCAATTCAATCACTTTCGCGCCCAATTCATTCAACTCACCAAAACGGAAATTATTCACTGTCCACATCATATCCACATTCGCTGTACGGCGACCGCCCGCTGAAAATTCACGCCTTTGCGTCTTGTCCACCTTGAAGGCATTCAACCAGGGCGCACTGTAAGCCACACCATTCACCATTACACCCTCGGTGAGATCGTTCAGTTGTTGTGATTGCAGAATGTTAGTCACTTTATTGCCGGTCTTCTGTTCCACCTCCTTGTTTATGCGTTCGGCGGTGCGCTTATTGTAGGGCGGATGAAAATCGGCTGTTTCCAAATCCGAATCAAAGCTACGACGTGCCGTATCGCGGAAATTCGCCTTAAATTCCAAATTCTCGTGTATGTAGATTTTATTGAATAAACGCAAATTGTTGCTGCGCGTGAAGGCGCTTTGATATGCGCTAAAACGACGCACCACCTCGTCGGCATTCGATGAGCCCAGTCGTATGCCCGCTTGTATTTCATTGGCTGTGCGACCTTTGGCACCGAAGAAGGCCAAGGCCATGGCAGTTTGTATGGCGGCAGGTGAGATCACCACATTCTCGGCTAAATGATCGCTGGCGACGGCTTGATAAATATCGGCAGCGAAGAGATTGCGTTCGGTAGCGTCATCTTGCCCAATGGTGGCGGCCAGTGCGGGTAGGAAGCCGCCGCCGCCGCTGCCCATTAGGAGTAGTGCGGCGAAAACTGCGTAAAGATTGATTAATTGATTGTTTTTCATTTTGTTTTAAGTTTTTTGATTTCTTTTGTCTACATTTGCTATTTACATATACGAGTACTTACGTAATAACACTTTCATTGTTTTATGTGTGTCTGTTGTGCGTGTTTGTTGTTGTGTATAGTGTGGTACCTATACAGCTTATGAAGACTCAAAACTCAAGCTCCGTACTCTAATAGCGCTAATTTACAACTAAATGCTTTGGCATAATTTCAGCTCGAGCTACTGGCACATATTATTTTCTTAATTGACTAAAGAACTTGCGCCGTTCGTTGCTAGTTATTAGCATAAAAAATTATACTTACACTGAAAGAAACTTTAAGCGAATTTTTTTGGAGGAATAATTTTGAAGGCATCTTCTTCTTCTTGTGTGTTTCTTCTTCTTCTTCTTAATTGGCGCCTAGACGATTTTGGCCGAGTCCAATAAAGCGCCGCGGTCGTTTCTGTTTCGTGCTACCTGTCGCCAATTCGAAATACCAAGGGAGGACGAGTCAGTCTTCACCTGGTCTTCCCAACGCAGTGGAGGTCTACATTTTCTTCTGCCCTTAGCGGTTTTCGAAGGAAATAATTTCTGGGCCCTCGTCCATTTTTAGGATATGGCCTGCCCAACATAGCCGCTGGATTTAAAAAAAAAGAACTCATTTTAACCAATGTAGCTCAAATAGGTATGCGCTGTCTGACAAAAATTCTCCCATAATTTTGCCGTACTAGGGTGTATAGCTCGTACAGATCATCATTAAATGTGCGCCGATACTCGCCATCGCTAACGCGCAAAGGTCCATAAATCCTCCGAAGAACTTTGCTCTCGAATACTCCAAGTGCCATCTCATCTGATTTTGACATCGTCCATACTTCTGCGCCGTACATGAGTACAGGAACGATGAGCGTCCTGTAGAGCGTGATTTTTGTTCGTCAAGAGGACTTTACTTTTCAATTGCCTGCTAAGTCCAAAGTAGCACTTTTTGGCTAGAGTGATTCTTCATTGGATTTTCGGTTCGAATTACATATTACATTTTCTTGTAGTAGGTATTGCTTTGGCGATCTTGGAAAGATGCTCATGGTATTTATGGCCATGCCACACAATGCTTTGAAGATAAGTGGTTCATGGATAGTTCCGACATATAAAAGAAAAAAAGCTTAGAATAAGTATTATCATTTCATATCGAAGTACCTAGCTATTTTTCTCAGTGTAGTTAGTCACTCTCAGTGCGGTCACTTGAGCTTTTCTATTTACAAAATTAATTATCAACTAAGGCGCAAGTGGCGAAGAAGAGCTTGTTTGTGAGCTGATAATACAAACACATACATATTTACTTGCTTGAATAGATTATAAAGACTGTTTTCTTCTAAAGACAAAAACAAAAAATACGTACATATACTTGTCGGTAGAGAAATCAGCATATTTAAATAAGGTACAAAGGCATACGAGTATATGTATGCAGATTTATGGAAGAAACTGTAAAAATTTCTATATTCGTTTGTGCTTAAAGTTTAAGCCTTAAACATGAATATCGAATTGAGAACGACATGGAATAAAATTTCAGCAAATATTCCTATAAAGTAATTCAAATATAAATAGTGATGTGGGAATATTATAGATAGGTTATTTATTTCTCTATTACATGCAGTATAATAAAAAAAAAAAAAAAAATGATTGATCAACCAACAAGCCGCGGCTAAATTAAAGGCTGCAATGTCTCTTCCATTTGCATCAAGGCAACCACTTCAAGTCAATAATAAACGCTGTCTCAATGAGAATCGTTAAGCTTATGCTTTAAATCAATTAGATGATGATTATGATGCTGATCATGATAATGCCATATCTGTTTTGTCTCCCTCTCTGTTTTGTCTCCCTTCATTGCTGCCTTTCTTGCTACATCTAGCTTGATATTTCAAATGTTAATGATCATAATATTAATTTGCGAATGTTGTTTTGAATTAAGATCACATAAATATAACTTTCATAAATAAACACTTTGTCCACTGTTCAGTGTTCTACTATTTATTTATCTTACTCGTGTCTCTTATTCAAACATGCACAATATGTCCAGCCATTAAAACCTCTACTTCGGATTTAATCAAAAAGTAAAATGGATGATTCACCAACAACTGCAGGGGGCGCCTAAATATGCCAGTGAGCGCTAAAAAAAAAAGATAAATAACAAAAATTAAAACAACCTACTCAGCGAACAATAATTTTTTGGAACAAATATGTATGTAAAAATTAGAGCGGCGTGAGTACTAAAACCCCGTGGAAGGCTTGAATTTCGGGAGTGTACACATTAGGGCTGGGTCGTCTCGGCAAAAAGTCGATTTTAGACTTTCGTCCCGACTGTTATCGTTTCGACTATCGAAGTCGATTAGTCGGCTATGATAATCGATTTAAGTAGACTTTTCGACTTTTTTTCTTAAATCTTTCACGTACAAACACACGCACATATGTACATATATATCTGTGCAGAGCACCTATTTGCGTTGGAGGCCTTCGGCCGCGCTTCAATAAAATAAGCCTCAGTCGGCAAAAGTCTCTTTCTGGAGAACTTCAATATTATAATTTAATAATAGTTGAAAGTCATGTATTGTGGAACGAATTTCCGTCATCCCTTGTCAAGTTTGATTTCGTTATAACCAAATCAAACTTGACACGGGATGACGGTTCATTATGTCTAATCTGAGCCTCGGAACTTTAACGGCAATTATCTCAGGAACAATAGGCATCCGGAGGGCGGGGCTTTCAGTTTTATAAACCCGCGCGTTTATAACTAACGACTTTCTCACCCAATTTGAGGCGTGATCCTTAACTTTTGTTTTTCCTAAAAATTAAGTGGACCCACAGTGCCGGCTCCAAAGGGCGAATGCTTGTTTTTTTGGTTTGCTTGCTGTAATTTGTATGATTTTTTTGTGAAAAGCTTTTTTTATATATTAGTTCTGACAAAATTATACCGCCAATATATTTAGTAAAAAAGTCGATTAGTCGAGCCAATTAATCGATTTCCAACTGACTTTCACATACAACAATCGATTGTAGAAGTCGCTTTTTTTAGCAAAAAGTCGATAATCGCTTAAAGTTGAAGTTGACTTACCCAGCCCTAGTACACATGCAGCTCTCTGACACGATCATCAAAACTTACAAAACTCTTCCCCGCCACTCGCTGCGCCCACTTCATCGACACGCCACATTGCCTTGTGCGGCACATTCGTCACAGTTGGTGAGCGCGAATTGAAGAACGAAGTGAACATATGCGAAAACTTGGTTTCACCATTGAAAATGCGTGCAAAGCCAAGCTGCGTGTGCGCCAAAAAAAAAAGTAGCAGGTTAACAAAAAAAAAATTTTTTAAAAACTATTTATAAAATTCTTTATGCCCACTCACCGCGCTTAGCGCCTCCTTCAAATCCACACTGTACTCGGCACGAAATTTCGGCAGCGTCAGCGCCACTTTCTGCTCATGCAATTGCTTTTTAAGCTCCAATAAATCCGCATGCTGCAATTTCTCTTCCATTTGCAGCAAGCCATCTACTTCATTCGGCAGCAAAAGCCATAACTTCAGCTCATTCGCATATGGCAACTCCAACAGTTTGGCATTCAATTGTGTCAATTCGGCATAACGAAATTTATGCGTTACAAACATGCTCTCAACCAACTTCTGATGTGTACGATCGCTGAAGAAATTCAATTTCTCTGTCTCCTTCACATTAAAACCCACCGCCCATGGCGCTTGGAAAACTGCTGCTGTGGCCAAGACGAAACGCTCCGGCATGCCGGCCAATTGTGGGTTGAGCACTTCGCCGCAAGTGTAATTCGACTCTTTGAGGAACCAATAATTCAATTCATCTAACGTTTTACGTTTGATATCCACCATTTCAACGGAAGTTTCAAAATGTTTTGCCATATCGAGAAAATCCGCGTGAAATTTAAACATCATATGTTCCTGCACATAGATGGCGCTAAGCAGGTGGGCATTGTTTTCCTGTGTACGCAACTTTGCTGCGCTCAATAGCAGTGACATGTTAAGCGCCGCGATTTGTTTACTCCCCCCCATTTGTGGTAAATGCAACGCTGCGCGTATGGCAGCGGCCTCCTCTTCGCTGTTGGCGCCATAAGAGAGCAACGTCAAAATGGATTGCACCAGCAGTGGAGATGTGATGACATTCTGCGCGGGCGATTGCCGGCCCAATGTGGTGGAGAGTGCGAGTGCGAAACGTTCGCTGGCTGATTTGGCGGCGAGCGCTGGCGCTTGAGCCAGTGATGTGATACGTAGGGAAAATTCCCTACATGTAGGGATTTTAGTCGGAAAAAAGTGACCGTAGGGAAAGAAGGACAGATTTTTATAAAATAGCTAAATGTAGGGATTTTTTGGCAAAGTCAAATCAAAATTTCAATTCAACTTTTTTTCACTTCTGACTGTCGATCAGAATAATGAAAATGCTGCCAAGACGAGTTAAATCGCGAACCCTTCAATGACGTAATTGGAGAGGGAATACCGTATAGTGAACTATCTAATAACACGATATTTTTAATCAGGGCATTGGAGCAAAAGATTTTTTTTCTGGCTACGCTCTTAGCTCCGAATTTTTTTCCCCTTAAGGCCTCTCCTCAGCTCTAAAAAAAACGCTCAAGAAAAAATTTGCATTATTTCTTGAGCGTTGAATTGGTAGTAGGAAAGTAATTATATTTTCAAACGAAATGTCACATTTGAGTTTATTTACCTCTTCTGTAAAATTTTCTTGAAGATTTAACTCAAAAAATTTTTTTTTTTGGGAAAACGCTAACTTTTATAATTTCAAACAGTTTCCTTCTACGGCTAACTACAAAATCACTTTTATTTCCGCCATTTTTATCGTTTTGAGTATTTTATAAGACTAGACTCAAAGGCATGACCCAGTTATTGAAATATATGGCAAAACCCCAGAAATCGAAAATTTCGAGTTAAATCCCTATTGCATAAAACGTGCGATATATACATATGTTACATACAACGAATTAATACATATATTTTTTTTATTATAATAATTGTTCAAAACAGTAAATCATCAGTATTTTATTGTAATTTTTTTTTGATTTTAGTTGAGAGCCAGTGTGTATGCAGTATGCAGTAGAACAGCCGATTTTCATTATTTAGTAAAAGAAAAGACGTTCATCTACTGCCGTGCGGTTTTTTCATTGTTCTAGCATGGAAATAACTAAAAAAGTGTAGGGAATTACGTAGGGAAAATTTGAAACAAGCGTAGGGAAAAGTAGGGATTTTTTTCTTGCTCTGTAGGGAATTTCCAAAAAAGTATCTACCATCACTGGCTTGAGCGCTAATCGTTTGTAGCACGAAAATGCGACTGAGCGCAACGAAAACTGTGTGACGTTGAGAGGTGATAAGAGATCGCCGACGGCGTGATAGCCGGATGAGGGGCAGAAGAGAGTGCCGGGAAGAATAGTTATTGATAAGTGTATAAATATATTTAAATTTTACTAACTTACATGATCGAAAATTCATAATAAATTGTTATTTGTTATGAAATGTTTAAAAGCTGGAAATTCCCGTACGAATTCACGAGCACGAACTTTTCGAAATGTGGTTGCTTTATCGCACCGTTGTCGACTGAATTCACTGCGAATTAACATGTCCGCTCAGCTTGACTGAGCTTTTAGTGTTTATGATCTAATTTTTGGCGAAAGCTTGATAGTTTACTTGGCGCTAAAGCATGAGGTCCCGTGTTAGGAACCCATAAATTGATCAATGAATTAGTTACGAAATTTTTCGCACGAATTAGCTCTTCTCACATACTGTCTTCTTCCCGTAGGCATTGCAAATCTTGCATAACACTGTGGAACAAATTTAGGTCAACAAAAGTTAACTCGGTTCTGAAAGTTAGGGGTAAAAATAGAGGCAAAATTAGAAGACCCGTATCGCGGCGTTTGCTTAGGTTAGTTCGAATTTGTTTTTAATCGACCTTTGAACTTTGCAGGCAAATGCCGATTTTCAGCATACTGTTTGTATGGTTTTTTTGCTATAACTCGTCGACTAATTGAGATTTGACTGTATTTACATGATCGCCTATAACTTTTCCATTTTATCATGGATTTCCTTCGTTGATAGCTTATTTTTTTGCTAATAGAATGTAGCATCACGCAAAGGAGTAAAACCGAAGGTGAAAATTTTGGTTTTAAAGATAATGCCTGACAAAGTCAATTTTTTCTTTAAAAAATCGAAAAAATTCAAATTGAATTATCAATATTTCAGAAACTATAAGAGGTAGAGAAAAATGTTATAGACCCCTTGTATAGGAAATTTAATTTTCTTTCGTTTGCTGTCACTCCAACAAAAAAATCTCAATTAGTCGACGAGTTATAGCAAAAAAACCATACAAACAGTATGCTGAAAATCGGCATTTGCCTGCAAAGTTCAAAGGTCGATTAAAAACAAATTCGAACTAACCTAAGCAAACGCCGCGATACGGGTCTTCTAATTTAGCCTCTATTTTCACCCCCAACTTTCAGAACCGAGTTAACTTTTGTTGACCTGAATTTGTTCCACAGTGTAATTAGCGTTAAACGAAAAGTTTCTATTTCAAGCGCGAATTTGAAATAGAAGTTAGGCCACAAAATGAGTAAAATTGAATTCGTTGCAAATGCAATGCGATAAGGAATGCTCCGATTAGTCGCAGCTTTGGAAAAACCCCACGCTGCTTTATTATCGTCAAAGCAAAGCTAATCGAAATCAAAAGGAAGCATTACAAATAAACAAATAATTATGAAAGAAATAGGTATGCGCTTAATTAAGCAAGTCAATGAGACGTTCACTCTTCTCATTTTAAATCTCTCTCTGTCTCTCTCTCTTGCATCTTTACAAAGCAATAAAAATTGGCTTGACTTATATAATTTAAAATTTTCCCAAACAAATCGATTGCTTTGATTACGATGATGAGCGCACGCAGCCAGCTAGTAAATTCTGCATTCGGTTCTCACTTCTGCGCTCTGAGAATAACCCTACAAGAGTTCTCGTGAAAAGGTGTAATTATGCGGAGCTTGAAATATCCGTGTGCAAGGAAGGAATCTTGCTGATGACAGAAGAAGTCGATGCCAATACTCACGTCCAATACATGGTATCAGCCTTCTGCATATCGCATATAGAAAAATTTAATCCAGTGATAATGAACTAAGAATAGAAAAATACCTTGTAAATTACGAATACGGAAAGGATATAATTTAAAAATATGTGAATGCATTTATTTTCGTTTGTAATCGAGTATTTTTTCTTCAACTAATTTTCATACATTTTTTTCAAAATTTTATTCGCATACTGTCTGGGCTTAACTCTAAGGGGGTCTATACACAGTGCGTCTTACTCGCGAGTCATCTGTGTAAGTGTTGACTCGCTGCGTCACAGCAAAATATCAAATTAATTTTGATTTTCTTGAGTCATGCCAGAGTCATGTCGGTGTAACTACTACATGAACATTTTCACTAATACACCTAAACTGACTCTTGAATCAGACGCATCGTGTATAGACCCTATAATGTTTATATTTATTAAATTATTCTTATAACGAAGCTATGCCTTAAATAATATATAATAAGTACCTAAATCTTATTATCTATATATTGACGACATGTCCAATGAAGAGCACAGCTTGCGGGCTACGAATGGCGAACATAAATGGATGATCCACCGAGAAGTGAAAGATGCGGCTGGGCAATGAAAGTGGTATCAGTTTGATGACTGTGTATAAATTAAAAGAAAAAAGAATAGTGTGTATTAAACTAAGCAAGATTTGTTTTTTTTTTTTTTTTGTTATCTTACATGATGCGGCCGCCGCTTCCGAGCCAGCCTCGTTAACATCCAAGAAAGCCTTGTGTTGCATTTGTGACACAGCGGCAGAGCCGGAGCGGAAGAAACCATTCAATTCGGCACGGTCGGTGAATAGCTGGTTAATGCCAAGCTGTGAGAGTGTAGAAGAGGGGGAGATACATATCGCACGTTTTATGCAATAGGGATTTAACTCAAAAAAAATTTATTTTGGGAAAACGCAAATAAAGTTTTATAATTTCAAATAGTTTCCTTCTACGGCTAACTACAAAATCACTTTTATTTCCGCCATTTTTATCTTTTTGAGTATTTTATAAGACTAGACTCAAAGGCACTACCCACTTATTGAAATATATGGCAAAATCCCAGAAATCGAAAATTTCGAGTTAAATCCCTATTCCATAAAACGGGCGATATGTATGTATTTTTTTTTTTTTAATTTAATGAAGGAAAATTTTGATTAGTTGGTTATTTTTTTTTTTGGACATGGGAATATTGTTTTTTATTGGATTCGTACATATAGACAGACGCCTGAGTAATATATCACCCTATTTCAAAACTTGTTTCAAAAACGCCCTATTTCAGAGTTTTCTTCAACAACGTTCTATTTCAGAACTTGCTTCAGTAACGCCTCATTTCAAAAATGTATCCGACAACACACTGACTGTACTACAGCATTTCCAGATGGATTTTAGAAAAGGGAAATTGGATTTTAGAAATGTCAATTGGATTTTAGAAGTGGCCGCTGTGGGGCAGTGGGTAGAGTGCTCGCCTGCTAAGCCAGAAGTCTCGGGTTCAAACCACGGTCCGAGCAAAACACCAAAACAATTTTTCTAATTAGTAAAAATCCAATTATTGGGTTTTTTAAGAGCAGCGGTCACCTCTCGGCAGTGGGCGGCATACCCTCCGAGAGTGTATTTCTGCCATGAAAAAGCTTCTCACAAAAAATGCATTCGCCGTTCGGAGCCGGCATAAAACTGTAGGTCCACCCAATTAGTAGGAAAAACAAAAACGAGCACACCTCGAATTGGGAGAGAAGCTCGGCCATAAAACTCGTCAGAGTTATAAAAGCGCCATTGTATTATTATTATTATTATATTGGATTTTAGAAAGGGAAAATTGGATTTTAGAAATGTTAGTTGGATTTTAGAAACTGTAAATTGGATTTTCGAAACTCTAAATTGGATTTTCGAAAGAGGAAATTGGATTTTAGAATAGCCAACTGGATTTTAGAAAGAGAAAATTGGATTTTAGAAAAGGGAAATTGAATTTTAGAAACTGTAAATTGGATTTTCGAAAATTTATATAATTACGTACATTATATTTTCATACGCAATAAAGAATTTCTATTCCAAAAATTCTGTGTAAATTTATTTTACACGCACATTCTGAAATCCAATTCACGCTTTCGAAAATCCAATTTACATTTTCTAAAATCCGTTTAACGCTTTCTGAAATCCAACTGACATTTCTAAAATCCAATTTCACCTTTCTAAAATCCGATTGATATTTCTAAAATCCAATTTCCCCTTTCTAAAATCCAATTTCCCCTTTCTAAAATCCAATTCTCACTTTCTAAAATCTAATTGTCGTTTCTAAAATTCAGTTAACGCTTTCTAAAATCCATCTGTAGATCAGAAAGTGCCTTCGCGATGCGAAACTCTTGTGAAGCTGCTCTGGAAACACTTCGGCCAGCAGCTTTTCAAATCTTTATGTGTGCGATTTTCATTGCAAAATTTCCCTTGATTCGTGATCTTTTTTACTCACAATTCTCTATTTAAGGCGTCCTTCTCCTTCAAGGAGAGAAACCTTTGAAACTAATTGAGGCCCTTCCTCTCTATATCTGCACCGCTTTTAAATTCACACCAGCTACCAACTGCAAACTTACCTTTTTCAATGACTCTCGCATATCCAATTCAAAATCCACTGTAAACTTCGGCATTCGCAGCACAACCGGTTCGCTTTGCATGCGCGCCGACAACCCGTTCAAATCGACGCCCTGCAAGCGTTGCTCCATCGCCGCCAAGCCATCTAAACTATTCGGCAGCAGCAGCAGCATCGACATGCTCGTATTCGCATAGAACATCTCCAAGCCGCACGCATCCAATTCGGGAAATTCACCATAACGGTAATTGTCATCGTTATACATCATCTGCACATTGACGGTACGCTGTGGCGTCACATAAAATTTCTGCTGCTCCGTATCGACCGTTGAAAATTCTCTCGCCCATCTGGCTTTGAAATGGATGGCGTTGACGAGCATAGCCTGAGTTTGTGCGTCCAACTGTTCTGCGCTGACTAGTTGGCGTATAATGTTCTGCGTCTTTTGTGCTACCCACGCATTTATGGCCGCTGCAGCTGCGCGTGGCGAGTCGAAATTCGCCGCTTCGATTTCGCTGTCAAAGTAGCGAGCGCGTTGCTGCATCTCAGGTTGCAGCGTCAGCCGGTTGCTGTGATACATTTTATTTGCCATCACCAGGTGCATTCCCGCTTCGTTCGCAATCGTTTGCAGAAAATTATAAAAGAGTTTTTGCGTCTCCACAGCGCTGGCGGGCAGTGAGAGTGCGCGTTGCATTTCAAGCGCTGTCTGTCCGCTGGCGCCCGTATAAACGAATGCCAACAGCAATTGCAGCGAAATGGGCGAGTAAATTATGTTGCGTTGGGACTCTGAACTGTTGCCGACGATTGCTTGGAAGAGCTCAGCGCTGAATTTGTTGTAGTGATTCGCCGCGGCCAGCACAGAATCTGCGCTAAAGACAGCTGCAATAAGATCTGTATCATTGGGCCAATTTGCTGTTGTGTCATCCACTTTCGGCGTATTGCGCCAAATTGGTCTGCTGTTTGAAGGCGACGTTGGCTGCGCTTCCGTATGGAATGGTGACTGCGCTCCCGTAATGAATGGTTGCTGCGCTTCCGTATAGAGTGGCGGCTGTGCTTGCGGCAGCGGCTGACCGTTCTTTGGCGGTTTTGGTGGAATTACGCTCTTTGTTACCGGTGACAGCGAGTGCCGCGGTTCAGCTAAGTGTTTGGTTTGATTTTGCGTTGGCGGTGAAAAATGGTGTCTTGCTAAATCACCATCTTGGTGGTTTGTGTCGGTTTTGTGGTGTGGCATCGGTGAATGTTCATTATATTGCTCTTCGGGCTGCTGCTCTATTTGCGCTCGCGTTGTGACTTCTGGTTGTTGCTGCGTTTGTAACTCGTCCACTTCAAGTTGTTGTTGTTCTAGGTAAATCGATTTATATGAACATATACGGAGGCGAGCTGCGGTCGCCGTGGCGATTATTATAACTATAAAAAGACAGGAAAAACACTAAATTAATAAAGAGGAAAATAAAGGGAACTAAAGAAGAAATAAATAATGATGTATTGTGGAACGATCCTCCGTCATCCCTTGTCAAGTTTGGTTTGGAGACAAACCGGTTTCGGCTAATATGCGCCATCTTCAGTGTCTTTTTTCGTTCATTATTTGAACCGCTTAAGCTATTATACCGAAAAGAGGACAGAAAACCTAAAACCGACATAAACAAAACAACACACAAGAGGACAATAACGGACTTTTACCTGCCTGTTTAATGAGGATACAAAAATAGATTCACATACCTAAACGCACAGACTCGCACGCACGCACGTATGCACGTCGCCCGACCGCACGAATGCACGAACACATCACACGAACACGAAGTACGTGACCAAACGATGGAAGTCAGTTACTATAAGTACTATCGAACGTACACAAAATAACTCAGAACGAAAAAAGACACTGAAGATGGCGCATATTAGCCGAAACCGGTTTGTCTCCAAACCAAACTTGACAAGGGATGACGGAGGATCGTTCCACAATACATCATATTCCTACCCTGTCGGAAAAACAAGCAACCAAAAAGTATTAAATAAATAATCTTATTCTGCAGCTTTTCTTTACAAATCTTTTATTTGAGAATGCAATCACTGACTGTCTGGGATCAGTGATCTAAATTAAGTGGAATGGAATGGAATTAAATGAAATAGAATGCTTGAAAGAGTTTTTAGTGCTTAGCACGAAATTTTTATTTTTAATTCAATTTTTAATTTTTGGGGTAAGTGGAAAAAAACTTACCCCAACAATTAGAAATAGAATGCAATTGTGATAGGCCGGGAAAAACTTTGTCTTTCCCATGCATTCAAGCATATTTGCCTTTAGATCAGAGTGATTTTCCTAAGCACGCGTGCGGAAGCTTTTTATAGCTTTCACACCGACGAGTCAAATCACTTCGCTCACGCACAGAAATTTTGCAAATTTCTATTCAGTCAGCATTGAGCTGTTGAGCTAGCAGGTTGTGTTGCTCGACAGTGATGTGATACGTAGGGAAAATTCCCTACATGTAGGGATTTAAGTCGGAAAAAAGTGACCGTAGGGAAAGAAGGACAGATTTTTATAAAATAGCTAAATGTAGGGAAATTTGCATTATTTCTTGAGCGTTGAAATGGTAGTAGGAAAGTAATTATATTTTCAAACGAAATGTCACATTTGAGTTTATTTACCTCTTCTGTCAAATTTTCTTGAAGATTTAACTCAAAAAAATTTTTTTTTGGGAAAACGCAAACTTTTATAATTTCAAACAGATTCCTTCTACGGCTAACTACAAAATCACTTTTATTTCCGCCATTTTTATCGTTTTGAGTATTTTATAAGACTAGACTCAAACTAGTATTTTATTGTAATTTTTTTTTGATTTCTTTGAGAGCCAGTGTGTATGCAGTATGCAGTAGAACAGCCGATTTTCATTATTTAGTAAAAGAAAAGACGTTCATCTACTGCCGTGCGGTTTTTTCATTGTTCTAGCATGGAAATAACTAAAAAAAATTGTAGGGAATTACGTAGGGAAAATTTGAAACAAGCGTAGGGAAAAGTAGGGATTTTTTTCTTGCTCTGTAGGGAATTTCCAAAAAAGTATCTACCATCACTGTTGCTCGAGCAGTCTCTGAATGCTTGTAAATAATTGTGTGTTGGGGGTGGTTTTTTTATTTGGATTTTTTTACGTAATATTTTTATTAGGAATCATGATTTTGCATTTCGTCTCATATTTTTTTATTTTATTTTTTTTTGTTTGTGGTTTTTTGTGAAGTTAATAATAAAAATACTTACACATTTGTAATTTAAAAATTTTAGTTTTCGACAATGATTGAGTTTCTTTTGGGTGTAGCCAAGAGCTTTTGTGCTTTTAACACATGCACAATGTTTGAAAGTATTAGTGTGATAATCCCTGCTTTAGATAGAATCAAAATATTCGAATCAGGGTTTCTCTGCAAACTTCCCAGATTCTTTAACAAATCTGAGAACTTTGTCATGTGGTAGAAAATGTGCATCCGCCATTTTTAGTACATTCGACCCGAGAATGCGCAATCTTAGTCCACCGAAGGCTGGACAGGTTTACAGCAAATTCTCTGTGCCGTCGTCATCCTCTTGCAGACAAGATCGGCATAGTGAGTTCTTGATGATGCCTATGGTGATCATGTGCTGTCCGCATGGATTGTGCCCTGTAATCACCCCTAGAGGTGCCCGAAGCTCCATCCTTCTCTGCTTGAGGAGGAAGTTTGCTACCTCCCTGTTAGGCTTTTTCAGAAAGCACTTTATAATTTTACAGGAATCTATAGAGTTTTAGTGAGTCCGGTGAGTTACCTCATGGAGTCCCATGTTCCATGGGGATCTAAACTTCTACTCGAACCAAAAAGTGGGTTCAGCGAATCTTAAAATTTTTACAGGCTCTATCTCAGCCAAGTCACCGAGGTCAGAAAAGTGGGGGCATTCATAAAGCAAATGTTTTATAGTTTCAGCCTCCTTCTCAACTCTGCAGCTCCTACAGAAGTCATGAAAAAGAACGCCCAGTCTCTCAGCATGTCTGCCAATAGTGATGTGGCCAGTAATCAACAAGTGATAGGTTCTTAATCATTAGAAGAAGTAGTCCTTTAGTACGTTTCGCATCCCAATCTGGCCATACGAGTCTTAAATGATTGCAGGTGCTAAGGTGCTTCCATCTTGTTTCCGCTTCTGGAAGGGAAAATCCTTAATATTGAAGCGAGCGGCATTCCTAAACCCTTCCAAGATGGCGAAAGCGAAGCAGATGTGTCCCCTCTTGCAAGTTCATCTGACATCTCATTGCCTGGTATATTGCAGTGTCCAGGCACCCATACCAACGTTAAAAAAGCCTGTGTAACCATAACATTAAGAGATTTGCGGCAACCCCCAATTGTCCCGGATTTGTAGGCAACAGACCCAATCGCCTTCAGTGCAGCCTCACTAACAGAATAAATGAATGAAAACTCCTTTAAGCAGATAGTCCGCCGCCTCTTTAATAGCAGCAATATCTGCCTGGAATACGCTACAGTGATCCGGAAGGTTAGAGGGGAGTTTTGTTCCCATCTGGGCTACGAAAACTTCACCAGCCAACTTACCATTCAATTTGGAACCATCGGTGTAGATACGGAGGACACCCGGCGGATCCGGAAGCCCATTGGACCAGAAATTTCTATCCTATTCTTAACCCTTCTATGAAAAAAAAAAATTAATTTCGCTGTTTTAATCGATGAAACATCCTCTGCGATGAAAGATGCTCTTAGAAAAAAATGACAAGAATAGTTTTTAAGCCAAAATCTATGATGTAAAGCATTAAATGCTGATTTCTGGAGATTTGGGTTAATGGTAAATTATTTTTTAAAATTTGAGAAACATTTTATTTAATCTTTATCTACTTAAGAGAAACCCTTCACACCAATTCTACTTTAACGTTGCATTCCAATCAGCATGACTTGTGATTGCAAGTTGTGAGGGTTACAGATTTATTATTTTACTTCATAGGTACTTTAGAATTTCCTCATTTATTTTTTGCTTTGGTTGTTTCGATCGTTTTATATCGTTTCATATCTTTATTTTGTTTTTACACTCATTCAAATATTGCATATACTATAAATAATATTTCTTATACAAATAAAAAGTGGGTAAGTTGCTTACGAAAAAATCCCAACCGCATTTTATCAAACCCGCCAGTTCTCGCCATTTCGAGCGCTTCTCTCTTTTCGCGTTCCTTGCTCTTTTATTACTCCTCGCTCCGCGCAAACTAAAATCACTCACAACTACGAGCTTAGCGAATTCGCAACAGCTTTTTTAACACAATAAAAGTAGGCACTTATGTATAAAGCAGCATAAACTTAAAACTTGGTGTTTGTTCTATTTTCAATTATTTATTTTTTTTGCACTTTTATTTATTTATTTATTTTTTTGCACTGTGTTTTTTTTTCATAAATTAATGTTTGTTTATTTTCAATTTGTTTTCCTCTTTTTTTTTGCGAATAAACAAATTCGATCGCACGTATCCCAAACTAATCCGCCGTTTGTTGCGATTTCAAGTTCTAGCAAAACCGCACTGATCGCCAATTTTCAGCAGCTTTCGTTTTATAAATGTAGTAAAAATTTACATTATCTGAGCTTCAGTTTAGATTTAGCAGAGAGTGAGTGGAATGAATCGCGCTGGCGATGCGAGGCGTTGTTGTTGTTTCTGGTTCTGATGTTTTTGCGTTCTCTGGCGTTGCCGGTGCCGGTTTTTCCTGCAATTTTTTGCGCTTTATTGCAAAATCAATGACAAATGCATTTAATGTTTTTGCTGATAACTATAATACAAGTTAAATAAGTGGTAATGTTGCGAAGTTTTTATGTAATTAGAGTTTTTGCTTTGTTTTTTAGATATGTACTTATATACTTTTTCCTAATTCCTTATTCAATAGTTTGTGGTACAGCTAAATGTATTTGCGATTAGTGGAGATCGATTAAAGAATATTCCTTGTCACCAAGCTAATCATAACTGCATTACTATATGAACTCGTTTAACCACCGGCATTGGTTTGTATTGTTACTGTCAAGCAGTTAATCTTCGTTCGCATGGAGAAGCGAGGCTTGAAACAGATTAAAAAAATCTACCGATAATTATTTTTAGGGAACTTATAGTGATATTCTGTCAACTGTCTTTCCAAAGACAACTATCTTTAGAGAGTAAAACTTTTTTTTTGCCTTTTTTCCTTTCGAGAGATAGTTATCGTTGGAAAGACAGTTGCCAGAATAGTCTAGTTAGTATATTGGATTGAATGAAATCAAATTTCTGATGATTATACTTCTAGTCCATGCTTCGCAACACATTTTGAAAGACCCATGAATTTTAGTAGGATTTTTGTCAGCCGAAACCAGTTTTTCTCCAAACCAAACTTTACAAGGGATGACGGAAAATCGTTCCTCAACACATCAGGATTTTTGTCTTGAAAAAATACTTCATGGGTGCGGAGTTCGCGATAAACTATGTACATATGTATGTATGACCGAAAAAATATTACTCTTCAGCATATAATTCCTGCTGTTATACACTTCTAAACTTAAATACGTCATTAACTTGACTAATCTGCATTTTTTGGCATACCAATTAATTTTAACGATAAAAGTAAACGCCCAACTTCAAAAAAAAAAAATTAATAAAATAAAATAAAATAAAAAAAATCGTCTACGATTAAATGATCGCTGCTCAACGAAATAGTAATTTACACAAATTCGTGCTTCCCATAATAAATTAATGAAATCAATAAGTTATGTGATTAACATACATACATACATACATACATAATAAGTATAACATTATATTAGTAAGCAAATATTGCTGATTATTTTTTATTTACATATTTTTTACTTGACGAACTCAGCAAAATAACGAACCGCTTGCTGCACGTGAGTCTCTGGCGATCATTCAAAAAAAAAAAAAAAATCAACCACAAGATTAATAACGTCATTAAGCTGAAAAACAAATACAGACAAACAATTTTAAGATAAACATGTTTTTTACTATAAATATTTACTTGCGTTGCATAGAACTTAAAAAAAAATTGCTGATTATTTTAGGTTTTATTTAAAAAAAAACAAGTCAATTCAGGGGAAGATTATATTTTGTGGGTTTTTCTAGTTAAGCGTTTTGAATCATGTTGGCTGCTGTGAACTGAAAAGTCATTCTATAGACATTGGGTTTGGCGCCTCGGCACATACATACATATCGTTACCTTAATTCACAAAGGCCCTAATTGACAAAATAATTTTTTTTACAGGAGAGCCAAAAAACGTGTTAAAATGAAAATAAAAGACTTTTGTGAATTTGTAAAAATGCAGTTTCTGCACAAACAAGGCCCTGAAGTAGATCATGAAGAAAAATTTTAGATACAGTGGATTTTGGCAATTTTGTGTCAGATAGGGCTTTTTTACACTACGAATTTAGAAAAAAAAACTGTAGTTAGGGCCTTTTGTGGTTTGAATATTTATTCAAATTTTTAGCTGCAATTCAAATTCCAATAACTTCAAAGCGCATTATAAATAACATTTCAGACTGTAAATATATATGTATATCATATATCGCAAAATTAATATATTAATTTCAATACACATACATATATACATAATATAGGAAAATATCATTAATTTTTAAAGGGCAAGTTTTCATAAAAAGAATGGCAATCTTTAGGTAATGATATTTTTAGATCCTGTAGATTTTCCCATTTCTTTTTAGAGATTGGAAGTTGCTGATTATGTAATAAGCTGGGCTTTACTATTTCAAAATTTTTGCTGGCTCTCTGAGGTAGAGGCTGGTACTCAGATGTTATATCAGTTTTATAAAATACTAGCTGACCCGGCAGACGTTTTTCTGCTAAAATTTATTCCTATGAGGCCTAAGGAAAAGTTTTTGACTACCGTATTGCTAACCATTATCTTAGAGTCCATCTTAATGACTGCGAATAATGAAAAATTTTCTATTCTCTGAATAAAAGTTATAGTTACATTCGCCGCGACAAACCTACTTCCCCCGATCCCCATCTCCATCTCAATCCCTATCTCTATTTCAGTCTCAATCTCAATCTTAATCTCAATCTCAATCTTTATCCCTATCCCCGTCCCTATAGCTACCTACCTTTACCTTACCGGGACCGTCCATCACCATCCGGGCCCACTACTTTAGCCATCTCTGGGAAACAGCCTTAGAAATCACAATGAAAATATCTGTATGTGGAAGCCTGCTCAACGATTTTCATTTGCTACCAATATCGCTCGAAAACACTCAGGGGTTATCCGGGTCCACGCTTTGACCCAAATCTTGGAACCCGGCCTAGGTATCACTATTTAAAAAGCTCTTTGTTGAAATCCTCAACAGCTTTCATTTGATACCAATATCGCTCAGAAACTTTCCAGGGTCACTCGGTCCCACGTTTTAACCTACATCTGGGAACCCGGCCTAGGTATCGTAATGAAGGCCTGTTCAACACCTTTCATTTGATACCAATATTGCTCGAAACCTTGCTGGATCGATCTGGGTCCTCATTTAGGCCTGTATTCCGGGAAGCTTCCACTTTTTAGAAATTCTATATACCCTACTATGTGCACTAACACCACATGAATCTACTGCAGCGTTGCCAGAATGACGATGGCATCGTCATTTTGACGATTTTTGGACTCCATGACGATGGGACGATTTCATATCACAGAATGACGATTTTAGTAAGTATAGAGAAATATTGATTTATTCGTAATAAAAATTAATTTTTTTATACAAATTTCCATAATTAGAAAAAAAAGAAAATTAAGGCAATCTGATTGGGTTTCTTCAATTCCTTTCCAACACTGGTATTATTGTTTTCAAAAATTCTTTTACTACATTAAAATGCAGCATTGCCTTGGTTCTGAGCGGACTGCCACACGAATAGAATAAGTGCATTCATTGCTCAACATAATCTACCATTCTCCGCCGTAGATGATCTTGTAAAGTGTATAAAAGCCGTTTCGACCATTCTAAAACGGCGACAGCTTTATCGTGTGGAAGAACAAAAGCAACAAGTATTATTCATTGGGCAGTACCAGCTAGAATCGCTATGTGCCATACTCCGAACAACTAAATTTTCATTGTGCGTTGATGACTCCACTGATATAAGTAATACGAAATCACTCAGTCTTGTAATGATAGTATGTATAAACTTTTCAGTGAAAGACTTTTTTTTTTGGTTTGGTCCGTGTTGAAACCTGCGACGCTATCAGTTTACATAATGCGATAAAACAGTATTTCATCGAGAACAATGTGCTTTATGAAAACAACATGATTGCATTTGCCGCAGATGGGGCAAAAAATGGATGACGATTTATATTTTTACATTGACGATTTGGGACAAAAAAAATCTGGCAACACTGATCTACTGTGAAAATTTCATAAAGAACGGTTGGTTACTTTGGGAGTTTATAAAGGACACACATCCCCAGATGCACACATACACACATACACACCGATTTTTCCAATTTTCGGACTTTTCCGGAAGGATTTTCCAAAATTTTCTTCCGTACGAACGATCTCCTTGAGAATACGAACAATTGACAAAAAATTTTAGAGAAATCGGCCCAGCCGTTCTCATCTGACGAGGTTAGTAACATTTTTTACACCATTTTTATATATATAGATTTGTCCCGAAGGATCATATCCTAAGGCACGAAGCATGTTGACTGTGGAGTCTCCTGACATTCTTCCTGAAAAGGAAGCACCATAATATAATTTTAGATATGTTTAACGCACTAGGAATATACATATTACATACCAGGTCGAATCGTTGAGTACATTTTCGGAATATTTTCAAAATTCAAAAAAAAGCTATGCTCTAGGTGGTGAACTTGAAGTGGACTAGGATTTTTTCGAGCCTCGCGGATAAGTTGTACAAGTTGAGATGGTAAGTTTATTTATTTTTTAGACATTTTTCTTTCAATAAGAGAATGTGTAGCGTCGCATTCCATTTATGTATGTCCTTTTACTAAATATTTATGTTCTATAGTTACATTATTTTCTACACAAAAGTTTAGCAAAGCATTTGATAACACAGTGTTACGATTTTGGTAAAAACAACCATCTGAATAGAGTATAAAATGATGTACATCAGCGCACAGAGTAATAATTCTTTTTAGATGCTTTGTAATAATACTAGCAAAAGTTGATGCAACAAGGGTTCCGTTTGTTTCATCCCAAACATAATTGTCAGATGCATGATTAATAACATCATATATCGTAAAATTGTGCACCTGTAACTTCATTTTATAATAAGCGGCACTCGCATTTATTTGGGGAACTAATTTCACCGCTTGCATATCCATGCATAGTACCTTGCACAACCCTGAACTAGCATTTTCCACATCATTCTTTTTTTCTTCACGCATACTCTCAATTTCCTCGCGATGTTTTTGATACGCCTCTTCCGTTATATTTTTTGATTTGTAGGATATGCAAAAATCACATTCGTCCTTTTTTGGGCGAAAAATAGAGTAATTTAACTCTTTGATGCGTTTGGAAAAAATTGGATATGATAATATCATATCTAAATTTTCCTTGTCAGATTTGCATTCTTCAACGTATAATCCATATAGCTCATGATATGATGCAAAATTTGATTCAAAGTATAATTTTTTTGTTTATTTTCTGCAGTAATGCGAATCCATTGTTGGAAGTCTTTGCAGCCAATTGTTTAAATAAACTCGTTTCTTTTGAAATCGTCGACCAGTTAAAGATGATCGCTTTGACTGCACACGCAATTCTTTTAATAATTCTGGACTACGTTCGGTGCCATGATAGCTAGTGTTTTTGATCCAATTTCTTACCATCTTTTCATTTATTCCCAAAGTTGAAAGAAACATTTTACGACAGACTTTTAAGGAGTCTGAATTGCGTTTCAGAAAATATTTCATGGTTTGAGTTCGCCTAGAATTTTCACAGGTAACTCTTTTCCTTTCACCACAACCCACGAGACCTATAACACACATATAATCGTTTCTGTTCCCATGTCATCTCCCAAAAGGAATGAAAAATTTCAATTCTTATGTTTTCATCAAACTTATCGCAGTTTCGGGCTTTTTTGCAGGCCTCAGACGTACAAGACTGTCCCAATTTCCTTGCCGGTCTTTTGCAGGAGAATATTCCGTTTGATGATTTTAATTTACCATTATATTGTTCCCCGTGCATACGTTTTTTTATGTTCATGACTCTCTGCCACCCACATCTTTTCTCTACTGGATTTCTTTTGCATGTATTTGTGGCTATAATTTCATCAGAATTCTCAACACTGCACATCTTCTTCACTATTTAATGATTACACCGAACAAATTATTTTCCGACACTGATGCGACTCGAAAAACAGCGAAACTGAAAAAATTATGAATTTATAATTCAATGCCTACTAAGCATGCATAGAGTCCAAAATTTATAACTCAGAGCCTGCCAAACACTTTCACCTTGTACTACTGCATATTGTAGCAAATGTAGTTAGGGCCTTTTATTTTATAGATTTTCAGCATATGTAGATAGGGCTTTTTAAAAAGTGGTATAACTTCGTTACTTTTGTAACTATCACTATCAAATTTTGAGGGAAGGTGTATTTTAATATATCCTACTACAATCTGCGAAAAACGCAGTTTCGAAAAAAGTGTCAATTAGGGCCTTTGTGAATTAAGGTAACGATATGTATGTATGAAGAATATATAGTCATATGTTACATATGAATGTATCTACATATTTACACACGTAAAATAGATTTCTTGTAATTTTCTTACAAAACCGATAATAATTGGTTTTATAGCTTGAAACCAGTTCGCAACACTAAAAAACTGTTGCATAATAAATTGCTTTGAGGGCTTAAAGTGGTTGCTGAAGTGATGAATATACATATCTACATTTGTGTGTACCTACATACTAAGCACTTTAAAAATAGGCAAAAATTCCCAAAAATTAACGCGATTGCTCATGTGCACTTAAACAAATTATTTACATACATATGTACATATGGCCGCTGTGATGAGTGGGTAGAGTTCTCGCCCGTTATGCCATAGGTCTCGAGTTCAAACCCCAGTCCGAGCAAATACCAAAAAAAATTTTCTAATTAGTAAAAACAAATCCAATTATTATTGGGTTTTTTAAGAGCAGCGGCAGTGGGCGGCGTACCCTCCGAGAGTATTTCTGCCATGAAAAAGCTTCTCACAAAAAATGCATTCGCCGTTCGGAGCCGGCATAAAACTGTAGGTCCACCCAATTAGGAGGAAAAAGAAAAAGGAGCACACCTCGAATTGGGATAGAATCTCGGCCATAAAACTCGTCAGAGTTATAATAGCGCCATTGTATTATTATTATTATGTACGAGAAATCAATTTTTTTTTATAGCAATAAGACAATTAAGAATTTGCGGTTACACAATCAATCGGCTTTGTGCTATGAAACCTTTTTGGACCTCTCAGTTAGGCATGAAATTATTAATTGGGTTCATTGGCCAATGAATAGTGCCGCCAAAAAGAGGAGGAAATTCAATGTACCTACCTAGTACATATGTGCAAAAATTTGTTTAAATATAAATGAAGTTGTGGAAAGTTACTTATTTTCATAAATTCTAAACATCATTAATATAAAACTTTCGAAAATGGACTGCGATGCTTTACATAAATACATACATATATGAATATATAACTGAGAACCAATTTATAATCAACCTTAGCTTTGTAACGTTCATAGTATATTGGAAATTCCTTTCGAAATAAGTTCAAAAAAAATAAATGAGAATCTGATGTAACTATAGTAACAAGAGAAATAGCGACGTATTTTAAGAAAATCATTCTCTCTCTTTCATTAATATGTTCTTAAACGAGGAGCTAAATTTCGAATTCATAACGAAGAACGAAAACTCCGCTTTGTCAATGAATGATCATAATCAAAGTTAAGACTTGAAAAGAGATCTGTTTTCCAATCGTTCTAGAATTCTTAACCATTCCTAGTGTTTACTGTGTAGAAAATACGGATAATTAAATGTGAAACGATTTGAAATCGCTTTATTATTCACTTATTCCATTAATAGCTTCATCGAGTAAATAACTTACAGTTTTCGCTGAAATCTTATTGACTTCATTTTGTGAGAACATGAACGAAGCTTATAAGCTGAATGAACTACCTAATTATTTCAAAACATTGGATACAGTAGGTAAATGAATTTGTTTTGTAATATAAATATTTTGTTAATGTTTTTTCTCGTGCTTGGGTAGGAACATGGATGTATGAGAAAACTGCCAGACATTGTAGGCAGTTGATGCCCAGTCGGTTCTTCTTCAACCTTTATGCCATAAAAAAACTAAATAAACAAAATAAAATTTTGCTTTTTTTATTACCAAAAAGATAACAACATATTTTTCCAAAACATGACTAATACTGCCGCCACATTTAAGGTCGCTTAGAAGCTATTTGCTCCAACTAAAAAGGGCATTGAGTTATTTGAACTCCATCAACATAAATATTTATTTTATGGCTTCGCTCTAATTATATATGGGCGGTAATTCACTTGTGTTAGAAAGTACATGGAGCAATGCATTTTAATGTTTAACACATGGGCTTTGTTGTTGAAATGAACTCTATATGCAGCAAGATAAACAATTCTGTAATGAACCAAAATGAACAAATTGAGCTCATCCATTAAATTTTGTTTACTTATGAATTTGCTCCAATTACAAAACGCTACCACAACTCCCCCTTGATTTTACTTGATGCTCTGTGGCGGTTAGTCGTAATCGCAATGCCGAAGAAAGTCTTAGAAATGAAAATTGTTCTGAAATTTTTATTATCATAATTACTATTTTTTTTTTGGTAATGTGACCTAAAAAATATAATATACATATGTACATACATACATACCTACATACATTTCCTGTATTTTGGTTATCAATCTAGCACCGAAGCATATATATATATATATATATATATAGCAATAATCGAAGCAGCACAATAATTTAATCAAATCTCTCAGAGATTCCAATTATCGAGCCCCAACCTTTCAATTTCGGAGATGGAAGTTCATTAAGTTGAATTACATATTTAATTAAAACTTATCCTCTAATAGCCTAACACCGAAATATTCTTTGATTTGTTAAATATTTAAAATCTTCGCAAATCCAGTTCTATAATATTTTAGTGCTGTCATGAGCGGTCAGTTTTTCCATCTTTCTTAATCAAAGTTGCCAAATCACTAATATTTGCTGATGATCTTCAATTCACACTCCTTAATTGCCTTTTAAAAAGCCATTTACTCCCAAATAAATGTGCAGCTCTCAAGTGAAATAACAGTAAACGTTGTTGAAGCTGTCAAATTTTCATGTCAAACGAGGGGGCATAAAACGAAGAAGCAAATGGAATGACATTCAATTACAGCAGCGACATGTATGTACGTAATTATTTTTGACAAGTTGCCAACAAATCACCAACTCCAAGCAAGGCAATAATTTCAGCAAAAAAAAAAAAAATAATCAACTGGCAAACAACTTTTCTGTATTTCGAATTGTACAAGTGCAGCTAAGTGAATGAAACTGAGATTGTGTTTTTGTGAAAAAAAAAATAAAAATATTCGTTACAAATATGAAGCTGTCAGGCAATGGCACAGTGTGACCGTCTGGTCTATAATGAGAAGTAAATTTAGGAGTTACTTTATTGGCAGTCGATAGCTGCTACTTAGGTCTACATCTAGAAAAATTTTAAAAGAAACTTGAAAATGTTTGGAGAAATGTTCTGTGAGAGAAAAGATGAAGATTTTTTTATTAATTTAATTTTTTCACTACAGATCAGATTTTTAGCCGCCTAATTTATTTTTTAATCGAAAAATATGGACCTTATGGATAAAAACTGAGCTGTTGCTCACGAAATAACTAAATATTGTTAATTGAATGTAAAGAATTTGGTTAATTTAAGATTTTTGATGAAATCGACCAAAGTTTTTGTGTAGAATCAAGCAATTTCAATATTTTTTTGCGTAAAAAACACATCTTTTACTCCAAAAAAAAACAGCTCACTTTTCATGCATAAGACTCCCTATGAGTCCGACTAAGTGATAAGCCGTCTATTTCTAGCTCCGCTGCTAATGTGATGTAATATTTCGAACTGACACATATTTATTTAAAATTGAAAATTAGTATGTTTTTTTAATTAGATTTTGTCTTTTCTAAAGCAACACTTTATAGGATTATAGCGACTCCAATAGTGGCTCTGCATACACCAACAGGGTGGGATTTGTTGGAAACAGTAGTGCCAGATCAAGGGAAATTTCCCTTTTTGATAGATATTTCACCATAAATTTTTTAAAAGCGAAAAAAAGGGAAATTTCTTAGTCGTTTTTTATAAGAAAAATGGATTTTTTGGTTCAAGAGCTGTTTATGTATAATTGAGAGTTTAACTTAAAATAATCTTCACTCTTACATCGAAAAAAAAAACACTTTTCGCGATATATTTTTCCTTACTTCAGTAATAGTTTGGGAATTTTGTGGTATTTTCTATTTAAGATGTGGGAAATTAAGGGAATTTTTTCCAATTTATGTTGGAATTTTAGCGGAGATTATCTGGCAACACTGGTTGGAAACTTCTGAACTAAATCAACCGAGGTAAATAAATTTTAATGAGTCAATATTAACCTATTACTTAAATTAAAATTATTCGATTAAAAAAAAAATAGAAAATATCGACGCGAATGCTCCCACTGTGCGTTGTATTGATTTTTATCCATTCTATCTTTTGTTATCTTCTGCGCAAATATCATTTTGTAACACTTAGATACCGCTCTATCAACACCAGCAGATATCTATGTAGGTATGTATGTAAGTAGTTATTTAATTTTCAAACGTTTCATTAACACATTTTAATTAATTGAAAGCCCAAAAGCTCATATTGATAATTAAAATATGCTGTTTGCACAGCAGCAAACGACCTCAAAAAAAGCAAAATCGATTGAGTTATTAAAGGCAGCAGAGTGAGGGGAAGCTACGAGCTCAGCAACAATATAATAATAGTAGTAAATCAAAAATTGTGTATTTGTTGTTGTTGATTTTTTTAATAGTGCAGCGCCGCGCAGTGTTACTTTAAGTTAATTTTTTTTTTTTGCTTTTTATACTCAGCTGTACTAGTACACAGAGTATTATAGTTTTAATCACATAATGGTGGATTGTAACAGAATGAAATAATCGAGATAGATATAGACTTATATATATCAAAATGATCAGGGTGAAAAGAGAAATCGATTGAGCCATGTCCGTCCGTCCGTCCGTCCGTCTGTAAACACTCTAACTCGCGCAAAAATTGAGATATTTTGATGAAATTTAAAATGCAAGTTGGTATCGACACTGGGACGGTTGGTATTGAAAATGGGCGAAATCGGACCATGACCACGCCCACTTTTCCTATATAGAAAAAATCGGATATTTGGTATCTCAGCCACTAATATAGCTAGAGTGATGAAATTTTACCCACGCGGTGCCACGCCCACTTATTAAGGAGCAAACATTGAAAGCTTTATGAGTCATAACTCAGAAACTGTTGAAGATATATCGATGAAATTTGGTACGCGTGATATAACTACTTAGGCAAATGTTTGGACGAAAAATTGTCAAAATCGGTTGACGGCCACGCCCACTTTTATATATGGGTATTATAAAGTGACCTAATAAAAACATTTTAAGCGATATCTCTGTCAAATATAAAGATAGATCATTGAAATTTTATGCCAGGAGTCCACCTGCGGACATACAATGAAAAACACAAAAATTTTGGAAAATGGGCGTGGCACCGCCTCTTTTTAGAAGCTGGAATGTACGAGATTTCTGAGCCCATAACTCGACAAATAATTGATATATAATGACGAAACTTGGTGTGTACACTTTTATTACTTGTGGTAATACATGTTCAAAATTTTAGAAAAATCGGTTTGACGACCACGCCCACTTTTATACATGGGAACTATAAAGTGGCCTAATAAAAACATTTTAAGCGATATTTTTGTCAAATATAAAGATAATTCATTGAAATTTTGTGGCAAGGGTTCCACAATAGACCGGAAACAAAAAATAGACAAATTTTGGAAAATGGGCGTGGCACCGCCTCTTTTTAGACAAAGGAATATACGAGATTTCTTAGCCTATAACTCGACGAATAATTGAGATATTATAACGAAACTTGGTTTATACACTTCTATAACTTGTGTTAATAGACATGCAAGAATTTATTGAAATCGGTTTATGACCACGCTTACTTTTTAACAAAGATATTTCTGGAACACCCTTTGGGAATTTGTAACGTGACATCTTCGTAACTAGAAGTCCTAAAGGAATGAAATTTTGCATAAAGAATAATATTCATATGATTAGTTGGATGACTGATACAAATTTTGAAAATGGGCGTGGCTACAAACTAAGAAAGCAAACTAAGAAAGCATACAGCTGAGTATCTAATGTTCGATTCCTCTCGAACTTAGGCTTCCTTACTTGTTTTTGTTTCTTTGCTTTATGTTCACTTGCCGGCGTTGCCGTATGGCCGTGAGCCATGCGCCGCTGGCAACATTTTGTACTTATTTTTTTCTTTTTTTTGTGTTTCTGCATCAAGTATTTATGTTTGTATCTATGCATGAGTGGCTCTCGATCATTGATCGCAACATGAAAAACGCATTAAATGTGCAACTTTTCATCTATTAAAATTGTGGCAATAAATCATGAATTTGCAATTTAATAGCAAAATATTTGCTTATTGAACGCATTCAGAGCTTACACACTTACGAGGTTGAGCGATCGGAATGTTGTATTTCTTTTTCTGCTTGAATATGTCTTTTATTTTAGCAAGTAGTTTTTCTTATTTAAGTTATACATATGTACACATATTTAGATATAAAAAACATAAAGTGCACGAAAATTGTCTCATAAAATCGATTTGTAGCTCCATCGAAACATTTGAAGCAAAGAAGTTACACACTGAGAGAAAAAAAAATATATGGAGGGGTCAAAGAAATTGTTTACCTATTTTGAACACTACTTTCTTTGTTTTGAGTAAATTTTCCTTAAAACATGTTAAAAGGTTTATAAAATATTGTTGTTACATGCGTTACCATGGTTTCATATACTTGTTTTGAAAAAATTCATACATTAAAATAATGAAAAATTCTTTAAGCGCCATTCCATTCCCAACTTTCCTTGTTTTGAAGACTTGATTTCTTTAATTTTGAGAAATTAAATTCACATACAAATCCCCATGGCAACGAATTTGTTTGAATGTTTTTTCCACATTTTTGAGAAAATTTACACAAAACAAAGAAAATTTTGTATTGGGACGCGTGTTCAAAATAAGGAAAATTATGTCTTTGATCGAGAGAAATTTTTTTTTTGAGTGCATACGAATATGTAGGAGGGCTCAGTGACCAAGAGTTTGTCTTCTATTCTCCTTCTCCACCCTTGAAGTTCTCATTTGCCTTTCGACAAGTTAAGAGAAGGGAGAAACGGAAAATAACTCTACATGCGATTCTATTGAGCTAAGTATTATACCAAGATAGGTAGTTTTCTATTTCGAAACTAGCCCCCCTTCTGGCACGACGATTGGAGCTCGGGGCACGGAGAGTTGTTTAACAGGTTAACAAGCAATAGTCTCTGTTTCTAGCACAAATGACAAGCCAGTACCCCAAGTATCCTTTGGTAGACGTTGCACTGTCGATTTTTCCACAATTGATCAATGGAGAGATACAGGAACTCTACTGTGAAGACCGAAGAAAATCATATACACAGACAGATCAAAAACAGAATACGGTACTGGAAAAAGCCTAACAGGGAGGTAGCAAACTTCCTGCTCAAGCAGAGAAGGAGGGAGCTTCGAGCGCTTCACAGTGGGGGCACCTCCATACAAACGCGGCCAAAAATAGTAATAATTAAGCTAGAATCTTGAAACTCGGAACTTAAGCTTTTTTTGTTGCAATTAGTAAACTGTGAAAATTTGAACAAAATCCACCCACAAATACGCCCACCTCCCATATAACGGTATTTTTGAAATTTCAGAATTTTCCTAACTATTATAGCTAAAATGCTCGATTTTGATTAGTGTATACATTTTTGAAATATAAATCAAATGCAGTAATCATTTTGGAAAAGGGGTAAAGCACTTCACCGTTTTTAAATTAGAAATATATGCACTTTTAAGTATTATATAAGCCTTTATCATAAAATTTTCATACAAAAAAATCGCATTTCAAAAAAATTTTATGCCATAAATGAAATTACACTTTTATAAAGGATTTCAGTGTGCTAAATCTGAATCTGGAGTCAGATTTTCCAAATTGGTTCTAGTTTTTGAGATATTCATGTCCAAATTGGCAAAAAACACGTTTTTTGGCTCTATTCACTGCTTAATATCTTTTATGTAATTACCTTCCACTCAAATTCGATTAAACCAGTTGAAAGCATAATCATTACCCTTGAAAACAGCGTTTAGTTTCTTCGAATATCTTAATTAGAGTTGAAAATATCGATATTTAAGTTTCACCATTTTGACGAATATTACCCATACAAAAAAATTTAAACTTTTTGAAGCATACTTCTGGGCATTTTGTATGGGAAAAATGTACGAAAACTTAAAAAACACCTTCGATAAGAAAGTTCATAAAACAAAATGGAGCAAACGAATTTTTACGATTTTTTCACCTGTTTATAAAAGACATTTAGGACTATGAAATATTAAAAAATTGAGGAGGTCATATTTTATGTTTTTTTTTTTTAAATTTCATTTTAAAGTTTTACAATTTTTACCAATTTTTTTTTATATTCCAAAAGAAAAAAGCTGTCAAAGATATGAATTAACGCTGATAAAAAAAATTAGCTCATAATTTGAAAGTATGCACTATTTATTGCAGGACGATAAAGAAATATTCGATTATTCGCCTAAATATATACGTTTTTCATAATGTCAAAATTAACATAATTAATGCGTTTACAAAAACGCAGTTTTAGGCAAATGGGAAAAAAATTATAAAAGCAAATGGAGCAAGTGGATTTTTAAAATGAAAATGCAGTTTGATTAAGAATATATTATTTCAAATCATAAAAAAAATTTGAGGAGGTCATATTTTTTGTTTTTTTAATTTTTTTATTCAAAGTCGAGAAAAATTTTTTTCTTATCGACATTTTTTGTCAATTTTTGAAAATTCATATAAATTCAATAGTGAACGGTATTTACAACTGCGTTATAATTTCTGAAAGAGAAAATCATTATCTATGTAATGATGTATTACTGGAGTTCATATGTTAACAATTAAATGTGATAGAGCATTTTGTATGAGGTGTGTTCATTGAGAAAAAAAAGAAGCTATTTTTTGCTCAACTTTGGGCACCCTGTACGGCTAAACGAAAAGAGACTCAAAAATTTTTATATAAGCTTTTTTATTACAATTTGATGTATCTGTCGATTTCTATTTAAAAAAATTGTTTTACTCATACTTTAATTTTGAATTTATTTTTGGTCGCTATCACCCATTGTGCGCTTGTGGGATTGATTACAGGACACAATCTATGGGGACAGGACATGACCACCATAGGCATCATCGATAATTCATTATGCCTATATTGTCTATAGGAGGAGGACGACGATGGCGCATAGCATTTGTCTGGTCTAATCCAGACTAAGCTTGCGAATTCTCCGGTCAGATGTATTCTCTACACTCAGAGAAAAAGCAAGCTAAATTTAAGTATAGCGGGCTTGAATCGAGCCAAAAACGTTATGAAAGTCTGTTAAGCTTGAAAATGCTAAAATCATGAATATATTCTTAATTTTAGAACGGCATTTTTGAGAAGAAAAAGCTTATATTAAGAACTTTCCGGTTTGAAAAAAGCTTGAATAAATTTCTTTTAAGCATAATTCGTCATTGATTTAAGAATGTACAATCTTATATTAAGAATGCTCAACTTTGTTTTAAGAACAATTATTCTTGATTTTCCACTTTTTCGAAATTCGAAATCATTTAACCCACCTAACAAAAGTAAAAAAAATTTTTTTATTTCTTTGTACTGTATTTTATTATTTTTTTATTTTACCGGATGAGTTATATGTACATTTATATGGATATGCAATTCTTATTATCACTATATCTTTACATACATATTTATAAATAAGAAAGTTCTACATATGTACATAGACATACATATCTTATATCGAACTTATTTTATAAAAGTGTATAAATTTTTCCGTAATCTTTTTAACGGTTAAAAAACTCACTCAATACTTCCATTACCAACAAAGATTTCCACCACACAATTTGAATGGTAGTATGCCCATACCCATCCATTTTGAACCGTTTCTTACCAGCACCGATGGTCTGGAATCCAACAATTTTGGCCACGATCAAAAAAAGTCAACTCAACGGCTTCCAAATTATACAAGTCTTGCTGTCGTAGTTCATATGTACATGCCCATTTTACTCGTTGGACCACTCCTCCACATTTGATGTAATTCTTCATCTATGCCAAACTATTAAAAGCCATATTAAAACAAAAGCTAAATTCTAAACAACGCGATAACTCTTACCCATTCTTTGTTCCAAGCAAACAATTTCACGCGAAGCTCCATTCACAATCCGAGCGGGGAATAGCTAAATTGCTTTTGTTTTGTTTTATTAAAAGAAAAATCTTTTTCACACAGAAAGCAACAACTATTGAAAATTATATGTACATTTTCTGGTAAACATTTGGCTCTGTTGGTCTTGAATTAGGAATTTCATTTTCAAATGAAGAATGTTTTTCCCTTAAAACAAGATTATTTCAGTTTTTTATCTTGCTTCAAGAACACCGTTCTTGATTCAAAATTGGGGAAACTTAAATTTGATTTATTTTTCATTAATTTCTGTGATTCTTAATTCAAGTACGACACAGCTTGTTTTTAGCACGCAACTTTTCTCTGAGTGTACCACTCTGATTCCATTATGCCACCTTTCCTCTACATCGTGATCCTGAGGCGTTAAATACAATGCGAAAACGTGCATGAGTGCTTGGGAAAGACATAGTTTTTCCAGGCCTATCAGTATTCCATTCCATTCCAGCCTCCCCCTTCTTCTTCAGCTTCTAAACCGCTGTTCAAACAATTTTGGTTTAACATCAATGCAGCCGCCTTTCGAGTCATAGTATTGGCAATGGATATTTTGTATGCTTGATTGCATAAAATTAATTATTGTTTGCTCTACGATTTGTCGCATGAAAAATTTGAAAATTGGTGACACACCCTGTATTTTTTTAGAAGGTTCATAAACATTTATTTATGCCTGTACATGTGTTCCTAATTATAACTAATGCGCAAAAATGCACTGCTTTTTATTTGATTTGTTATGCTTAAATGGGCGTTGGCGTTGCAAGCTCGGGGTGTTTGAGTTGAGGCGGTGATAATTATTATTTGGAAAAAGTGTCATTTATGTAGCTACAAATGCATACATACATACATACATATATATTGCAATTCTTTGTTATGCAAGTAATAAGTAATGTCTGTATTTGAAAGCTTACAATATTAAATTCAACGATTTGCTATGCAAGTAAAAAGAACTTGTGCATTTTCAGCGCTTAATAATATTGCGGAAGCAACTGCTTGGTTGAAGTTTATATATTGCCCCAGTAAACACTGTTCCCCTTGTTAGAAAAAGGCCTTCGATCTGCAATATGAATATCATCGAACTCTAAACGAACTTGCCTTGCTGAGGAATATTGAAATTTGCTAGGCTATTCCAACAACTGTCTCTCCAAAGATACCTATGTATGTATCTTTCGAAAAGCAAATTAAAAAAAACTGTGTCCTTTTGAAAGACAGTTGTTTTTGGAAAGGCAGTTGCCAGGATATCCTAGTAAAGTTGAAGTTTCAACTCCAGCCTAGTTCCAGTTGAAGTGTTGTAAGTCTCTTGGCTAATAATGATACCACTCAGACTCATGAATAATATCGTATTGACTAGGGTCCCTTGAATTCTTTAAATATCTATTAAATACATATTCGTGCATAGTGCCGTTGATATTTTAATCTAATAGGCAATTTACAGAGCCAAAACTATACCATCTAATATTTTAAGTATAGAAACCACCGCAATAATTTTTAATTAGGCCTAATTTAATTCAAGCCAAACAAATTGGACTGGAGCTCAACGTGAAGACTTCATCGCCACAGCTTGTTAATAGTAACTAGTATCGCCGGTGGTCGAAATTCGACCAAGCAATTTATTTTTTCAACTTTGTATTGGTACAAAAATTATTCCTTTTCGCGGAGATAAGCAACACTTTCCAAATTCCAGTTGTACCGCAACACTGATTTGCCCTTTTGATCACGGTCCGACGCGAAATCATGGTCAAAATCAAGGCAGATCTAGGAAGGTAGGCCCGGTGGTGAGCGCTTTTAAATTAAAGCGACTCTTCAACTGTGTTTACGATATTTGTAAACACGTTTACGATATCTATTTATCTTAACTAAAAATTTTATTTATTAATTATAAAGAAATTAAATAATTTATAGAAAAAATTATATGCCTGTGCACTGCTCCTGACTCATACGAACACATCCATATCAATTTTATGTGGATATGAGTATGTTAAATGTGCTAAACAGCCTGGCAATTGTTTGTATGGGAAAAATGTTAGCCTATTAATATATAGATAATGGGCACATTGCCAACGAAGCAAAAACGAAGTAAATCAAAAATGGTACAAAACTAAAAACTTTATTTATTAATTATAAAGAAATTAAATAATTTATAGAAAAAATTATATGCCTATGCACTGCTCCTCACTCATACGAACACATCCATATCAATTTTATGTGGATATGAGTATGTTAAATGTGCAAAACAGCCTGGCAATTGTTTGTATGGGAAAAATGGTAGCCTATTAATATATAGATAATGGGCACATTGCCAACGAAGCAAAAACGAAGTAAATCAAAAATGGTACAAAACTAAAAACTTTATTTATTAATTATAAAGAAATTAAATAATTTATAGAAAAAATTATATGCCTATGCATTGCTCCTCACTCATACGAACACATCCATATCAATTTTATGTGGATATGAGTATGTTAAATGTGCTAAACAGCCTGGCAATTGTTTGTATGGGAAAAATGTTAGCCTATTAATATATAGATAATGGGCACATTGCCAACGAAGCAAAAACGAAGTAAATCAAAAATGGTACAAAACTAAAAACTTTATTTATTAATTATAAAGAAATTAAATAATTTATAGAAAAAATTATATGCCTATGCACTGCTCCTCACTCATACGAACACATCCATATCAATTTTATGTGGATATGAGTATGTTAAATGTGCAAAACAGCCTGGCAATTGTTTGTATGGGAAAAATGTTAGCCTATTAATATATAGAATAATGGGCACATTGCCAACGAAGCAAAAACGAAGTAAATCAAAAATGGTACAAAACTAAAAACTTTATTTATTAATTATAAAGAAATTAAATAATTTATAGAAAAAATTATATGCCTATGCACTGCTCCTCACTCATACGAACACATCCATATCAATTTTATGTGGATATGAGTATGTTAAATGTGCAAAACAGCCTGGCAATTGTTTGTATGGGAAAAATGGTAGCCTATTAATATATAGATAATGGGCACATTGCCAACGAAGCAAAAACGAAGTAAATCAAAAATGGTACAAAACTAAAAACTTTATTTATTAATTATAAAGAAATTAAATAATTTATAGAAAAAATTATATGCCTATGCACTGCTCCTCACTCATACGAACACATCCATATCAATTTTATGTGGATATGAGTATGTTAAATGTGCAAAACAGCCTGGCAATTGTTTGTATGGGAAAAATGGTAGCCTATTAATATATAGATAATGGGCACATTGCCAACGAAGCAAAAACGAAGTAAATCAAAAATGGTACAAAACTAAAAACTTTATTTATTAATTATAAAGAAATTAAATAATTTATAGAAAAAATTATATGCCTATGCATTGCTCCTCACTCATGCGAACACATCCATATCAATTTTATGTGGATATGAGTATGTTAAATGTGCAAAACAGCCTGGCAATTGTTTGTATGGGAAAAATGGTAGCCTATTAATATATAGATAATGGGCACATTGCCAACGAAGCAAAAACGAAGTAAATCAAAAATGGTACAAAACTAAAAACTTTATTTATTAATTATAAAGAAATTAAATAATTTATAGAAAAAATTATATGCCTATGCATTGCTCCTCACTCATACGAACACATCCATATCAATTTTATGTGGATATGAGTATGTTAAATGTGCTAAACAGCCTGGCAATTGTTTGTATGGGAAAAATGTTAGCCTATTAATATATAGATAATGGGCACATTGCCAACGAAGCAAAAACGAAGTAAATCAAAAATGGTACAAAACTAAAAACTTTATTTATTAATTATAAAGAAATTAAATAATTTATAGAAAAAATTATATGCCTATGCACTGCTCCTCACTCATACGAACACATCCATATCAATTTTATGTGGATATGAGTATGTTAAATGTACTAAACAGCCTGGCAATTGTTTGTATGGGAAAAATGTTAGCCTATTAATATATAGATAATGGGCACATTGCCAACGAAGCAAAAACGAAGTAAATCAAAAATGGTACAAAACTAAAAACTTTATTTATTAATTATAAAGAAATTAAATAATTTATAGAAAAAATTATATGCCTATGCACTGCTCCTCACTCATACGAACACATCCATATCAATTTTATGTGGATATGAGTATGTTAAATGTGCTAAACAGACTGGCAATTGTTTGTATGGGAAAAATGTTAGCCTATTAATATATAGAATAATGGGCACATTGCCAACGAAGCAAAAACGAAGTAAATCAAAAATGGTACAAAACTAAAAACTTTATTTATTAATTATAAAGAAATTAAATAATTTATAGAAAAAATTATATGCCTATGCACTGCTCCTCACTCATACGAACACATCCATATCAATTTTATGTGGATATGAGTATGTTAAATGTGCTAAACAGACTGGCAATTGTTTGTATGGGAAAAATGTTAGCCTATTAATATATAGATAATGGGCACATTGCCAACGAAGCAAAAACGAAGTAAATCAAAAATGGTACAAAACTAAAAACTTTATTTATTAATTATAAAGAAATTAAATAATTTATAGAAAAAATTATATGCCTATGCACTGCTCCTCACTCATACGAACACATCCATATCAATTTTATGTGGATATGAGTATGTTAAATGTACTAAACAGCCTGGCAATTGTTTGTATGGGAAAAATGTTAGCCTATTAATATATAGATAATGGGCACATTGCCAACGAAGCAAAAACGAAGTAAATCAAAAATGGTACAAAACTAAAAACTTTATTTATTAATTATAAAGAAATTAAATAATTTATAGAAAAAATTATATGCCTATGCACTGCTCCTCACTCATACGAACACATCCATATCAATTTTATGTGGATATGAGTATGTTAAATGTACTAAACAGCCTGGCAATTGTTTGTATGGGAAAAATGTTAGCCTATTAATATATAGATAATGGGCACATTGCCAACGAAGCAAAAACGAAGTAAATCAAAAATGGTACAAAACTAAAAACTTTATTTATTAATTATAAAGAAATTAAATAATTTATAGAAAAAATTATATGCCTATGCACTGCTCCTCACTCATACGAACACATCCATATCAATTTTATGTGGATATGAGTATGTTAAATGTACTAAACAGCCTGGCAATTGTTTGTATGGGAAAAATGTTAGCCTATTAATATATAGATAATGGGCACATTGCCAACGAAGCAAAAACGAAGTAAATCAAAAATGGTACAAAACTAAAAACTTTATTTATTAATTATAAAGAAATTAAATAATTTATAGAAAAAATTATATGCCTATGCACTGCTCCTCACTCATACGAACACATCCATATCAATTTTATGTGGATATGAGTATGTTAAATGTACTAAACAGCCTGGCAATTGTTTGTATGGGAAAAATGTTAGCCTATTAATATATAGATAATGGGCACATTGCCAACGAAGCAAAAACGAAGTAAATCAAAAATGGTACAAAACTAAAAACTTTATTTATTAATTATAAAGAAATTAAATAATTTATAGAAAAAATTATATGCCTATGCACTGCTCCTCACTCATACGAACACATCCATATCAATTTTATGTGGATATGAGTATGTTAAATGTACTAAACAGCCTGGCAATTGTTTGTATGGGAAAAATGTTAGCCTATTAATATATAGATAATGGGCACATTGCCAACGAAGCAAAAACGAAGTAAATCAAAAATGGTACAAAACTAAAAACTTTATTTATTAATTATAAAGAAATTAAATAATTTATAGAAAAAATTATATGCCTATGCACTGCTCCTCACTCATACGAACACATCCATATCAATTTTATGTGGATATGAGTATGTTAAATGTACTAAACAGCCTGGCAATTGTTTGTATGGGAAAAATGTTAGCCTATTAATATATAGATAATGGGCACATTGCCAACGAAGCAAAAACGAAGTAAATCAAAAATGGTACAAAACTAAAAACTTTATTTATTAATTATAAAGAAATTAAATAATTTATAGAAAAAATTATATGCCTATGCACTGCTCCTCACTCATACGAACACATCCATATCAATTTTATGTGGATATGAGTATGTTAAATGTACTAAACAGCCTGGCAATTGTTTGTATGGGAAAAATGTTAGCCTATTAATATATAGATAATGGGCACATTGCCAACGAAGCAAAAACGAAGTAAATCAAAAATGGTACAAAACTAAAAACTTTATTTATTAATTATAAAGAAATTAAATAATTTATAGAAAAAATTATATGCCTATGCACTGCTCCTCACTCATACGAACACATCCATATCAATTTTATGTGGATATGAGTATGTTAAATGTACTAAACAGCCTGGCAATTGTTTGTATGGGAAAAATGTTAGCCTATTAATATATAGATAATGGGCACATTGCCAACGAAGCAAAAACGAAGTAAATCAAAAATGGTACAAAACTAAAAACTTTATTTATTAATTATAAAGAAATTAAATAATTTATAGAAAAAATTATATGCCTATGCACTGCTCCTCACTCATACGAACACATCCATATCAATTTTATGTGGATATGAGTATGTTAAATGTACTAAACAGCCTGGCAATTGTTTGTATGGGAAAAATGTTAGCCTATTAATATATAGATAATGGGCACATTGCCAACGAAGCAAAAACGAAGTAAATCAAAAATGGTACAAAACTAAAAACTTTATTTATTAATTATAAAGAAATTAAATAATTTATAGAAAAAATTATATGCCTATGCACTGCTCCTCACTCATACGAACACATCCATATCAATTTTATGTGGATATGAGTATGTTAAATGTACTAAACAGCCTGGCAATTGTTTGTATGGGAAAAATGTTAGCCTATTAATATATAGATAATGGGCACATTGCCAACGAAGCAAAAACGAAGTAAATCAAAAATGGTACAAAACTAAAAACTTTATTTATTAATTATAAAGAAATTAAATAATTTATAGAAAAAATTATATGCCTATGCACTGCTCCTCACTCATACGAACACATCCATATCAATTTTATGTGGATATGAGTATGTTAAATGTACTAAACAGCCTGGCAATTGTTTGTATGGGAAAAATGTTAGCCTATTAATATATAGATAATGAAAAAATTTACGCTAAAGAAATAAAAAAAAACATAAGAAAAGAAAAAAAAGAAAAGAAAAAAAGAAAATAAAAGAAAAAACTAAAACAAAAACACTTTTCCGGTTTCCTCACAAAAAAAAATAGAAATAAATCATTTAGAGTGCGGAAAATGGTTTTCTGCCGAGGCGGCGACTAAAAATATACATTTTTTTTTTTTGTTATTGCTGATACAAAAGTGGATGCATCTACTATGTTTGTGTGTGGAAGGAAAACTTGTGTGCTGGAACCTGTTGTGAAACATGAAAACTCGCCGTTTTAGAGAAATGGCGCATATGTACGAAATAGTATACAAATGATTGTTTGGATTACTAAACAAGAAGTAATTAAAATCCGTATGAGCTTATGTACATAATATTTATATACATACATACATATAAATATTCATATATGTATGCAAAAGTTTGCAAAAGAGCTTATAGAAAAAGCAGCCACAACAGAACCAATGTGCTGTGCTCACCTGTGGCGCATGCGTAGCCAAGCGCTAAATTGGCAGATTACTTAAGCCACAGGCAGAAGCAAATTCGCATACGCTTGCTTCGTAGCTGTAGTCTAGAATTTCACGCACCACTTACATACACAGATATAATACATACACAAACCCACCAAAAAATCTAAGCCTTATTTACGAATTAAAACAGCATATTTAAAGGCTCACGAAATAAGGCCCGAAAATTATAAGGGTGGCAGATTTGCATGGCGTAAGGCTGAAAATAAGGCAAATTTTCCCCTGTTGATGTCATCAAGCCATAATGAGTACCTCTCTCTGAGAGCACATCTTACGCCATGCGAAATAAGACCTAGATAAGTATTAGAGAGTAAGAAGCAGACAGAGTGAGTGCATAACAAAAGCAGGGCTGCCAGCGTACTCCTTTCTTAGACATGATTTGTCAACAATAAGCAAAACTTTTTTGCGGGAATGTGCAGAAATTTGTGTGTGGATGTGTGTACAATCTACAACGGTACTTTTTTCTACGTTAAGGCAGTGTAATAAACCCACTTTTTCCATTGAGCTTAATGCCAAAGAGTGCAGGCTTTTGAGGTGAATACTCTGCTGACTATTGCTGTTGTTAGTTAAAATAAAATAATAAAATTTACAGTAATAATCTAACACTTATGTAATTCAAGATGCAATTACAAGTACGCTGAGAGCTCTTTAGAATATGCGTATGTAGATAAATATGTAGCTGCATACGTACATATAAATCTATGTTTTTGCGTAATTGGATTTGTGCTGGCCGCTGGTCATTTAAAAGTGGGTAGCATGTTTTGCGTGCATTCGAGATTTCGATAGAATGCATCATGTTATGGCGAACATCTGATACAGGGAAAGAAAACAAGAGAAGTCATCTGAAAGTATTGAAGCAGCACTAAAGCCAGAGAGGATTCATTCTTTATATCGTCTTATCTGAACAACACACTTCAGAGCTGATTCCGTAGAAGTTTATGCAGTGGAGAAGAAATTGAAGGTCTCTGGAACTCAATACATCGCTTCTGAACACATCTGAGTTATTTTATTTCTAGACATGACTAATTTTTTATTAAATGTATAGTTCCAGAATCTTGAAAAGTTTAGCTGTAGCTGTTCTTTTAAACGCAGAATCATATGGAATCATTTAGAAGCGTTCTGATCTTTTCATGTCACCATATCTTAAAGAAATTATTGTATTTATGCCTAAGGAAAGAAAAAAAATTAACATTGAGCCACGCGTTTGCCGTCTGGGCTTTATAAATGATTTTCTATAAACTCGTTGAGAATTACCGAAAAATTCACAGACAAAATACCTATATATATTTGCCATATATGTATGCGGTTCATATTAAATGTGCTTCATAGCGCAAACTCATTGCTCAGCTGTGAATTTATTGCTTACAAAATACACCGAATATATGTAATTTTAATGTAGAAAATGCAAAATTTAATGAACACAAAAGTGAAAATTCCTATGCTTCATTACCTATACACATCATTAATTAATAAATACACATCTTTTACAAGGCATTCAATAATAAAAATTCTCATAACCAATGCAAATTCATTTGTCGTCGCACAAATAAAAGTCTAGTTAAGATTGGATGTACGAACGCTGCATGCACTCAACGCTTAATTTTTATTGCAACGGTCGGTCATATGTATTGCGCACTTGATTGCTTAGAGAGAGGCTGAGGCTCATTAACACCAATGTGCCGCTTTGATCATTTTTCAAATATGAGTGGGCCACATGCAAAGCAATTGCCATAAAAGTATGTAACTCTGCAGGACACATTTTCAATTATTTTCTGCATTTGGCTAATTTTAATTTTCCAACCAAAGCTATTCAATAAAAGCGAAAAAACTGTTTGTAAATGTGTCATTGGGTGCATATACATACCCTCCAAAAAATCTACGCCTTATTTAAGAATTATTTTATATTAAAAATTTGTATGCGCAAAGGCTTAAAGTAAGGCTGATTTTCCTGTGTTGATGTCATCAGGCTCAGCGTTGCCGTTTGGGCCACTAAAGTGGCAATTTGAACCTTTTTTAAAGCCAGGCCACCTGAACACAACTTTTTGAAAATATGCAATATTTGAACCTTTTTAAAAATTTGGGCCACTTTTGGTCCTTTTTTACTTTCAAAACTATAATTATTAAATAATTTTTTGTTTTTTCTTAAATATAAGAACAAAAAACCTCTTTGTTACTATTTTACTTTGCATTGGCAACTCTCCGTTTCGAAAGGTTCTTTATTTAATTTGTTTGCCAACACTACCCTTGAAAACTTTGAAATTAGGGCTGTTCGTTAAGATAATGAAAACGCACGGAGCAGCCCAGACACACACAAACACATATAGCGTTCGTTGATCCGTAGGAAAGGGCAAGAAACGTAGGAATTTTACCACAATTTATATTCTTTGCACTCATATTCGCTCTTTTTTGGTAAAATTCCTACGGTTCTTGCACTTTCCTACGGCTCAACGAACGCTATAACAGTTTTTTTTAATTCCTTGCCTTTCTCGGGTTATTCCGTCTGCTCAACGAACGATCATATTAACGCTGGATTAGTGTAGAGAATATTTTAAATTCCATTTTCTTCATTAAATAAACCACAAAAATATATAAAAATGTGTTTTAGCTAAAAAAAAGTTGGGGCCACTTTTCTTAATTTTTTGGGCCACATTTTGAAATTTTTGAGCGGCAACACTGATCAGGCTATAAAGAATACTCTCTCTCCCTCTCTCTCTGAGATGAAACCTTTTTTCCAAAGCTTATCTGCCACGGGAATGGGGCTTAGATAACTCTTGATAATAAGACCTTATGTAATGTCTATATGCACTATAATAAGGCTTATTCGTCATGGGAAACAAGGCTTAGATAATTGCTGATAATAAGGCCTTCTGTTGCAGGTACTGAAATCAGGGATTTTCAAATAATCGTTATTTTTTAAATTTTGACTAAAAAAATCATACTGAAGGAGAAATGCTAAACGCAAAAGAAGTACACAGATGTAATCACCGTAACGCAAACTATATCTAGGTGCATTCACTTTTATTTTTTCGATTTTTATAAAAAAATTGATTTTTAATCCTTATTTTCTGAGTTTTATTTTCTGCTCCGAAAATAAAAGTTATTTCTTCAGTTTTATTTTTCGATCAGAAAATAAAAGTTATTTCTTGAGTTTGATTTTTCCATCAGAAAATAAAAGTTATTTTTTGAGTTTTATTTATCGATCAGAAAATAAAAGTTATTTCTTGAATTTTATTTTTCCATCAGAAAATAAAAGTTATTTTTTGAGTTTTGTTTTTCGATCATATTTGCTCATAAAACTCAATTCCCTCTCTCTTTATTTGAGATATGAACGCATAACAGAAAATTAGGTATTAAAACGTTTGAAGCAGAGCGAATGAGCGTATAACAGCAAGCAGCGCTGCCAGCGTATGCCGTATTCGGGCGTATTGCTTAGCGGTCTTTTTGCAGGGTATGTTTATAATAATACAATGGCGCTATTATAACTCTGACGAGTTTTATGGCCGAGCTTCTCTCCCAATTCGAGGTGTGCTCCTTTTTGTTTTTCCTACTAATTGGGTGGACCTACAGTTTTATGCCGGCTCCGAACGGCGAATGCATTTTTTGCGAGAAGCTTTTTCATGGCAGAAATACACTCGGAGGGTATGCCGCCCACTGCCGAGAGGTGACCGCTGCTCTTAAAAAATCCAATAATTGGATTTTTACAAATTAGAAAATTTTTTTGGTGTTTTGGTCGGACCGTGGTTTGAACCCGAGACCTCTGGCATAGCAGGCGAGCACTCTACCCACTGCACCACAGCGGCCACGAGGGTATGTTTACTCAAGTGCAATTATATATATACACATACATACATCAAGATCGTCATTCATGCCAGTAATTAAAAATTGATTGAAAATTACTTACGTGCATAAAATGTTATTAACATGTTTGTAAATAACATTTTCGATATTGTGCTTTCAAAATTAACAGAGATAACGTCATAACAGTTTGAAGACAGGTGGCAGGGTGGGTGGAAGTTAATGAGAATGATGACACTGTCTCTCTTAATGCGGGCGCTGCAAACTGATGGCGTTTTCTTTTCTCGAAATAATGTTGCCCTCTTTGACTTTCTTAGCCATTTTGTATGTCTGTCTAGTAATTTCACCGAATATTTACTTCTAACTAAGTAAGAGATTAACATTATCTACAAAATCAGCCATTTTAGAGAAAGTCACGTTACGTAATTCGATAATTAGGATATAGGAGGGCAACATTTTTTTGTAGAAAAGAAAACGCCATGAGTTAAAGCTTCTTTATTGATATTTATGCTCATTTGCAAGCAAGAAACTGCTTACGTGTGAGATCAAGTTCTTCTCACTTGAACAAGAGTTTATAGCCGGAATTACAATAGCGCTGTGGCTGTGGCAGCGACTGTTTTTCGAAATCAGCTGATTTTTAGAAACCACGGATTGCAATGAAGCAGCACATAATACAGCAGAGGCAGCTGGCAGCACCGCCTCGTTTAGCCCAAATTCTACATTCGCTGCCGCTGCCTTGAATCGCAGCCATCTTCTAAGTGTTGATGTGAACTTATGTCTGTTTCCGTACTATCCATTGTAATAAATTTTTATTAATTTTGTGTTTAAGTACTTTGATGCCAGCAAGCGGGAGAGAACTTAATTTTTACTTAATTGATTTCAACTATCAAATATTGCTGGCGGGATGAAAAAGCAAAGAAGAAGAAAGAGCAGGGGAAAAAATAAAACAAGATTGATTACACAGGCCGACAAAATGAGACCGATTTTTTTGACCACAAACCAGACCATACTTTCCTAAAGGTTTTCGATGCGCTGAATTCAAATCTGGACGCAGAATTGCTCTATCACCTCAGGATTTTGAGATATCCTAACCTAAATTTGCAAAAAACACCATTTTTGCCTCTTTTTGAGGTTATATATAAACGACAGATTATTTAAAAAAAAAAAAGCACAAATATCATCTTAAAGAAGAAGTCTTTCTCTTACGAATGGCGTTGAGTTTGCTCAAATATCTTTTTTTTTTCGATAAGATGGAGCAATTGAAATTTGCAGACTTATCGTAAGAGGTATGTGTTCTACTGCATCATACCTACGTTAATTCATATCAACTTTTTGCTTTTTTTTTTTTTTTTAAATAATCTGTCGTTTATATATAACCTCAAAAATAGGCAAAAACGGTGTGTTTTGCATATTTAGGTTAGGATATCTCAAAATCCTGACGTGGTAGAGCAATTCTGCGTCCAGATTTGAATTCAGCGCATCGAAAACCTTTAGCAAAGTATAGTCTGGTTTACGGTCAAATTTCTTGTCGGCCTGTGTTATTTTAATTGAAAAAAGTGGACATGAAAATGGTAAGTAAATTTATGTCACCACGTGTCCAAGGTAAAAGGAAACAGACCTAATATATAAAGATGTCACTGCCAAATACTGCGAACGCTCTATTGTGTTTGGTCTGGCAGTCAGTGCTCATATTAGACGCATCAGCTGATTTCTAAAACCGTCACTGCCCACTGCGACATCGCTAATGTAATTTGGGCTTATATCTGCAAACTTAGCACTCCCTCTCTCTCTCTCTCTGTCTCTTTTCATAGTTTGGCAATTGAATAATAATTGTCTTCAAACACAGAGTGCATCGATTAATTTGCTCTATTCAATATTATTGAAGACAATTTATTGCAATTGCTGCTCAAAAGGAATTAAAAAAAAAACAGCCAATAAACAATGAAATATTACAAACATCATGTAAATCAGCTTCATCGATTGACGATCAATTGCTAGCCAAAAAAAAAAGAATGCAAAGTATTTGGACCACCAAATGTATGCCACAACTGCAATGACTGAGACAATTACAAAAATAACAATAAGAAATTAAAAAAATGGTGTAACAACGACTTCGATAGCAGCAGCCGCATGACGCACTTACTTGTACTACAATTGACTGTTGGAGCAGAGCGCATATAAAAGGCAATTTGATTGAATGGGTGGCTTACGAGATATGCATGCAGGCTTACTTGGTGGTCGTACAGGGTGTCGCGCGAGAAATTATTCACTTTTTCAGCAAAGCTTTTGAATTCTATAGAGCTTGAGTACCGAGAAGCTTTTGAGTTCTATACAGCCTGAATATCGAGAAGCTTTTCCCAATAAAACACAGGGAGGCGGAAGACGTATTAGTCGAATGAGAATTTTGATTTCCCTGGACTTACTGACTAAATCCAGCCAACGACAGTGCTTTTCTAACTGGCAATATGCAAATACAAACATTTTGCAACACCCTGTATTACTTTTATTGACTTGTATGCATAATATAAAATGGCAATAAAATCAAGTTGCACACCAAATGCGTCACCACATGACATGCCAGTCGGTGGGTCGAAAGAATTGCAATGCAAAAAGCTTGTGGCATGATCCGTGATCCATGAGCCAACATGATACATTTACACAAACCTGCATACATATGTACTATGCATACATTTAAAATATTACACATGCATTCATTCGCCTGATTTGGTTATACGCCAAATTCAGAGCAGCGATTGAAAAGTTTCGCAAAAAGAAAAAAAAAAAAATATTTTCCCGCAACTCAACTTTGCTTCGTTTACTGCTGCGGAGCAAGGCGTTGCCAAGGTGAGCTAAGTTAATAATATAATACAATGGCGCTATTATAACTCTGACGAGTTTTATGGCCGAGCTTCTTCCCAATTCGAGGTGTGCTCCTTTTTGTTTTTCCTACTAATTGGGTGGACCTACTGTTTTATGCCGGCTCCGAACGGCGAATGCATTTTTTGTGAGAAGCTTTTTCATGGCAGAAATACTCTCGGAGGGTATGCCGTCCACTGCCGAGAGGTGACCGCTTCTCTTAAAAAACCCAATAATTGGATTTTTACTAATTAGAAAAATTGTTTTGCTGTTTGGCTCGGACCGTGGTTTGAACCCGAGACCTCTGGCATAGCAGGCGAGCACTCTACCCACTGCACCACAGCGGCCACTAAGCTAAGTTGAAGATCACAAAAAATGAGTGCAGCACATTTGCTCTCTATGTCTTCATAGCCTTAAAGCAGGGCACCACTCCTGCGCACTATAAGAGCGTGTGTGTGGTTTGTGTGTGTTTTCTGTAGCCCAACCCAGCGCATGGGCGCCCAACCAACCTTATTATTGCCACAACGCTTGACCTTTGCTTTTAAATAGATTTTTGTTTGTTATACTCAGCTGTACTAGTACACAGAGTATTATAGTTTTAATCACATAGCGGTGGAATGTAACATAATGAAATAATCGAGATAGATATGGACTCATATATATCAAAATGATCAGGGTGAAAAGAGAAATCGATTGAGCCATGTCCGTCCGTCCGTCCGTCTGTAAACACTCTAACTCGCGCAAAAATTGAGATATTTTGATGAAATTTGGAATGCTAGTTGGTATCGAGACTGGGACGGTTGGTATTGAAAATGGGCGAAATCGGACCATGACCACGCCCACTTTTCCTATATAGAAAAAATCGGAAATTTGGTATCTCAGCCACTAATATAGATAGAGCGATGAAATTTTACCCACGTGTTGAGCTCAGGCCCCTATTTTAGAAAATGGGCGGTGCCACGCCCACTTATTAAGGGTCAAACATTGAAAGTTTTATATGTCATAACTCAGAAACCGTTGAAGATATATCGATGAAATTTGGTATGCGTGATTTACTTACATACACAAATGTTTTGACGGGAAATTGTCAAAATCGGTTGACGGCCACGCCCACTTTTATTTATGGGAACTATAAAGTGACCTAATAAAAACATTTTAAGCGATATCTCTGTCAAATATAAAGATCTATCACTGAAATTTTGTGGCATGAGTCCAAGTATGGACATAAAACAAAAAACGTAAAAATTTTGGAAAATGGGCGGTGACACGCCCACTTATTAAGGGGCAAATATTGAAAGTTTTATGAGTCATAACTCAGAAACCATTGAAGATATATCAATGAAATTTTGTACGCGTGATATACTTACTTAGGCAAATGTTTGGACGAAAAATTTCCAAAATCGGTTGACGGCCACGCCCACTTTTATATATGTGTATTATAAAGTGGCCTAATAAAAACATTTTAAGCGATATCTTTGTCAAATATAAAGGTAATTCATTGAAATTTTATGGTATGATTTCTACAATAGACCGGAAACAAAAAGTAGAAAAATTTTGGAAAATAGGCGTGGCACCGCCTCCTTTTAGACAAAGGAATCTACGAGATTTCGGAGCCCATAACTCGACAAATAATTGAGATATTATGATGAAACTTGGTTTATACACTTTTATAACTTGTATTAACAGACACGCAAAAATTTATTGAAATCGGTTTATGACCACGCCTACTTTTTAGCAAAGATATTTCTGGAACACGCTTTGGAAATTTGTAACGTGACATCTTTGTAACTGGAAGTCATAAAGGAATGAAATTTTGCACAAAGAATAATATTCATATGATTAGTTGGATGACTGATAAAAATTTTGAAAATGTGCGTGGCTACGCCCACTTTATGCAGCACTCGCTTTATATAAAATCCATCAAACGCAAAAAAACAATGAAAACATACAGCTGAGTATCTAATGTTCGATTCCACTCGAACTTAGGCTTCCTTACTTGTTTTTGTTTTATTTTTTTGTTTGTTGTGCACTTGAGCCGCTAACGCACGTAGCTTTTCGATTTTAGGCACGTTGAGCACGTCAGAACTTTGCTACATTTTAGATATTGCACAATTTTCCCTTTGCACAGTTTTTTTTTTTATTGTTTTGTGCTTGCTCTTTCGTGTGTGTGAGTTTACATCGTTTGAGATGAACGCCAGATTTGCCAATCTATTTGAATGAACGGGCCATTATGGCGCCTAAAATGGAGGCTTTCAAACAAAAAAGGCTAGGTTAGTGCGGTTCATTGTAGGCTTAGTTGCACACATTTTTTTTATTATTTTTTCTACTTCTAACTAATGCTAGTTTAGTTGCATTGTGTAAATATGGTATTATTTTTTGTTATTGTTTTGATTCTAGCCACTTATGTCTAAACGTTTTTCTAGTTTGTTGGCTTTTCGTGTTGCCTTTGCACATTCGTATTCGTACGTGGTTCTTGTTACTTTTCCATATCAAAGCAACAAAGTCTTTGCATCACGAGCAACAAATTTTGTCAGAAATTACCTGTACGAGTTTATTATTCATTTATACTCACGTAGATTTTTATGTATGTACATATGTGCACATGTAAGTACATTTGAGAGTTTTCATTTTAATTTTATAGCCAAAAGCTTAAATTATAATCACAGCATTCACTTACATGTAATCGCTTGTAATTGCAATATATGATGATTTATTTCAAAGTATATTTAATGACATTTTCAAGGTGAGATTTCAAGCCGAAATTTCAAACAATGTATGGTGCATTTCAATCTCTGTCTCATCCGCATTGCGCTTAATTCACACACGGAGAAAACTATGTTGATGTTACATCCATATATATTAGACTGACCACAAATGCAAAAGTGCTGATTTTTTTTTTGCTCCCCGCGCATTTTTTAATAGCTTGACAATAGAAAATAAGATCTGCATAAAAATCTGACCACCTGTAGTGGGAAATAGCCACGCGCATTTGACCTAAAGTTCAAAAATTGACCTAAAAATTATGCATGGCTTTAGAGACCAATATCTCTTTAAAAAATTCAATACTTTTGCAAATCCCATATGTTTTGTGGTCACTCTAATATATATGTATGTAATAAACTATGGATGTCATATCTATATTTTTTATATATTAATTTTTTTTTTTTAATATGACACCCATTATATGAATAAGACATCCATAGATACTTTATGGATCAGCACGACTATCCATATATGTTTATGGATGTGACATCAATATTGTTTCCTCCGTGTAGCTATAAACTTCTTCCCTGAGGTAGTCCAAAGAATTAATACATAGAAGAAAATATTAAAATCAGATAAGTGTAAAATCACTAACGAGCTTCTGTATCCGTTCCAATTGACCACAATTTAAGGTTAGGTTGCAGTCGCTGCTACTTTCCATTTACTACACTTAGGCCCCAAAGATGCTATTGTGATACCACGTGGATCCGAAGACCCCTCTACTCGAACTATCGTGTGGATTCCACAAATCTTAGAACTTTCCTCAATTCCAGTGTAGCTAGATCCCCTAGCTCTCTAAATTGGTAGGCTCCTTAGTGCTTCAGTTGCCTCCTTCCTAGTGCTGGGCAATCGCACAGTTGGTGTTTTACTGTTTCGGGCTCCTCTTCATCCTCCGACAGGCCCTACAGCATAGATGGGCACTTTTAAGTACCAGTAGTAATTCATTATTTTTACCCTTTTTACTGCTTACTTAAAATTTTTTACAGTAATAAGTAACGCGTTAATACTGTAAAAAATTTTAAGCAAGCAATATTCTTTTACTGCTTACTGTTTGCTTTACTGAATTACAATTTTACTTCAGTATGCCCATCTATGCCCTACAGTAATCGTAATATGGAGCATTCATCCCTTCTGCATACGCCCCAAGGATTATAATAATAATACTATGGCGCTTTTATAACTCTGACGAGTTTTATGGCCGAGCTTCTCTCCCAATTCGAGGTTTGTTCCTTTTGGTTTTTCCTACTAATTGGGTGGACCTACAGTTTTATGCCGGCTTCGAACGGCGTATGCATTTTTTTGTGAGAAGCTTTTAAATGGCAGAAATACGCTCAGAGGGTTGCCGTCCACTGCCGAGAGATGACCGGTGCTCTTAAAAAACCCAATAATTGGATTTTTACTAATTAGAAACATTTTTTGGTGTTTTTCTCGGACCGTGGTTTGAACCCGAGACCTCTGGCATAGCAGGCAAGAACTGGTGCAGTGGAACCACATCGGCCACAAGGATTATATGGTCTGTTAATAGCACAGTCATTAGTGCTAGCTCCGACCTGCCGAGTGCTAGTAGACTCTTGGTCCATCTGGCGTTCCAGTGAGGCCACAAGAGCCTATTATGGTTGCAAGTGCTCAGAACTTGCCACCTTTCATTTGCTTTTATGAAGTACAAATCCTTCAGTATTACCTTGCTGGTAGCGAACGGCATGCCTAAACCCTTCCAAGACATTGAAAGTGAAGCGGATGTGCCCGCCCTCTCTAGCAAGTTCTTGTGCCATCTCGTTTCCCCGTTATGTTACAGTGTGAAGGCAACGATACAAGGTAAATGGCAAACAGCTCAGCCATTTTATTTAGAGATCTGCGGCAATTTTCCACAGTTGTGGATTTACATATGACCGTACCAAGAGTTTTCAGTGCAGTCTGTCTGTCTGAGAATATGTAAACGTCTTTACATTCGGTTTTCCTTGCTTTCAAGAACTGAACCGCCTCCTCTATCGCTGCTACCTCCACCTGGAAGACCTCCTGCTGTGATCAGGTGAGCGAAATGACATTTTTAGACCCACGTCAGCTGAATAGACTCCAACTCCCACCCAGCATTAGGCTTAAACCGATCAGTGTAGAGTTGGATTGAATTGTTCGGTACCGCAGGGCCGCTGGCCCAGTAGTCCCTATTCCTTTTGCAAAAGTTGTTCGGTAAACGATAATCCGATTGTTGATTTAGAATGGCTATGTCTTTTCTAAATAGCAATCAACTCTCGATGCCACTGGGTCTTGTGTTAGTATATTTTTAACACTTGCCGCCTCGGAAAAAAATTCTAAAATAATTTTGCAATAGGTCAGAGTTTTATCAGTATAGCTACTACTATCTTCGTAGCGCTAAAAATACGACCAAATAAATATCGCAGCCTAGCGATTCCTGCTGTGCACACATAGCACTACCAACTTTGGCTAGATGAAGAAGCAGAAGTGCCAAAATAAATAAATAGAAAACCTTCAAAGTATAATAATTATGATGAATTGCAAAATTATAACAACACTTTATCTATGTCGATATGTACAATCATATTTACGGAGAGATAATTCAACAGAAAGTAGAAAAGTGGCAGCCTAGAATTTAATTTGGAACATGCGGCAATTGTAGACAATAACGACTGTACAAATCCAACAACAAATTGCATACAAATACACATGTATGTATGTATGTATATCTGCTCCTCTCCAGCTCTACCTCAGCGCCTGCGCAAAGTTCTTTACCAACTTGCAAAATAATTTCTTCCGTGATTGTTGGGCTCAATGGCGGTGGCATGGGCAGCATCATAGACTCAAACTCAGACTCAACTTCACCACTTTTGCCTTGACTTTGCCTGGTTGCAGAATAATGATGCACACAGATGAATCGACAACATGAAATTGTAAGTTTTGATGAAGATTTATTTAAATTACATGTTTGCCAGCACAGCCAGCGAAATGATTGGGTTGGTTTTTGTTGTTGTCGGTGTATAGGTATGTGCATAAATATTGAAGGTTGTTTGTGGCTTGGAATGTGGCGCATTACTTTTTAATACATTTCTCTAACCACAATAGCACACGCTACCTTGTGCTGGCGGCTTTGAACCTGAGATGGCAGTCAGAGACTGAGCTAGAATGAGAAGTGAAGTAAATGTAAGTTTGTAAGTCATTTCTTTACAATTATTTTTGTTTGTATGTATATTTGCTTTGCTTTGTTTTTTTCCACGCAATTACATACATACATATCATTGGTCCTAGTCGGTGTCTGCTTGTCGTCTGTTGCCTGCCGCCTGTCTATTTTGCATAATGCCATAATTTAATAGATCAGCAAACAAACAGCAACAACATAGCGTCAATCATTATGGTGGAATAATAAACGCTATAAGTAAATTGGAGTAGTGCGCATGCGCATTGGCATTTTGCTAAATTTTCAATTTTTTTCCTCATTTACTGTTATGAGTATTAGAATAGTAATTGGAATAGTAGGTAGATTTCGCAGATATACCCAATTGCGTTAAGAAGAAGTGCGCCCGAAATAAAAAATTCCAAAAATATCTGGCAACATGGAAAACGAATTCACGAAAAATCCAAAACTGGGTATAAAAAATATCTTTATGGGCCCAACGCACCACTATTTAAAAATAAATTCATGCAAAATCCGCAACTGGTTATCGAAAATTTTTAGTTGAGAAAAAAGACCAAATCAATAGTTCTGACCTTTAAAAAAAAATATGGAAAATTCGCCTAATCACAGAACCACCTAAAAAATTAATGCAACAAATCTGCAGTTGGGTATACATTTTTTCGGATTTAATATTTTTTACTTCACCTATTGAATCAGATCTTACTGTTATTATAAGAGGTGGAATAAGAAATTTGTAACTATACCCAATTGCGTTAAGAAGAAGTTCGCACAAAAGAAAAAATTATTTTAAAAAAAATTCTCATTTTTATAAACTTATTTAAAAAAATCCATTAACAATACGCAACTGGCTATCAAAAATTGTTAGTTGAGAAAAAATCCCCAAATCAATAGTCTCAGCACTGGCCTTTAAAAAAGCCATAACACATTCGCAGCTGGTTATAATTTTGCTTGAACGAAAACTTTCAGTTTAAATAAAAAGCCCATCTAAGTGCTAAATTTTATTTTCTTTGTAAAAAAATATTTTTTATAGTCCTATTTAAAAATGAATTCATGAAAATTCTGCAACTGGGTATAAAAAATTTTTAGTTGAGAAAAAATTGGTCCTAGCACTTTCCTTTACAAAAAAAAAAAAATGAAAAATTCGCAACTGGGTATACATTTTCTGAACGAAGAATTTCAATTTAAAAAAACCCATCTGGCTATCAAATACTATTTTCTTTGTAAAAAATCTCTTTCTTATAGTCCTAACCTAAAAGCATACAAAATCCGCAGTTGGCTATTTTTCCTTTCCGCATTTGAAATTCTTTGCTTGAACTCCCATTGCTCTGCTTAAAATTAAAGCTACTTCAGCGGCATCATACCTTCTAGCGACAGAGTTGCGTGTTCATTACAGCAAGCGAAGAAATGTGGTATGTGCATTGAATGTGGCATGCAACATTTCCTTGCCACTGCTACTGCTTTTCAAGCATTTCTTAAATCGAGCATTGGCTGCAGCATTCCATGCAAGTGCATTTTACAGTTATTTGGTGACATACAGACATAGTTACATACATATGTACATACATACATTGTGTGCTCAAATTACATATTGCCATTTTCAATAACACCATCAACTCAAGCCCATTTTGCGGTTTGTTATGTTGCAGGCCCCGTATTTTCTCAAAAAAAAAAATTAAATAAACAGATATAAAATTTCATTTGTTGCAACAACAATTACAGCCATTGTTGCTGCCACTTTGAGAAAATATGTATTTTGTTAATTTTATGGACTGCATAATTTATGTTATTATTATTTTGTTTGTATGTACGTACGTCTGCATCTTCACCGGCGCAAGGTTAATGGGTCAAATGGGTTGGGGTAATTTGTTGACAGTTCCCGCTGTGGTAGCTGTTTCTTTCAGCGCGGCAAGTTCAATTTGTGGTGTGAATAAAGTTATTTGTATATGAATGTTTGTACAAATGAATGTACATATGCATTTAGGTATGTATATACATATGTTTATATTTATTATAAGTAGGTATGGAGATATGTATGAGCTATGAATGTCACTGTTGCCCAGCTGGTCAAACTGGTTCCTACTGCTATTATACAAGTGAAAAATTGAAATAACTTGTTTTGTGTCTGCCTCTGAGTTATTATGTACATATGTATATACATAAATATGACTGCATACATATGTATTTAAGCTGCTAAATAAATAAAACGACACTTAAAAGCAAGGATGGAAAATAATTATTATTTTTAAAATTTTGACCAAAAAAATCAGTAAGTTCCCACTATCGCAAAATAAATTTGGAAATACCACTATATTTATCTCTGTATAATCTGCGGCTATTTGCAAAGATTTTTATTTTAAGACTTTTATCCATAAAAATCGAAAGTAATAATTACAGCCTGAGTTTTATATTTTCGATCGAAAGTAATTATTATTATGTAATTTTAATTTTTTTGATCACTAATAAGTATTATTCTTGGATTTTAATTTTTTTCTCGAGCATAATTATTATTTCTTGATTTTTACTTTTTGCATCAAAAATAATTATTATTCTTGATTTTTATTTTTTCCCTCAAGGCATAATGATTATGTGTAATTTTTATTTTTTTTACTCAAGAATAAAAATTATGGTCTGATTTTTATTTTATTATTCATAAAATAAAACTCAAAACGTCATACAGCCTTAACCATTATGATTTTTGGCTTGCATGCACACACCTTCTACTCTGCTCTAACTACTTCCGAAGATAAATCGTTGGAAATTTTGTTATAAATGGTGGAGAAAAGGTGTTGAAGTATGCATGTAATTTGCTTTAAAATTCATACAAAAATGTTACGTATACGCCACGGCAATATGCTCATATATAAAACTAGCTTATATCCTTGGGTTTCACGCCTTGGGTAGATATCAATTTTTTTCTTGTGCAAAATCCTAACTTTTCCATACATAAATCTAAACATACCTTGAAATTCCGGGAATTTGCGCGGTTTTTGGTGTAGCTCCATCCAGTTTTTGGAAAAGTGAAATTTTTGTTCAGTTTACTTCCTCTAAAACACCCTATTTTTATATTCCGGAGCAGGAGAGATGATCTAAAAATACGCATCAAATGTACATATGTATGTCTGAAGATATGCATCAAGTTGCGTCCTAAACGGATTGGCCGATAAATACATCTTACACACACATTGAAATACAATAGAATTTTCTGAAACACAGCTGGAAAGGGTGCATAAAAAATTTAAATTTGTTCTTTTTTCATTTATTTTGCATATTTTATAGAAACGCGGCGTGAAACCCAAGGATGTAAACTAGTTTTACATATGAGCGTAAACAAAATTTCCAACGATTTATCTTCGAAAGTAGTCAGAGCAGAGTAGAAGGTGTGTGCATGCAAAATTTTAAGCCAAAAATCCTCTTGGTTCAGGCTGTATGACGTTTTGAGTTTTATTTTGTGAATAATAAAATAAAAATCAGACCATAATTTTTATTCTTGAGTAAAAAAAATAAAAATTACACATAATCATTATGCCTTGAGGGAAAAAATAAAAATCAAGTATAATAATTATTTTTGATGCAAAAAGTAAAAATCAAGAAATAATAATTATGATTGAGTAAAAAAATTAAAATCCAAGAATAATACTTATTTGTGATCAAAAAATTAAAATTACATAATAATAATTACTTCCGATCGAAAAAATAACACTTACAAAATAATAATTATGTTTAATCAGAAAAATATAAATCGAAGAATAATGATTATACGGTGATTTTTATTATTTCGCTTATAATGATTACCGTCCCTGCTTAAAAGTTATTAGGAGTCAAACTGTGATGACAGCTAAGAAAAAATAAATTACTTCCCATTTGGTTTTAAACGAAGGCACAACACTAGTATTTAAGTTATATTTATTTGCTGTCAAAGGAAGCACTCCGATACAAAATCATATGAATTTATGATAATCTCCATAAATTGCTTAATTTTTATCGCAAGTTCGAAGATCATTGAAAATAAGATAAGAATAAAACTTTGAAGATTTCACACCACTCTACAGATCTCTTATACTCTCCATGTAGAACAACACAATTTAAAGCAAGCATGTGCAGCCAATGGCTTCTTTGGTTCACTGTGGCCCATAGGAATATCACTTTGGCTGCAAAAAGTTATTTTTGCCATTCCGCGAAGAATGTTCCTATAAAGTTTATGACGTTGCTAATCCCAAAATCGGCCATTGGCTATACAAAGCGGTAGCCTATTATTTTCTATGCATTCATCGTTTTGTGGCCAGCACTGGAATTCGAAACTAATAAGAGCAAAACAACTTGAGTTCAGCGAATGTCTTCCATGCTTATAAGCGGAGCCCTTGCCTCTATCCCAACTAAAGCTCTCGAACCCATACTATTTCTTCTTCCGATGGATATATAAGGGAACTAATCGCCAGCTGCGAGGTTCAATGCGACCGAATCCTGGAGAGACACCAGATTCGGTCACGTTAAAATTCTAAGAAATATGCCTATGAATTTCCCAAAGCTGAATTATGCAATACCAGCTTTCTGTTGGTACAACAAATTCTCCGCGAGCATTCGAGAGAGGAGCGAGTGAAAGAACTTGGGGGATCCCGACCGAAACATACTGTACTAAAGGTTGCTCCAAACTGAACAACAAAGTTGGAAGTGAGTTTTTCTCTGAAAAGCTTCACCGCAAAGTAATTTTTCGTCTACCTGAGCACTGTAGTGTCTATCAGACTGAACTCATAGCCATACAGGAAGCAGCTCGTCGCCTGACAGATCTGCCAATCATAAATTATATCAAGATCTTCTCTGACAGCAGAGCTGCAATAAAATCCATACAGAGTTGCAACGCTACGTCTATAGTTGCAATGAAATGTAGGGAATATCTGAACAAACTAGCCGAAAGATATGACTTGAACGACATTTAATTCCCAGACCGCAGTAACGACCAAGGTAACTGCATTGCGTATGAGTTAGCAAGGGGGGGGGGGTATAAACTTGCAGAAAATCAAAACTGCGCGACATGGGCCAGGTAGTCAATTTGTGTGATTTCCAGGCAAAACTGACCTAGAATGGATGAGGTTAGATCTGTGTTGGTGCTACATCTGAACCGGCTCTCTATAGGTCCGCTGGTGGGGCTTCTAACAGGCCACTGTCTCATGGGCACTCATGCCTCTCATATGAGCCTCTACAAATTCGATTTCTGCCGCAGCTGCAGAGACGTGGAAGAAATTGAGAGTGTTGAGCATTATCTATGACACTGTTCTGCACTGTCGATAGCCAGGTATCGCTCCTTTCGTAAACCATTTTTTCAAGTGTTTGGCGTAGTTGAAAAATGCAAAGATACTAGATTTTCTGCGCTTCATTCATTCAAACAAACGCGCTGGTTTAGCTTCACGGGCATCTAATCCCAACATATTTTAAATCTATTTTCCGGAAAGATTTTTAAAGAGATCTAGAAAGATACGACTCCCGAGTGGTATCACAATGGGCCAATTCGGCCTAAGTGTGCCCCCCGCTTTCATGAACTTCGAAGGCAGCCATTTAAACCTAACCTCACCTTATGACGATTTTGTCGTATGGCTCCGCTAGCCAAAATGCCTGGCCATCTTCGCTTTTCAGCTTGTCTATATGGGACATAATTGGCTCTCCAAATAATTCGATAAATAGTTCGTGAATTGATACAAATGTGCGGTCATTCATTTAACAGATTGCCAGCTGTAGGTAATTCTTGTCCAATTCGTCTAGACGTGAATGACGATTGGGCAAGTGAGTTGCAATAATGCGAGCAATTATGTCTGATGTTAACATGCTATTACTGCAATTGTGTTGAAAGCGAGATCAACATATTCAAAACTAAAGAAATCAGAGCTTTAAACAAAAGAAAGAAAGCTATTAAAAAAATACCAAAATAAATCCACATGAAATGTCGCCCCTCCCGCTAAACCTAATTTCTCTGCCATTTCAACTTACTTTTACTGCTACACAAACCACGAAAAAATATAGCCGTTCACCGCTGATTATAATAAATTACAATTTGCATAAACAAAATTTATGGCAAACTTAGTCAAAGCTTAGCCGCCGCGTCGCGCCGTGCCGCGATTGTAGTGATGTGATGTGTGGGCGTTGGTGATTGCATATTGGATATTCATCAATTTCACAAAAGTTAATCGGTAGCGCATGCGCCCGGGAGCTGTCAATTTTCCAAAAACATTCACTCTGCACAGAGCGCACCACAAAAACATACACACACATATACAAACACTATATACCCCCAACCCAGAAACTGCAAGCAGACACGAGCCGTATGCAAAAATTAGCACCAACAATCGTTTAAAAAAGCAAAGAAATTTTACAGAAAAGCGCACGAGCGTGCAGAGAAAAGACTCCTTATGCTTTGCTGCTATTGTTGTTGTTGTTGTTGCAGAAAAAGGAGTAAACACATTTCGGTGAATGGCTTAAGTTATTGGCATCTGTTAACGGCACTTTTTTCGTACTTACATACATACACGCTTATCGTACTTGAGGTAGGCAAACAAAGCAGTTGAGGTTAAAACTGGCCGATCGAACTAAAACGGCGAATGGTCTTTGCATGGACTTGTGCATTTATTAGCCATTGAATGGCGCACAAAATGGCTTGTGGGCCAGTTTCACGTGATTTCATGTAACGTCGTAGTTTCAGAGCAATTGGCAAATGCCAATAAGAAAACAAAATTTGAAAAAAAAAAAATTGCAGCATAAAGAAGTAGAAATTAGCAGAGAACAGTGGGTAGAAATTGAAAAGATCGAAGAACGATTTTCGAAATAGTTTCGTCTTTCTTCAGACGCTCTCCACGGCCCTGAAAAACTCATCAATATCAAAACTTCGGCTTAAACATATAGATCCTTCATTGAAAGCTTCCAAGGCAAAGCTTTGAAAAGACTCAAATAACCAGTAATTCTAGCTTTCCAACAAGATGTCGAATTGCAAGCAGCTGAGATAGGTTAGATTGGATGGCCATCAATGGCCTCACATAGACTGAGTGAGTCCGTAGTGTTACCAGAAAGTTCATTGAACATGAACACATCTGCATTAAACGCTTGGACTCAAACTGAAGAACAATCCCGTCCTTTCGTCAAATACCATCAAGAGTTTCCTTACGCCTATTTTGGATACAGATTTGAGATCACTGAATACAACTTGTCCTAGTAAGTCTTAACCTGATCCCTAATCCTCCTGTAAGGAGCCCGATTATAAGTCTGCATTCTTCCCTTTTCAGGGATAACAATAATTTCGTTAGCTTCGGATCGTTTTATAGATATGGACAAAAAATCCATTAAATGCGGAAAATGGCAGAAGTAATTTCAAGACCACAACAGAGTTTTTTCGGAGCGATAACGGAGATCTACTAGTTAACATCCGAAGCGGACAGGAGAGTTAAGTGAGTTGGTTTCAGTAGACGTGTAAAGAGATGATGTACGTCATGCGGCCTCTCTCCACATGCCGGGCATACATTAGATATGTCGGGGTCAATTCTGGCCCTATATGATTTGGGGCGATGGGTTTCTATCAGCAGCTCCAATTCTTCTTCTGCTATGGAGCGTGGTTGGTTTTTCAATATTCTATATGATGGACGAATTTAATCGAAGGTCTGCCTGTAAACTGTTGGATCTTGCGGTTGTTTTATATATTTTTCAATCTCTTCGGAAAGCTCGAATGGATCCAGACGTGCCGGGGGGAGGTTACAGTTGCAGCAGTTGGCTACTTGGGTGGCCCCTGCGGTGGTATTCCAGCAGGAATTTCTTTCTTAACATGATGTTACGTTATGAATGGGAGTACTGTGCTTCATGGTGTAGGTGGTATTCCGGCGCCATTAGCAGATTATCCGTGGCTGAGTTTAGGAAGGCATGGAGTTTCTGCCATGGGGTTCTGGTAGTCCCCGGCGACCATACTGGCGATGCATAATTGAGGACCGGCCGGCGATAGCTTTGTAGGTTGTTTCTTTGTCTTTTCGCCAAGTGAAGGAAAGCTGTTGTTGTTTTTGTTGTTGTTGTAGCCACCAAGGCACTCCCCGATGGTTTTGGGAAATGTAGCGGAATTACAGTCCTTTTCCGGATAAATCCGGTACGCTCGGGTACTAGTCCCTTCTGATACTAGCCTGACTATCGTGCGAACGATTTTTTTTTTTGTCATTATCAGCCTTCTAGGCTGGTGGATTTTAGTCGCCTCTTACGACAGGCATTCCTTGCCACGGTTATATTCTAAGCAATCTAATCCGATGGGGTTAGTGGGGGAAGGTCTTCTTCTTTGCTTAACATCGGGAACAGTGAAATTGTGAAAAGAATAGAAAAAGGCGCCGAATTCTCAATCGCTGCGAGTAATTCCTCCTCGACCGATCAACTCACACATAAAGTTCCCGTAGCAAAATTCTCGCTTTAAGAATAATACCTAAAATCTTCAAAGTTCAAAATAATTTCCGCCACTGTGCAATAGTTTTAGACAGCAAACAAAAAAAAAAACTAAAACAATCTGTCGAAAATCCACTGTCACACACAAAAGACACTAAACTAAATACGACTATATCTAACAGAGATATGTGTACTTGTATTATGTACCTAGTACGAGTATAAAAACGATATCTTTTAAGGTGCGGTATTGCCGCCGCCAATGAAACGAACGTGAATGCAACACGTACAAACTACAGACACACACTAAAATAAACAAAAACAAAATGCAATCATTTTATCATTACCACTTCGTGAATGTAACAAAGTCGTTGTTTGCTGCCGCGATTGCTCTCCATTTAACTAAAATGAAAAAAAAAAAAAAAAAAAAAAAAAATCAAACGGCTGCTGTGGTGATTGCCGGTGGACCAAAACAAACCCAAACCAAATGAAAACCAAAGCACACAATCACCGACACACCTCTAGCCATGGGTAATGGCGCAATTTTTTTGGCGCTGATACAATAACGCCAGCGCCAACCGTGGCGCCAACTCACGGTACTGGCGCAATAACACCTTTAGCGCAATTGTCATCGAATAATCGATAAATAACATTTTTTGGCTTGTTACTGTTTACCATCCCCGTTTTATTTCTTTTGGCGCAATTCTGCTTACATATACGAGGGCACAATTAATTTTAATTTTCATAATCATTTGGAAAAATATTCCGTATATATGTGAAAATATGCTGGAAATTAGAGTCACTTAGATCACTATCAAGCACACATAATTGTGACGTTGTCATACGTATACATATACTATGATGCTGTTATTGGCGTTGTGGTTGTGCCATTTTACACTAGCGCTATATTGGAGCTGGTGTTAGCGCACGAAATTGAGTCAGTGTTATATTGCAATAGCGCATCATTGAGTTGGCGCTACATTGAGTTGGCGCTATACTGAGTTGGCGCTACATTGAGTTGGCGCTATATTGAGTTGGCGCATATCCCAAATCGGAGTTAGCGCAATAACGCCAGGGTTGGTGTTAGCGCAATTGCGCCGCGCAGCGCAGTGTTACCCATGCCTACACACCTCGCAAGCAAAAACACAGCACTTTTCTGCGCCGCCTCTTGCACTTCGTTGCACTTTTCCGCGCCGCCCCTTACACTTCGTTGCTCTTGATTGTCTTCCGTTTCCACTATTTGACAGCTGCTTTAATACAGTTATGCTTGCTTTAGTTGTAATCCCTGCAGCTCTAAATTGGCCTAAACTTGATTTTTTCTCTTCTTGTTTCTTTTCTTGCTTTTTGTTATCGGCAAATGTCAAATACGATTGTCTGTGCTCGCCGCCCGACGTCATCGTCATACGTCGAGGCCCGGCACCACCTTTTCGGAGTCAAAAGCGCGCGCGCGTCGATCAGTGGTTCAGCGGCTTGAGCTGCCCAGGCTCAGCTCTGCGGCTTTCTTGCGCTGTGCTTTGTCTTCTGCGCTGCCGCCACTTTAACTGTTTTGCTCGTGTGCGCGCGTTTGTAGAATTATTTGTTTGCTTGTTCATTCGCTCGATCGTTCGATCGCCACCGATCTCGTCTAACTTGATTAAGGCTGAATTGGGTGGATCTTGCGGTAGCCTAATGCATTTTTTGGCTTAGTTTTATTTTGCTATTTATTCTTTATTTCATTTGAGTTTGCAGATTTTTTTTTTCATTTTTTTTTGTGTATCTTTGTGTATTGTTCGCTTAATTTCATTTCAAGATTGGCAGTTCTTTTATAGGTGTGTTCAGCCAAGGAGGTGCTAAACTCGAGTACGCTTGTGTGTTTGCATTTGTTTTGCTTTAGGTGACCAATTCAATGGGTTTTGGAAGATTTTATTGCAAAATCTTGAAGCCGTTTCAGATGTTTTTTTTTTTTTTTGGTTTTTTTGTTGTTGTTAATTAAATGAATGACTTGAATCTTGCATTTTTTCTTTACAAATTTGCACTCACTTAATATGAATTCGGATTTTCGCATTTGCAACTCAAATGTCAAAGTTTAGCTTGCAGCTGCGGTAAATGACAAATTGGTTTTGAAAAACTTAGAAGCTGACGGTGCATTGTAGGAGGCTTGGGATTGGTAGTTTTAATTTTGAAATACATACATATTTAAATTTTTAAATTACCAGCAAAGCCTAAAGCAAAACATATGTTTTCCCATGCTTTTTGCTATTAAAGCAGCGGCGGAATTGTATATGGCTGACTAAGCAGCAGTACTCTGAAAAAAATACCCGTAGTTAAACCAACAACTTTCGGCTGTTGAATCTCCGTCTTTGATTCAACAGCAAAAGTATTTGTTTTTACAGCAAAGTTTTTGATCCAACAATTTATTCAAAAACGGGCGTTGTTGATTCAAAAACTTGGTTGCCTTTAAAAAAAATTTTTTGAGAAAATATTTTTTTGTGAGAAAACCAACAAAAACAAGTAAGGAAGCCTAAGTTCGAGTGGAATCGAACATTAGATACTCAGCTGTATGCTTTCATTGTTTGTTTGCGTTTGATGGAAACACGGCGTATTTTACATAAAGCGAGTGCCGCATAAAGTGGGCGTAGCCACGCCCATTTTCAACATTTTTATCAGTCATCCAACTAAGCATATGAATATTATTGTTTGTGCAAGATTTCATTCCTTTATGACTTCTAGTTACAAAGAAGTCTTGTTACAAATTCCCAAAGGGTGTTCCAGAAATATCTTTGTTAAAAAGTAGGCGTGGTCATAAACCGATTTCAATAAATTTCTGCGGGTCTATTAACACAAGTTCTAGAAGTATATAAACCAAGTTTCGTCATAATATCTCAATTATTTGTCGAGTTATAGGCTAAGAAATCTCGTATATTCCTTTGTCTAAAAAGAGGCGGTGCCACGCCCATTTTCCAAAATTTTTATATTTTTTGTTTCCGGTCTATTGTGGAACTCATGCCACAAAATTTCAATGAATTATCTTTATATTTGACAAAGATATAAAAACATTGTAAGTTATTAGGCCACTTTATGATACCCATATATAAAAGTGGGCGTGGTCGTCAAACCGATTTCGCTAAAATTTTGAACATGTATTACCACACGTAATAAAAGTGTACACACCAAGTTTCATGATTATACATAAATTATTTGTCGAGTTATGGGCTCAGAAATCTCGTATATTCCTGCTTCTAAAAGGAGGCGGTGCCACGCCCATTTTCCAAAATTTTTGTGTTTTTCGTTTTTTGTCCGCAGTTGGACTCCTGCTATAAAATTTCAATGATATATCTTTATATTTGACAGAGATATCGCTTAAAATGTTTTTATTAGGTCATTTTATAATACACATATATAAAAGTGGGCGTGGCCGTTAACCGATTTTAACTATTTTCCGTCCAAACGTTTGGCTAAGTAAGCAAATCACGCGTACCAAATTTCATCGATATATCTTCAATGGTTTCTGAGTTATGACATATAAAACTTTCAAGGTTTGGCCCTTAATAAGTGGGCGTGGCACCGCCCATTTTCCAAAATTTCATCAAATTTCTTCCTAGGGCCCTGAGCTCAACATGTGGGTAAAATTTCATCGCTCCAGCTATATTAGTGACTGAGATACCAAATTTCCGATTTTTTCTATATAGGAAAAGTGGGCGTGGTCATGGTCCGATTTCGCCCATTTTCAATACCAACCGTCCCAGTCTCGATACCAACTTGCATTTCAAATTTCATCAAAATATCTCAATTTTTGCGCGAGTTAGAGTATTTACAGACGGACAGACGGACGGACAGACGGACAGACGGACGGACAGACGGACGGACGGACATGGCTCAATCGATTTCTCTTTTCACCCTGATCATTTTGATATATATAAGTCTATATCTATCTCGATTATTTCATTCTGTTACAATCCACCGTTATGTGATTAAAACTATAATACTCTGTGTACTAGTACAGCTGAGTATAAAAATAATGACGGAGAGAAGATGAAGAGAAAAATCCAAAAAAAAAGTTTATTTTTAGCAACAATTTTCTCCCTGTTGTTGATTTAAAGCAAAAGTATTTGACCCAACAATTTCCGTTGTAAACAAAACTAATGAGAACAAATTTTTTTAAATTTTGTTTTTACAATGATTCAAATAATTCATGGATTCCTTTTTAGGAAATGGAAGTATAAATAAGTTACTACAATTCAATATAATGTTGAATGTTCCACTATGTGATGATTGGATAGAATTTCAGGTCGATGTCATGGTTCGAATCCGGAGGAGAATATAAAATAAAGAAGAAAAATCAGAATAAGAAATAAAGATATCAACCAGTGAATGATAAGATGGAGAGAAGAATAGGAGAACAAGCGGAGGCTACATATTTGCAGTTGGGACCCGGGCGGAGAGAAGATGAAGAGTAAAATGCAAAGAAAAATTTATTTTTAGGTGAAAATTTTTTCCAACAATCTCTGTTATTGACTTAAATCAACAACGCTCGCACCTTTGAAACAACAACGGAGCGTTGTTGGGCACATTTCAACTGCGGAAAGTAGTTGATTTAACAGCGAAAGTCTTTAGATTTACAACGTTTTTTTTTTTTTTCAGAGTAGCAGTCATCGAAGATCTGCTTTGTATGCGCTGAAATATGAGCAAATAATTAATAACCAATAAACTTCTTCAACTTCAAGCAGCATATGAATTTTATATTTATTATTTTACTGAATGCATTCTCACTCTGCAATTGCAAATCATGCAACATGAGGAGGACGACGACTTGCAACAAACAAGTGCGCTTCGAGTGGGCAAACTCCTTCAGAATTTTTCCACTTAAACATGCAACTTGAGTAACAAACGGAGGAGTAACAAAATGTGGGTGATGTGCTTGGTGAAAAGGAGAAGTCAGAAGATGAAAAGAAGGTGGAAGAAGAAGAAGAAAAGAAGGAGCACGAAGAGATTACCAGAGGTCTCGTGTTCAAACCACGGTCCGAGCAAAACACCAAAACAATTTTTCTATTAGTAAAAATCCAATTATTGGGTTTTTTAAGAGCAGCGGTCCCCTTTCGGCAGTGGGCGGCATACCCCCCGAGAGTATTTCTGCCCAGAAAAAGCTTCTCACAAAAAATGCTTTCGCCGTTCGGAGCCGGCATGAAACTGTAGGTCCACCCAATTAGTAGGAATAACAAAAAGGAGCACACCTCGAATTTGGAGAGAAGCTCGGCCATAAAACTCGTCAGAGTTATAATAGCGCCATTGTATTATTATTATTATTACGAAGAGCTTATTAAAATTTGAACAGGGTAAATAAAATTGCTACAGAACAGCAGTTATTGCTATAAAAAACTAAAACCCATTAATTTCAAGGCTGCTGCCAAAACAGTGGCAAATGATTGAGTGTGGGAGAGTTTTGAGTTGCAAAAGAGTTACTCTTTCAGGATTATGCTTATGTTATCGCTGAGAGTACGAGAAAATCTCTCATCATTTAGGAGTTATCTGACTCTCCTTAGGTATGATTACTAGAAGCTTGAAGTAAATTAATAAAAAGAGTTCAAGGGATGATCTTGGTATAGTTTTGATAGTTTTGGTAGTATTTAAATTCGTCATTGGCAACCAGTGTTGCCACTGAAAAAAAATTTTACCGACCAAATTACCGCCCAATTCCGCCATAAATACATATGTACATACTAAGTAATCTTGGCTCCCACTCATTTAATTCAGAACTAACACTAGACTGTCGCCGATCTCTAAAGGAGATGTCCAAACAGACCTTTCTGCATCTCGTGTAGGTCCCGGGACGTAGGGATATCAATGGCAATTGTAGGGCGGATGAACTTGCGAGGCAGAGCACTACCGAGCAGGTTCTTCCTGACAAAGAACGCATAGGTATGTCATTAGCCACAAACAAGCTAATTCTTAAACAGCATATCTATAAACTAGCAAGCGATAGATGACAACAGAAGCCAGTATGTCGAAGACAAGGCAAACCTGGCAGAAATGGGTTCACAAGTGATCTCATCAGTACTCTAAGGAGAGATGACATCTCGAAACTTGTGGGGGTACTCACAGGACACTGCCTCATCGGGAAACACGCAGAGAGGCTAGGTGCACCCTACCGCAGATGCTGCATAAGCTGGAGGCGAGGAGACTATCGAACACTTCATCTGCCACTGCACGGCTCTTAACAGCGACAGATGACGCTTTCTTGGGACTTCCTTCCTGGATAGCCTATGCAAGGTCGCGGATGTCGACATAAAGGACCTGGGCCCTTACTCTGTAGTTTAATTCGAAAGAAAATTCGTTGGATTTTGAGTTCTATTCCATATATTCTATGCAATAAGAATATGCTTTCGAATAGCATTTCGCTTTTAAATAGAACTACATAGTGATCTCAAATTGGTTCAAAAAGGAGGAGTAATCCGTTTCCTTCTTTTGGTATCACAACGGGCCTCTGCACTGGCCTAAGTGCGACTCTATGGCAGCCACTTCAACCTAACCTATTCGTGGAATAGCCCGTATGTTCGCTGGCGCTTTTCAAGTGAAACATAATTTGTGTTAAATTTCAGCATTTTATTTGCAAAATAAATGTCAGACTGTCTGATTTTAAGGTTTCATTAAACTTGGCATGCGAGACGAGTCCCAAGTGAATTTAGATATAACAATAAAAGAACTTTACACGGGAAAGATAAAATGTTTAGCGTCAGAGAAATCGTCTCCACTAAAAATATTCATATTACAAATCGGACCAAAATTGATTTTAGCTGCCCAACAGCCCAAAGTAAATTTATTGGAACAGATTTGGTCCGAAAGGCCCAATTTCGGCATCACTGTTGGCAACTCAATTAACACGGTATAACTCATACGTTATGTATGTATGTGTTTCGGTATTTACAAATCTGCAAAGCAAGTTTTTAAAAAAATAGACGTTCATTCTTTATAAGGGTATATGTATGTATCAGTGGCGGCCCTAGCATAAATTGGCCGGGCAAGCCTGTGTATGAAGCATAGCCATTAGCCATTTATGTATGTAATTTTTTGGCTATATTATCTGAAAGTTTGATTGCGCTTCCGTCATTGACTTTGATTAAATTCGTTTTGCATATTTGGTTTGTTGTTTATATTCATAACTTATGAAACTGAATGTATTGGAATAAATCGAGAAATTTCTTAAGAGCCATGCTATTTCCAACTTGCCCTTGTCTTGAAGATTTGATTTCTTTAATTTTGGTAAGTTGCATTCTCATAAAAATCACCATGGCAACGAGTTTGTTTGAATGTTTTTAGATGTTTCTGCTACATTTTTAAGAAAATTTACTTAAAACAAGAAAATTTTGCGTTTGTTTTTACATGACCGTTTAATTCTAATAATTATTTTTATGTGAATTTTATAGAGCTATTGGCCAGTTTTTAATTAAGAAAAATTGAAAAGGTCTGATGGAGAGAATTTTTGAAACTTAAGAAATAAACAACGAATTTTGTTAACGTACAATTTTTAATAAAATTTTTTAATTAAAATAAATATATATGGAATTTTAAATACCATATTTGGCGATCCTGCTTATCTTCAATCAAAATCAGCTACCTACAACAAAATAAATATTCTGCAACTAAACATTTTAACGATTTTTTGATGCAATTCAAGTTTTCTCATTTATTTCACTGTTGTGATTGCATTACATCGCATATCTTTACTTAAGGTATTCAATATTTATAAATACGTATTTATGTATGTATGTATATGTATATAAAATTTTTACCTATTACGTATCTTCACTCATTACTGTTTTAAATTTTATCCTGAAAATATTCATCTGCAATCTGTTAACTCCATCTCCAGTATAACTATTAATTTAATAGATACATATTTATTTTAATTACGTTATTATGGTGTTAACAAGATCTCAAAATAATTTAACTTTATTAGAAGAAAATATACCACTTACACATAGTCCAATAACTACACCAAGATTACAACAAAACAATTTTTTACAGTAACTTCTTCTAATAATATACCTTCATCTAATCTTATAAACACAACAACAGTTACACAAAATATTCTTCCAATGCCAATTTTTTCAAATTCTCTGTCCACACCTATAGTTACTATGTCTACTCAAAATAATCAATCATTACACAAAAATTTAAAATTACCACATTTTTGGTCTGAGAGTCCAGAAGTATGGTTTATTCATTGTGAAGCGCAGTTTGCAATAAATAATATTTTTGATGATTTTATAAAATTTCATAATATTTTAGGTTAGGTTAGGTTGAGGTGGCTGTCTCCGCAATTCATGAAAGCGGGGACACACTTAGGCCCATTGTGATACCACACGGGAGCCCTAGCTTCCTTATCCCTGTTTACAAACCTTTCCGGAAAAATTAGATTCGAAAGTATGATAAGATTAGATGCCCGTTAAGCTAAACCAGCGCGTTTGTTTCATGAAGCGCAGAAAATCTAGTGTCCTTGCATTTTCCATCTCCGCCAGGCACTCGAAAAAGTGTTTATGGAGAAAGCGGTACCTGGATTGCGACAGTGCGGGGCAGTGGCATAGATAGTGCTCAACACTCTCTATTTCCTCCACGTCCCTGCAGCTGCGGCAGAAGTCGTTTTTATATAGGCCCATGCGAGAGGCGTGAGTGCCCATAAGACAATGGCCTGTTAGAAGTCCCACCAGCGGACCTATAGAGAGCCGATTCAGATGCAGCACCGATACAGACCTAGCCTCATCCAGTCTAGGCCAGATTTGCCTAGAAATCACACAAGTTGACTCCCTGACCCATCTAGCGTTAGCCTGTTCAATGGAGCGAGATCTCAACCAGTGCTTGCATGAGTTAAGCGGGGGGCCAACCCATGTCGCAGATGTGATATCCTGCAAGCTTGTGCCCTCCCTTGCCAACTCATCTGCAATGCAGTTGCCCCGAACGTTGCTATGGCCTGGAACCCAAATGACGTTCAGGTCGCACCTTTCGGCTAGTTTGTTCAAAGACTCCCTACATTTCATTGCAACTATAGATGTAGCATTGTTACTCTGTAAGGATTTTATGGCAGCTTGGCTGTCAGAGAAGATTTTGATAGAATTTATGTCTGGCAGATCTGTCAGGCGACGAGCTGCTTCCCATATGGCTATGAGCTCAGCCTGATAGACGCTGCAGTGATCAGGTAGGCGCAAACTTACTTTCAGATGAAGCTTTTCGCAGAAAAACCCACTTCCAACTCTATTGTTCAATTTAGAGCCGTCCATGTAAAGGTGCAGTGTATTAGGGTCGGGATCCCCCAAGTTCTTCCACTCGCTCCTCTCCGGGATTCTTGTGGAGAATTTGTTATCCCAACAGAAGGCTGGTATTGCATAGTCCAGCTTTAGAAAATTGGCAGGGACGTTACTAAGAATTTGAGCGTGCCCGAATCTGGTGTCCCTCCAGGGTTCGGTTGCATTGAGCCCTGCCGCGTTGCAGCTGGCAATGAGTTTCCCCTGTATATCCGTGGGGAGAAGAAATAGGATGGTTTCGAGAGCTTTAGTTGGGGTGGAGGGAAGGGCTCCGCTAATAAGCATGGAAGCCATTCGCTGCACTCTAGTTAATTTGCTCTTATTGGTTTCGAGTTCCAGTGCTGGCCACCATATGGTGACTGCATAGAAGAGAATAGGACGCACTACCGCTGTGTACAGCCAATGGACGATTTGGGGGTTAAGTCCCCATCTCTTGCCTATCGCTGATTTACATGCGTAAAGTGCTAGCATGGCTTTTTGGGATCGTACTTCTACGTTCCGTTTCCAGTTTAATTTTCTGTCTAGAATAACACCAAGGTATTTAACCTCGGTAGAGAGTTTAATCTCCTTCCCATTTATGGACGGAGGTTTGAATTCAGGTATCTTATGTTTGCGGGTAAACAGAACCATTTCCGTTTTCTCAGAGCTGACACTCAGCCCGCATTTCAGAGACCAGGTTTTTACAATATTGAGTGCATTTTGCAAAAGATCGCTCAGCACCGGTATATGCTTGCCAGTCGCTGTCAGGGCGATGTCATCGGCGTACGCAATGACCTGGCAGCCCGTGTGCTGAAGTTTAGAGAGCAGGGTGTTCACCGTAAGGTTCCAAAGCAGAGGAGACAGAACTCCACCCTGGGGTGTTCCCCTGTTGGCTTACCTAGTTATCGATGAATTACCCATTACAGAAATAATGGCTCTTCTACTAAGAAGAAGTTCAACAAACCTCACGAGAGCCTCCTCTACCTCCAAGTCCCGTAGGGCGGTGGTAACGGCTCACGGGAGAACATTGTTGAAAGCTCCTTCTATGTCGAGAAAGATGCCCAGTGTGAATTCCTTAAAGGCTAGCCCCTTTTCTATCTTGGAAGTGATAGCGTGTAGAGCAGTCTCTACGGACTTGCCTTTGGAATAAGCGTGTTGAAAAGGAGATAGAGTATTCGCACGGAGCCTGATATAGACATCCAGCAATCTTTCAAGAACTTTGAGTAGAAAAGAGGTCAGGCTTATCGGCCTGAAATCCTTTGGGCTGCTGTAGGAGGCTTTGCCCCCTTTAGGAATAAAGATCACCTTCGCCTTGGTCCATTCCAGAGGAATGTACGACAGGTTGAGGCAGGCTTTATAGATAGGAACAAGAAGAGGGATTAGAGTATCACTTGCTGCCTGTAATTCAGCAGGAAAGATCCCATCTATTCCCGGAGATTTGAAGGGTCATAATATTTTAATTGCTCTTCCTCAAGAAATTATTACAAAAATATTAGATATTATTAATCGTCCACCAATAACAAACAAATATGAAACTATTAAGAAAGTATTGTGTGAGAGATTGACTAAATCTGAAGATAGTCGATTAGAACAACTTTTCTCAAATACTCAGCTGGGAGATCGTAAACCCTCTGAATTATATCGAGAAATGAAATGTTTGATTGGTCCAAATTCAATTATTGGACAAGAATTACTTTACAAACTTTGGTTACGTAAATTACCTCAACAAATTCAAGTACATTTAACATCTTGTGATAAAGAATCTTTAGATAATAAAATTTCTATTTCTGACAAAACTTATAATCTTTATAGTAAATCACAAATTTCTTCAATTTCACAAAATTCTCAATTAGAAAAAATTATTCAAAATTTAACTCAACTAACTTCCATACTTTGTGAAAACTTAAATGAATTAACACTTGATGTAAATGAATTACGTACAAGATCAAGATCACGAAGTAATAATAACAATTATAATAAAGGATCTTTCAGATTACGATCAAATTCTAATAATTTATGTTGGTATCATTCAAAATTTGGAAATAATGCATTTATGTGTATTAAGCCTTGTACATTTTTTAATTCTAAACAAAATAATTTAAACTGAATTGTTCTATCATGCCGGTGGCTGATGATAGAAAAGAAATTAAACCTGCTAGCCGCCTTTTCGTTTTTGATAAACATAACAATCGGGTTAATTTAACTTTGTTTTTTATTGATCTTGTTGATCATGATTTCTATTGTGAAATTTGAAATACATAACTTCAAAAATTTTCTTCAGAGAATTTTTGAAACTTAAAAAATAAACAACGAATTTTGTTAACGTATAATTTTTAATAAAATTTTTTAATTAAAATAAATATATATGGAATTTTAAATACCATACCTATACCTACGGAAGGTAATTTGAGCAGTAGCAAGTGGATTGGCTTATTATAGCACTATAAGAGAATATCTAAAAAATAGCTGCCTTAGCTTAATTTTTAAAAAGTTTTTGAAAAACTGAAGTCGAATTAGCAGAAGTAGTAAAATGTTTTTTATTTGATTTGATTTGATTTGATTTTATTTTATTTGATTTGATATGATTTGATTTGATTGGATTTGATTTGATTTGATATGATTTGATTTGATTTGATTTGATTTGATTTGATTTGATATGATTTTATTTGATTTGATTTGATTTGATTTGATTTGATTTGATTTGATTTGATTTTATTTGATTTTATTTGATTTGATTTGATTTGATTTGATTTGATTTGATTTGATTTGATTTGATTTGATTTGATATGATTTTATTTGATTTGATTTGATTTGATTTGATTTGATTTGATTTGATTTGATTTGATTTGATTTGATTTGATTTGATTTGATTTTCGTCGCTTTTGATTGTTTTTGATATTGTGCTGATTTCATATAGTTTTAAATAAATGCGGATGTAATAAATACAATGCAATTTGCGACTGTCGATTTGGAGTTGCAAAATGAAATGAACGAAAATATTTAGGCAAGCCTGGCTTTTCGGCTTGTATGAAGCGTCCGCCACTGGCATGCATGTATTACATCCGTATTTATTTAAAACCATACTATAAGTCTTTATGAAAGCAAACCAATGATCCCTCTGCCCAATGACACTGACTAGCAACAACAACGACAATAGTAATAATAACAATAACAACAGCAACAGAGTCAACTAAAAATGTAGTGCTTCAACTGTTTAGCTACAATTGAAGTGTTGGCTAATTAAGTAACAAACAGATGATGGCTAAAGCTTTAGCAAACAGGCAGTAGCAAGCAGCTGGTAGGCAAAAGAAGCAGCAAAGGCAAAAAACCTAAAAACAGAGAAAAATATGTTCGTAGCTAGAAAAATGTAAAGTAAGCAAAAACCGGAAAAAATCTCGCTCACAATCAACGTGCAGACACAGCACATGAAATGACAAGCAGAAACAGAAATATCGCCCAACTGACTGACGAATGGCTCAACGTGCGCCACTTGAGGTCGACAACAGCAACAGCAACAACAAGAAAAATACCAACAAAAAAGGAAACATCAAAAACTTGGCAGTAAAATGTAGTTGAAAAGTTGTTATACACTCTATGGAAATATGATTGCTGGTAAACCAACAGAAAAAGAAAGAAAAATCAAAAATTAAAAAAAGACAAATAAATAAAACCAGCACAGCAAACGTCATGCTTAAATTACAATTTTTTTTTTTTTCAAAAAATGTGCAGAAAAAAGCAAGAAAAAGCTAGGAAGTACAAGCTGAAGTAGAATCCAACATGACTTATAGCCAGCTGTGGGTTTTTACAGCGCTTACATAAGTAGACTTCACAAGATACATATAAACCTATTCAATTTCAACAACAACAACAAATAAAGGTACTGGTCAAAGCATAGATGGCGGCTCGGATTTCCATTAAGGAACCACGCTCCGAGAAAAACCACTTTCCCAGGGATGTAGAGGGGCTCAGAGATCTCAAAACTGAATTCAAAACTTGCCGGAGGTTTATAGTTTACGAGATATTTGTTGTTAAATTTGGATGGGTTCCAAGATATTACCCCAAAAAGAGCCTTCTGGCGACCGAGGGTTATTTTTTTAAAGCGCAGCCGAAGAACTTTAATAAGAAATATCTCGTTAACTATAAGCCTCCGAAAAGTTTTGATTTCAGTTCTGAGGTGTGTGAAAGCCCCTCTACACCCCTGAATAAGAGATTTTTCTCGGGGCGTGCTTCTTCAATCGAAAGCCGACTCAAATTTAGGTAACAACTAAAAATCATAACAAACATTTTGTGCTTATCACCATTTGGTTATAAAAAATTAATAAATAGTTAATGTGTAGCCAAAAGGCGAAAAAACGGGTAATTTAAAAGACAAGATTGCGCTTCAAGCAACCGGCGTTAGAGTGGTCACTCGAGCGTTCAACTACACTTAAACATATGTACAACCAACAAACCGAATATCCATCTCGCTAGCCATCCATCCATCCATGCATGCATTCAGCGCCACTCAGTCATTCTAAGCAACTACTCGTAACTAACCAGCCCACCATATAACTAGCCAAACATCTGCTTCGAGAGCCACATGCACCAACGGAATGGCCCATCAATCCATCCAAATATATCCAACCCATTTCTATGACCATTCATCTCGTGAATGGCGAATGTGATGCTGTGTGAAAAAATGCTGACGACGACGACGACGACCATCGTTGCAGCAACGAAAGCCCACGCTTTCCAGGAAGCTGCACAATCGCATTTAAAGTACAAAATATTTGTTTGCACAAACACACGCACATACGACGGGAATGTGAAGGAAAATATTTTTTCGCTGATCTTAGCTATTTCTTCTTCTTGTTGCTGCCTCTTTTTTCTTTTATCCATTAGCTTGCTGCTGAAGGCCTTGGTACTGTGACCAGCCAATTGAGCAGCCAATGGAGCAACATACGTACATATGTACATAGTTGTTGCTAGTTATGAAAATACCGATAATCTGAGTTCCCAGAAGCCTCAAAATGTAAAAGAATAATATTTCTTATGTTCTCAAATCATAATTAATATGTTCGCGTCTAAAAAAAAAATAATGAGATCCCGAAGGTCTCACGATCACTTCAAAAATAGACATCCCTACTTGTTGCCAACCCAGAAAAGGGCTCCAGCCAATGTTGCCAAAGCAGGCCACGCAGTTGCTGTTGGTTGTTAAGCTCTAGCAGCACATCGCGCAGTCGCCCAGTCGCTTTCATTACAAAAATCAATCAGTCAGCGGCATTGGATTGGCTTGTCTGATGCTGTTTGCTGGCGTATGCAAAATCAAGTGGACCCAGCAATCAAATATTTTCCTATATACATACATATGTACATAAATACATACAAATGTAACTATGAACAATAAATAAATGAAAATTACAAATAAAATGGCAATTCAATGAAAGCAGAGAAGCAAACGAACCAACAAACGACGGGCGAATTGTGTGAAGCTGGAAAAAATGTTGAACTTGGTGCCTTGATTGTGATGAATTTGCATTTTATGCTCGATCTAGATTTTTTTTGTGTTGTTGCTTAAGGAAATAATCATAAAAATTGTTCCACATGTATACATATGTATGTATGTATGTACATTCCATTTGTTTGCTTAAAATATTAAATAAAAAATGGCGTATCATTTCTTGATTTAATTCAACTGTATTTTACTCGGTGTGGGGTGCATTTTTTATGCTTTGTGTTCTAAAAAAATGGGAAAGAAGCAGCCGATTTCTTGGATTGAATTAATATATTCAGGCATATTTGTAAATGGCAGCAATTCAACTCTGTTGTAGGTCGGGGATAGGGATAGGGGTAGGGATAGGGATAGGGATAGGGATAGGGAGAGGGATAGGGATAGGGATAGGGATAGGGAGAGGGATAGGGATAGGGATAGGGATAGGGATAGGGATAGGGATAGGGATAGGGATAGGGATAGGGATAGGGATAGGGATAGGGATAGGGATAGGGATAGGGATAGGGATAGGGATAGGGATAGGGATAGGGATAGGGATAGGGATAGGGATAGGGATAGGGATAGGGATAGGGATAGGGATAGGGATAGAAATAGGGATAGGGATAGGGATAGGGATAGGGATAGGGGTAGGGATAGGGATAGGGATAGGGATAGGGATAGGGATAGGGATAGGGATAGGGATAGGAATAGGGATAGGGATAGGGATAGGGATAGGGATAGGGATAGGGAGAGGGATAGGGATAGGGATAGGGATAGGGATAGGGATAGGGATAGGGATAGGGATAGGGATAGGGATAGGGAGAGGGAGAGGGATAGGGATAGGGATAGGGATAGGGATAGGGATAGGGATAGGGATAGGGATAGGGATAGGGATAGGGATAGGGATAGGGATAGGGATAAGTATAAAGACAGGTGTAAATGAGTTTGTCACGGTGAAGCGATACGGGTATACTTTAGTAAGTATATAAAAGGAAAAAATCCGAAGAACTAGTATTGCAAAAGTTCCAAAGGCCTTTTCACTTGATGGTTGTTCCAGTACTTGAATCAAATTCCATTTTTAGGTCTCAATTGAGCAAAACCAAACCTTAGGTATTATTATACCTTAGGTATTATCGACAAACAAAAACCACACTCTACGGGACGCTCATCGTTCCAATCCTTATGTACGGCGCAGAAGCATGGACAATTTCAAAATCAGATGAGATGGCACTTGGAGTATTCGCGAGAGAAGTTCTTCGGAAGATTTATGGACCTTTGTGCGTTGGCGTGGGCGAGTATCGGCGGAGATTTAACGATGAGCTGTACGAGCTTTACACAGACATCGACATTGTTCAGCGAATAAAGGTCCAGCGGCTGCGTTGGGCAGTTCATGTAGTGAGAATGGATGAAGGTGCTCCGGCCAAGAAAGTATTTCTATCGAAACCCGCTGAAAAGGGAGACCTCCACTGCGTTGGGAAAATCAGGTGGACAGCGATGCTGCCACCCTAGGTGTTCCCAAGTGGCGCCATGCTGCATTAAACAGAAGCAATTGGCGCGCTCAGTTGGACTCGGCCAGAATCGTCCAGACGGTTAAGCGCCAATCAAGAAGAAGAAGAAGAAGAAGAGGTATTATTGTATGTATTTTTCTTGCGTTAGGAACTGGACATCCACCCCACTCCCAAAAGTTTATGGCGAGAGTGAATCTCTTTCGTTACTATAGTAACATATACATATTTATGTATTATATCTGATTTATTATATTTACTTTATTTTATATAAGTATGTATTTAATTTACAAAAAAAATATAAATTAACTTTATCTTATTTATTTTTAGGTAAGTTTGGCATCCTTGAGCCAACTTTTTGGCTGTGACTCTGTGACTATAGCATTACAAATGAAAGCCGCAAATTACTAAGGTAAACTCATTAGCTCTTTAATTATGCATAACAACTTTAGAGTTGACTAATTGACTTCGCTATAAGGAAGCTCATATTCCACATCAGAAAAATTCCAATAATCATCAAAAAAAAAAATTAATCAATATAGTGTTCAATTATGAACTCCTTCTAAACTAATCGTGCGCTGTAAAGATTAATAATGAGGAATTTATAATGTGCTCGATTGTAATACATTTTCCTACTGCGAAGGTTTAACTAACCCATCTGTCTCTAATATTTAGTAAACCAAGCTTATCAACTTATCTCTCTTACGACTTATTTATCTTGCAGTAATTTTGACGAGTGTCACTAGCGCTTAGAAGGACACTCATGTAATCATCTTATAATCGCCAGACACACAAAGCAAATTTTCTAAACCATTTAGATTGTCACACAATTTACAATCAACGTTTAGGCTGGCCGGCCGATGCCAATTTTGTCGTAGGCAACTCCTGTTGCACCAAAGTCAACAAGCGGCCACTATTAGAGCAGTAGGCAGGCAGGCAGACGGCAGATACAAACCAGCAATGGTAGCTGTACGTATGATGCACGTCCAGAGATTGGCGGCTACTAAACTGGAAAGTCGAAACCAGCAAGTATGTGCGTGTGTGACTCGATTTTTTCATGCATCGCAAATCCTTTTCTTTGCTTTCCTTTGCTTCATGTTGCACCTTAGTTGGTAATTTAGAGAATTTATGGCCGCCTAAAGAAACTCTTCCACATACTGGTATGGAAGTGTTTGTGCCACAGCAAGCTGAAAAAAACCGTTCGTTTGTTGCTCTGCATTGCTCAGCCACTGTCACCGCGCTGCCGGTGTGATTCGCAAAAAGTGTCGCCTTCAAAAGGGTTTTAAACAGCATGCAACAGCAGCAGCCGCAACTATGATTGCCAGCAGCATTTGGTCTCTTAGCGGCTTCTTTGCTTATACGCCGCTTTGTATGTAGTTGCACACACGCAATTACTTCTGGGGAATTGATTTATTTCAGAGTTGCAAGAGACATTCAAACATAATCTGACATTTTCAGTACGACTTTGATCTTTTTCTTTGTATGAGTTTATAATATGACTTAAACCTGTTTGAGATTATTTATTCAATCTCAGTGAGCTTGATTACTCACGTTTGCATTGCATGAAAGTGTTAGAAAAAATTGTATTTGGAGAGGTAATCGACTGCAAATGGATTTGATTGCATAGATACGTTTAGAAAAAGTTTTTATTGGGAAAAAATATCATTATTTTGTTAAGTTAGTGGCAAACTCGTCTCATCTGTTAATCTCATAAGGTACCGAACCAATAATTTTTAGTTCTATTGCTCCCTTTAAGGGTGTAGAGATTCCTCAAAGTTTGTGACAAACCCCCACTGAATAAGAATACGATATTTATGTGTTAAGATCAAACACACACACACACACACGTCCTGAGGTGTTGAGAGGGCAGCAGCTTTCCATAACCAGAGAGTGAGATAGTCGAAAGAGAGAGAGAGAGAGATTATGGACCAGCAGTAGGTAGTAGTAAACGGCGGAAAGTGGCCGTAGTAGCAGAGAGGTGGTAGTGCGACGGGAGGGGCGTACCAATGATAAGGCAGCAGTCGGGCATGATCGATGATGGACCGGGTTTTTGTTGTTGTTGTAGCCACTAAGACACTCCCCGAAGAGGATTAACAGTCCTTTGCAGGATAGATCCGGTACGCTCGGGTACTAGTCTCTTCTGACACTAGCCCGACTGTTGTGCGAACGATTTTTTTTTGGCCATTATCAACCTTTTAGGCCTGTGGATTTTAGTCGCCTCTTACGACAGGCATTTCTTACCACGGATACATTCTAAGCCCCCTAACCTGATGGGAGTGTATTGCAGCGGGTATTTCGCTTTGATGCTCCGTAATGATCGGCGTCACGGTGGGGTATTTTATCTTCGGCCTAAGTATGGCGTTTGTGGTGCAGCTGGAGATTGCCTGCGAGAAACTACGGAGACTGCAGTTAGTCTACTGGCTCTTGTGCTGGACACCCCGCCCCATGGTTACACATTACTGGCAAGTGCTGAATGAAGGGCGGAGCTGTACCAGCCTTAGCCTGTAGGGCAGTTAGATAGTAGACTGAGTAGAGGTGTGCCCGACTGGCACAATGATTTCCCCTTGGTTATCTGAACTTGTCCACAGTCATAGCTAGGGCCAAGTAGGGAAGGTACAGGGTTTTATAAAGGCTGCGTGGCCGCTATCACTGAGTCAAGGTGGCGGCGGAAAGTATGCCTAAGAGGCTTCACCCCTTTATCCTCGCTAAGTCATTGGTGATAGGCGCCATGACAATAACCCTCCCACCAAGCCAGCTAGCGGAAGAATAAGAATTCTTAAAGGCATACGCTCCGCTGGCTTACCTACGGAGACTGTTTCAAACTGGACAGCTTCGGCTCTTTTATATGCCAGCAGTGGTGAAATGGTTGAGAATTACCGTACGTGCTTGCTATTACTAGGCAATGAAATTCTACTGTTTGTTGATGGTGTATTTGCACTATTTATCTAGAGGGCTTTTAGGCGCAAGTAACCGAATGTTATATTGGGGGCTGTATTATTGTAACGCTACGTTGCAATCCTTTAATTCTTATGCCAAATTTTTAAGACTGCAATGTCAATGTCTTTAAAGTGCATATTTTGTATTCACATCTAATTAGAGTTGCATAAAAATTCCTTTTTTGTTATTTGATTTTCCGACAGGGTAGGTCGTTCGGAACGAAAGAAGATACTGAAGATGGTACATAGCCGAAACCGGTTTATAATCAAATCAAACTTGACAAGGGATGACGGAAACTCTTTCCACAATACATTGTATAAAAATATTTATATAAAACCCCCAAAGTGTTTTCACACACTTGAAAAACCAACGATTCTAGACTTGCCACAGATCTGGGCTGAATCAAGAACAAGTTCTTAAGTATCTATTTATAAATGGATAAAACTTTAACTGGTCCTGAATATTTGTAATACATTATAAAAAATCCTACTAGCTTAAATTATTTTATTTTACATACATACATACATAATTCTTCCTCTCACGGCCAGTGATCACAACCAGCTACCAGTTTTATCGCTTGCGCTGATCTGACAGCAAGCAAGCGTGCAAAATTGTCCGATCACTAGTCGCTATGTAGTAGATCTAGCATCTAGATGGTGATCCCAAGTGATTTACTATAAATAGATTGACAGGCAGCAAGCGATTGTTGAAGCAGAGCAAAGGAAGACGTCGTGCGTTCACCTTCACCTTTCAGCCAGACAGCGGCAGCGGCATGTTGCTGCCGGATTCCTTCTACTTGCATAAATGTCCTGCACTTGTGGCATACATTGGGTAGGGTTTTTTTTTTATTATTGTTTTAACTTTGTTTCGCTCACTTGTTTTTTTCTCAATTTTTGGTTTTCTCGGTTTTGAAACATTTTTCCCGGAATATATATACATACATACATATGCGGTCAAAAAGAAAAAAAAAAGTGTGCAACAAAAGTCAATCGCCTCGTAAAATAAATATGTTTGCATATATGTTTGTACTTTGTTGCTGGAAACATAAAATTACTGGGTACTGGATATTTGGTGCTGGGCGTTGGGTGCTTTGTTGTAGGTACTCTTGTGTTGTCAAGCAAAGTCTTTGCACATGTTGCAAGCAAGAATGATGCTACAACAACAGCAACGCAAATAAAAAAACGTTTTAGTCTGTTGAATGTTTGTTGGCTCGTAGCCGTAGTGAACGTAAACAAATCGAGCAAATCGAGCTGATCGAGATGGATTGATGGGCAAATTGGTGATCGAAGTGCTGCTTTAAATTGTGTGTGTGTGTACTTAAGTGTGCATGTTTGCATGACTGTTTGGCTGCCTGCAGTTGTGTAGTTGTTGCTACGTTGCACGTGAGCTTGATCTACAAGAGCTCGTTCAGTCGCAATGGCTGAGGAGAGCCTGCACAATTGAGATGAATGTTTGCAACAAGCGAAAGGCGGAGTAATGGCTGGCCGATCGTGCTGAGCATGTTTACTTATAGGGTGTCGGAAAAGTTACAAAGTAATATGTTTTGGATGTAATTTCTTTGCGAAATTAAAAATTTTCTCCTACTTAAGAACCGTCTTAATATTATCGATTAAATGAGTGATCTTGTCTAGTACTTTTCACTATTGAATGTCAACAATTTTAATACCTAGCCGATGCTTTGGCTTACAGATCTATGGAATTTGGAGAGCAAATTTCTCAGATCATGCTGCCCGATCTTTATATATTAACACCACCGATGTGGTCTGCGATTATTCATATATATATATATATATTTCACTGTCACCCTGTAAATATTGCGCATTTTTTTTTGTACGTATCACAGCAGGAGCTTGCTGGGATGTGGGCTTGTTGTTTGTGGTTGGGATCGCGCACCGTTTGTTTGATTCTAGTTAATGGTAGACTGGGCGTGCAAAGTCGCTATTACGAGGTGAGGCGAGGCGTGTAGCATGTTACCACTTCCAGGAGATTTTCTTTCTTTTTCTTTCTTTTTCCTTCGTTTTTATTACTTTTTTTTCTTAAAGTTTTTATTCACTCGTCGTTTATTTTTATCGTTTTTTTTTTTGAGTATGTATTTTTGTTTATGCGATAACAGAATTACGACATGTTCTGGCATTTTGTTGTAATACAAAAACACTGTAATTTCACTTAAATGACTTTAATGAACGCATATTTAGTATAAGAAAAAAGTGAAAAAATATCAGAATAAAAATAATATGTTACAATAAAATAAAAAGAATATCAAACATTGACAGGTTAAAAAGGTGGTTGGGAGAAGATGAAGAAGAAGAGGAAAAAGTTGAAGAAGAAGTGGTAGAAGAAAAGTGTATGGTAATTGACTTGAATTACATTTAACCCCGCCAGCAACTCGGACACGTTAGCCAACACCTGAACCCATTTTTAAGTTAAGTCACAGATTAAAAAAAAGACGTGCGAGGATGTAGTAAGCAAATGATCATTTGGAAGTACAGGAAAATAAATCTCTTTGGATTTACTAAGTACATAGGTATGTGTATGAGGGTGCTCCATATTTGTATGCGATTATTTTTGTGTGAATTTAATATGAGTGTTATGCTTGTCAGAGAACAGAGAGAATAAATGGTTGGTATTCTTAAATAAAATCGCTTAAAAATAATTAAGAATTGACCTAGAACAGAAAGACACTTGACGCCACACATCAACATGTATTCTGCAAAATGCATAGCACAACAACAGCAACAAACGCCATAAACAACCGCATAGTTTGTGGTCTCAACCAAAATTGACCCTGCGACAGAACGTTCATCGTGGCGATTGAGCTATCGAAAGCCTTCGACGCAGTCAACCACGCCACCCCATTGAAGGACTTTGATAAATCGAGCCTCTTACAGAGACTCAAAAGGTGGACCTTGAACTACCTGAGTGGTCGGCAGGCATCGGCGAACTTTAGGAACCAAGTCTCAAAACCTAGGGGAATAAAGCAGGGAGCCCCTTAGGTTGGTGTCCTGCCCCCTGTTATATCTCTGCCGCCTCCCACAACCATATGAAGGAGTCGACTTGATCTCTCGCGCCGATGACTACTCGATCATGGATTCTGGCATCGAGATAAATGACCTGTGCTAATGTATTAACAGATATAGCTCTGATCTCTTCTGTTTATTCACATTCCGCGCCCTAGAGTTACAGCTATCGATGTCCTCCGCGACCATATTTACACCATGGACTAAGGAGGTAAGACTAAAGCTAGGCATATGGATAGGAAATATATACCCATCCCTACCGTAAACAACCCAAAGATTTTGGGTGTTACCTTCGACAGTCTTGCCTCCGTCTTCGCGCATATGACCGTGCTTGCTAACAAGAGTAAAAGCCGTAACAAAATCCTTAAGGTGCGAGCTGGCAGAGCTTGGTTGAAAGATAAAGAAACCATGCTTGCAACATACATATAAAGCAATCGGCCTGACGGTCCTCAGCAAACTATGCATCGCCAATATGGTCGCCGTTCAGAACCCAATGGGAGAAACTCCAAGCCTACCAAAACTCAGTGCTCAGCACAGTCACGAGTAATCTCCTGATGGTGCCGGAACAGCACCCATACCATAAGGCACAAGTACTCACAGTCAGGGAACATAATATCATGTCAAAGAAGCAGTTCATTTGCTGCAACCAGAACCCCTCTCCCCCCTCCCCCTAAGGCATGTCAACAGGTTGAAAAATATATGAAACAATCGTTAGATCCAGCGGCGTACCGGCAGGCCCTAAATAAGATACACACCGACACCATCACTACCTTCGTTTCAGTTCGTCCTTCATATACATATAATACTGACCACCACCCCCCATATCAGCAGGTGAATTGGAGCTGCCGAGGGAAACCCGTGTCACCCTTGAGCAGCTATGGCCAGGCTATTGCAGCCGCATCAACTCATATAGGGCCAGAATGAACCTCGACATACCTAATGTATGCCCAGCATGTGGAGAGACGCCGCACGCCACTTGCCCAGTTAGACCAACTCACTTAACCCCCCTGTCCCTATGGACTAGCCCAAAAACCTTTGCCTCATTCCTGGGCCTCCCCTTAAGTGAGCCTGAAAAATAACATTTCCTCTCGAAGGATAGTCGTCTTTGCAAGGACAGTTGCCAGAATAGCCATATTGGAATACATAACATTTTCTCTCGTATAAGAAATACCCTAATGCGAAGAAGAAAAATACATACATACATATACAAATATGTAAAAGTATGACGTCCATTTTTGTGTAGGCAATAAAATTGTTTGGATGTAGAGCGACCAAGCGGAAAAGTTAACATTTGCGTACAAAGTTTATTATAATTTTTTTTCTTGTATTTTATTTAGTTTACAGTTGTTTTTATACACACATATGCTTTATATTTTTCTTATTCTATTGTGTTTATTTTATGAAAATTTGTGTTTACATAAATTATACATTAGTGGGGTAATTGTAGTGCTTGTTACTTAACTCAAGCGGTATTACGCGCACCAAATGCTGGAAGCTGAATTGAAAACCGGTTGATGGGCCTACGCATTTTTAACTTTTTTTGGTTAACAATTTCTTTTAATTTTAATTCAATTGCGGTGCGTATTTTTGCTTTGTTTTTTTTTGTAAAAAAATTGTTACAAGTTTTTTTGACTCGCAAACGTTTATTCATAAGTAATTTAGCTGTCATATTTTTCCCATGCTCGTGTTATTAAAAAATATTTGCTACGCACGCAAATTTAGTTCTTTTTGGTACGCAGTAAATTTGATTGAAAAGCAATTTGAGTTGTTGACCAAAAACTGGCAAAATTTTTTTTTTATTATTTTTTTGATATACATAAATGATTTGTGAATGTTTTTAAAGTAAATGGATAATGAGTCCAAAACAAAACTGTTTTGAGAAACCTTAGTCTAAGTGAAGCAACAATCTGCGTTTTTACGGCTAAGAATTTAGTCGAGAATTGAAATTTTCACTTATTGCGCTTTCAAGATTTCGGCGTTGTGCCAACTTCAACTTCATTCATCAACTAAAAGTGAAAAAGATTGTTCTTATCTATATCCGAACAGAGAGAAAGAATTGGAGTTTTGGTTCCAAACGTAGAAAAGTAAGAAGCTAAGGTGACAGGTAACAAGGTCAATGGAAATAAGGTAAATTGACATTATTGCGTTTTCGAGCGTTTAGCTTCGCATCGGTCCGTGTCGGTTCGCGTTGCTGCTGTTATTAGAAAAGTTAAGCGCCGCAGGCGAAAATTTGGAAAAAAAAATCGCGCGATTTTTAATTCCAAATTTTCATTTTCCTACTTTTTTGACATACCGCAGGATAAGGCAAGTAGACATAGTTTTTATATACATTTTTATTTAAATTTTTGTATAACTAGATATTTAACATACTTTACATTATTATATAATTTATTGAAATATTTTTGCTGTGCTGGCAACAACTTGTCTGCAGTAGGGGCAGAGAACAGCGCACTTTGCACGAGCGGCATTTTGCGCAATTTTTGAATAGCATTCGGCACAAAGCTTAAAATGGCTGCATGGAAATAATACCGTATCGCGAGGGGTTTCGGCACAGTGGATACAATTTAAAATGGCATTTGTCTGGCTGAAATGGATGCCTTCATTATTGTCTTCCTTCCCGCTTGCATAGTTGACATTATTTCCATTTGGATTGGGAAATAAGGTCAATTATTTTATTTCCAAATTTTCGTTGACCTTATTGCGTTTTCCAAAAACGCAATAATGTCAGTTGGCCTTATTTCCCAACCGGGTGGGAAATAAGGTCAATTGACATTATTTCCGTTGACCTTGTTACCTGTCACCGAAGCTAAAAGTCCACTGCTTTTATGAAGTGAAAGCAAGTGTTATTAAAAAAGTTCCAACTAATTTTTGGTGAATTAAATTACGAAGAAAGTTTTATAGTGTTTCTTACAAATTTCTTTCCACATCATTTTTACTGCGCATTCACGCCATAAACCACCCGGGGGCATTGTACCACGAAAAGCTCTGCTATCGCTGCAGATGAAGGCATACGAATATCAGTGGCGGACCCAGCATAAATTGTCTGGGCAAGCCTATGTGTGAAGTATAACCATTATTTTCATTTATTTCATTTCATTTATTAAGAAATATATAACATTAGTACAATAAGATCAGACGTCTTTTTTAGCACAACAGTAGAACAAGTGACAATAATATAATTAATTAATTATTTAAAAATAACTTAAAACTAATTAACAAATACATATATAAGTAGAGAAGATAGAGTTGGAGAAAGCATGGAGGAGAAGAAAAAAAAAAAAGTTAAAGTAAAAAGGGCAGGGGGAAGGAAAGATAAAGGAAAGAGGACAGTAGAAAAAGGGTAGTAAATTTAAATATAGATAGCACATCTACTAGTGATACAGACATTTTTATTTTGTACATTAATTGTTATGAAAATACGACAGCAAAACAGTCTTAATGTTGCTTTTGTTTAAGCTACTACGTATGGCAGCATGAACGGAGTTCCATATACGAATAGCGCTGATGAAAAATAGTCTAGCTGATTGAAGAAAGTTATATTGCGGAACTATAAGGCCATGTACACGAGCAGACTTTGCAAACGTTAGTTTATCATAGAGGTATCTGGGTGATTTCTCATTTATTAGCCGGAAGAGAAAAATACAATTTCTAACTTTGAAATACTCGTCAAGCTCGCAGCCCAGCAGACTACTCCTCCAGTTCGAGATATGGTCAAATCTCGCCAGCCCAAATACATATCGCGTGACGTGGTTAAAGGCCACATCCATCTTGTGTGCAGACTGCGAATCTAAGTTACTATATACTAGTTCAGCATAGGATATTATTGGCATAATAAGTTGGATAGCAAGCTTCCGCCTTATGGCAGTCGGCGTAAACGGGGCAGAGAGTCGCAGGCTTCTAAGGGTAGAGTAAACTTTGCCAACTGTTGCATTTATGTGGTCAGTGCATGTAAGATCAGAGTTGATAACAAATCCCAGATTAGTAACTTTAGACACCAGTTTTAGAGCGTGCTCACCAATATACAAAGAGGATATTTCTGTATGTTTTAGACGCTTCTTACAAATAGGTAACACATAACACTTGTTGACATTGAGGCTGAGGCCATTTTCAGAGGCCCAGGACTTAATGGAAGATAGATCCTGATTGAAATGGAAGCCTAGGTTCTTCGCTTGATCAAGGGGACTGGACATATACAATTGGATGTCGTCCGCATATGCATGAATACGAGCATGCTGACATAAAGACAAGACGTCATTTACAAACATACTAAATAACAATGGCCCCAAAATAGATCCTTGGGGGACACCAGACAATATTGAACGCAGCGAAGACACATTTAAGTCAACCTTGACACGTTGTAACCTGCCTGTCAAATAACTCTTCATCAACTTCACAGCGGACGGACTAAAACCAAAATTATTGCACAATTTGAGGCAAAGCAGTTCATGGTCAACTGAGTCGAAAGCCTTAGAGAAGTCTAGTAAGCACAGCAATGTTAAGTATTTCTTATCAAAAGCAATTCTTACATCGTCCAATATTCTTATCATAGCTGTTGAACAGCTATGTTTGGCTCTAAACCCGGACTGAAACTGGGATAATAAGTTAAATGCATTAATATGGTGGTAGATTTGCTCAGACATTAACGACTCAGCAACCTTCGACAAAGCGGGCAATATGCTGATAGGCCGAAAGTCACAAGGGCTGGCTGCAGACCTATTTTTAGCAACAGGAAGAACAGTGGCAATTTTCCACGCATCAGGGAAGCAAGACGTTGTTAAAATGTGATTTATTATATGCGTAAGGGTTGGTAGATTAAGTGGTAGTATAGTTTTTATAAACTTAATTGGAATTCCATCCTCTCCAGTTGCATTTGACCGAATTTTGTAGACACTTTTTTCCACATCAAGTTCAGACACTGCTCTGAACTCAAACATCTGGCTAACTGACATTAAATAAGAACACGTACTCGAGATAGGGATACGAGAACAAGGGGAGGGTACACCATTTACAAAAGCTTCATTCAGAGTATCAGGGCTAAGCGTACACGGAGACTTATCACTGACATGGACACGCAATGCTTTCAGATTACGCCACAGAACATTATTCGGTAGGGAGGGGCAGAGCTTTTTTGAAAAATAAATGCGTTTTTCTCGCCTGGCAATAAGAGTGGCTTCATTTCGTGCTGCTTTAAATGCGCACCAATTCATATCCGTCCTGTCCCTTCTCCAAGCCGAGTATGCTTTGCATCGTTTTTTAATGGCCACACGAACTTTGGTGTTAAACCACGGACAGGATGAGGATTTATTCAACACTGTTTTTGCTGGCACATGAGCTCTAAAGGCCTGCAAAACCACTCTATTAAGAAAGGAGAGCTTTTCGTTTACTGAGCTGAAACCCCAACATGTAGACCAGTTTATTGCTGACAGGTCGCTTAAGAGGCTATTGACATTTATATTGCGATAATCTAGAAAAGTGTAAGCATTAGTGGAGTCATTATTGCGGTCAAGTTTAATGTCAAACGAACAAAAAATCAGGTCATGGTCAGATATAAACGATACTTGGTCAAATTTTAATACTATCGCAGGTTCAGATACAATAAAATAGTCAAGAAGACTTGGACAACAGTTATTTCCATACCTTGTGGGAACAGACACATTAACAAAAGACAAACCAACACCAGATACATTATCAGTAAGATTAGTCATTTATGTAATTTTCTTTGCTGTATTATCTAGAAGTCTGATTGCGTTCCGTTATTGAATTTGATTTAGACTTCTCGCGTTTTTTTAACATTTTCGAGTAGCACGAATAAATGCTTTTCAAATTCTCGAACACTCCTTTGTTTGCTTATTACCCGTATGTTTGTACGGGCATTCGAACAATTCGGGTATTTGAAGTTTGTGTTTTCTCGTTTATTTTTTTTTTTGTTGTCTTCATATGTATTTTTTTATCTTTGTTTTCCTGATACACATTTTTTTGTTTGTACAATCAGAGAAAAGGAATTAAAAATAAAATTTTTATTTTTATAATGCCCGATTTAAACAAAGTCATTTTTACTTTAAAAATGAAAAATTTTTAAATTACAAATTGAATTTTTGAAATTAAAATATATTTAGGATTTAAAAAGAAACATGTTTAAATTAAAAATGAAAATTAATGGAATAAAAACGAAAGTTTTTGTTTCAAAATCTCATAGCGCTTAAAATAAAAATTAATATTTTTAAACTTAAGATATTTTTTCTTGATAGATATAAAAACGTGTTTAAAAATAATGTAAATACAATACATTTTTAAATTTAAAAATCTTTATTTTTATTTTAAGCACTATGAGATTTTGAACCAAAAACTTTCGCTTTTATTCCATTCATTTTAATTTTTAATTTAAAAATTTTTATTTTTAAATCCTAAACACATTTAATTTAAAAAATGAGGATGATAAAGAATTTTTAAGTTTTTATATACAATGAATCTTATGAAGATATGTAGGTACATATGTTTTTGACTTGTGGCCGCTGTGGTGCAGTGGGTAGAGTGCTCGCCTGCTATGCCAGAGGTCTCGGGTTCAAACCACGGTCCGAGCCAAACAAATTTTTCTAATTAGTAAAAATCCAATTATTGGGTTTTTTAAGAGCAGCGGTCACCTCTCGGCAGTGGGCGGCATACCCTCCGAGAGTATTTCTGCCATGAAAAAGCTTCTCACAAAAAATGCATTCGCCGTTCGGAGCCGGCTTAAAACTGTAGGTCCCCCCAATTAGTAGGAAAAACAAAAAGGAGCACACCTCGAATTGGGAGAGAAGCTCGGCCATAAAACTCGTCAGAGTTATAATAGCGCCATTGTATTATATTATATTATTATGTTTTTGACTTTTGGTATTTTAGCTGTAGCTACTTTAAGTCAGCATATCAACAAGCCTGGCTAAGTCGAAAGTAAATTCAAGTTTTTTACCATCAGAATTATCTACAAAAGCAGAGGAGAAATTATTAGAATAAATTGGGAAGAACTCAATTGAATTGATTGATGACGCCAAACTTATAGGGAAATCTCACACGAAAGCGCAGAGGTATTTCTAGTTTCCTTATACCGACGGAAATTTTAGTAGTAGCCACTTGCTACACTTTGCTTATTATCTAATATCAAAAAAAATGGGTGCTTTAGTGTTTGAAAAACTGAGGTCCAATTACCAAAAGTCGTGAAATTTTATTTGATTTTGATTTCCGTCGCTTTTTAAAATTATCTTGATATTTTGCCAATAGTCGCCAAATATCACAATCAACGCTTTTATAATCTGGTATTTGATACATGCACATGTAAGAAATTACGTGCATAAGTATGTATGTACATGCAAACGAAAATCAAATCAAATATGCATATGGCTGTGAATACTGAATGCCGAAGCCAGCTTCACATTCGCATACAAATTTAATGTGAAAAATAAAAAAAGTGCTTTGCTAGTTTTTTTTTTCAATTTAAGTCTGAAAATAAGCAATTGATTTCTCCTTAGAGAAAGCGAGAAAACAAGCTATGTTATTCTGTTTTGAAAGCCAGGTAAAAGCCAATGTGTGGAAACGTTAAGGCATGCTAACTGTGCTGTGATTGGCTGTGCAAACAAAATACACATTGGGTGAGTTTCTAAGACTGAGCTGTTGTGCAACTGTTGAGTGTTTGTCTTAGAAACGCACTGTTGAGTAATTCCGCTCAGCTCAACAGTTGGCAACTTTTCGCCATTTTTTGCATCACAAATTTTCTTCGCTACTTGAGCTCAACATGTTGTGTAAATCCAAACAGCTGATAAATTCATCAAACCGTTTCTAAGACGTAGCTGTTTAACTCAACTGCTACACAACTGTTCAGCTCAACAGTTGCGGAGCAGCTTTTTCTTAGAAACTCACCCATTGTGAGGTCAAAGAACGTAAATCTATTTACGTTCTTTGGTGAGGTCGATTGGTGAGGTGGATTGGTGGTGTATTTGCGCTATTTTCTTAGAATACTTTTAGGCACCGTATGTTACAGTGGGGGCTATATTATTGAGAACTTAAATAGTAAACACATTTAAAACGTAAAATAACCAGATTTTAAAGAAATTCGTAAAATGAAATGAACGAAAATATGTACGCAAGCCGGGCTTCTCGGCTTGTATGAAGCGCCCGCCTCTGACGAATATACATATGTATGTATATGTATGCGTTTAAATAACAATATTTCCGTTTGCTGAGGCAGTACTTCATCTTTGCTCCACAACAGTTGCTTCCTGCCGCAAAATATCGACAGCCAGCAGCTACTGCTGCCAATATAGTAAACCCCGGTGTAAAGCAGCAACGCACCAAGTACCTACTCCTAGTATACATACATACATATCTTGCAATTGCACACATTGCGCATTGGCAGCTGCTTTTTTTTCCACCTTCTTCTTAATGCAGACACAAATATTTATTGAAGTTTACTGCATTTCCACGCCATGCCGAACAGCACAATTTTTTATTGTTTTAGCAAGTTGAGTTGTGGCAAAGTAAATAATAATAAAAAGCGAAGAAGAATAAAAGTGCAGCAGCAGCAACAGAACAAATGTCGGCAGGAAAATGTATTGGCTTGCTTGCTGCTATTCTGAAGCTGCACTATGTACCAACTAGCGAAGTTGTTGTTGTTGCCAAGTTCTTTCTAATGTAAGCATTGACATGGAGAAGCGCTGCTGTTAGAGCGCTGTGTTCGTAGTTGGAGTTTACTGGTGGAGTTTTGGGTTGTTGTTTCTTTGGCCGTGGCGGCATATGCATGTGTGGCGGCTATGGTGACTTCGGCGGTTGTGGCACGTTGTTTGCTTTCTGCACGTACCAAGAAGAACTGCTTTACCAAACGATGTATTTATGCTTTATTATACCCAGTTGCGCTGATTAATGATTTACTGTAAGCGAAGTACATATATCACGCTAAATCATAAAGTGACACAATTCAAAATTGAAAAATTTTCAGGAGAGCAAAAAAAAATCGTATTCTTTACAAGCAATGATATGGCAAAAGTCCACATAATAATGGTTGTTTTTCAGTCATAAGAGACACTAATTGAAAAGTTTTTTTGGCAGTCGCTAGACATATGTTCTGTCTGCCGATTTATGAAAAAACGCGTTTTCAAAAATTTTGAGTTATGTCACTTTACGATTTTGGTGCGATATATACACTAGGCCGTATCGCCTTATATGGACCAAAAAAGTCAATTGTATGCCACCTCATATCATGCCTTTTCGGAATTTTTTTTTTAAATATTTATTTATTTATTTTTTTTTTTTTTTTGAACGCCAGTTGTCACCAAAAACATTTTTATTATCTTCTTTATTTATGGTCTGATCTCTACGCTTGATACACCATTTTCTTTGGCTTAAGAGGAGGGTTCCTATAATATAATCGTATTAACCCTATGGGCGCTATTGGGGTCACTTTCACCCACTCTTTAGTTTATACCACCTTAATGTACCTTTATTTTGGCTGCATGTTAAACATCGTCGAAAACCACTAATCTTTTGTGAAATATGTAAGTATTTCGATCGCTTCAGTAGCATTCGAAATAAAACATATTTAACATTGCGAGGTACATATACTATATATATATATATTTCGATTGCTGTGGTCTTTTAGTTTCAGCTTACAAAGAATTTTTCTGAGGACACCGCTACTAAAATTTGGTGGCGAATAATTTTCTAGAATATTTTAACCCTCTAGCGATCCAAAAAATGCTATTTTTCCTAAAGCCTAGTAATGAGTTCACAGCCGTGAAATTTCGCTAGCAACATGCATTTAGTATTTTGCTGTGAAATGTTTCAAGAAATTTTTTTTTGTCAAATGAGAATAAATGCCAAAACGAAAACTGAGCAAATGTAAAAAGAAAAATTTGGAGCATCGCCTCAGAACCAACTTTCAAATTTTGGCCAATAAAAAACTTTTATACAAAACATAAATTTCAATTTCAACAAATGTCACTTTTCACTCGAAAATAAATAGCATTGTATATTTTAATTGTCGTGAAAAAATGTTGCTGGCATGATGTTGCTAGCATGTTGCGCAACGTTTTCACGGCAGGAACTCAGTACAACTTTGTCGTGAAATATCTGTGAAATTTCACACATGTTTCACAACCAGTTTTTTTGTATGGATTTTGACAGCAGTTTCACGTGAAACTCGAACTCAGTACTATGCTTAAATTTATAAAAAGGGGTCAAATTAACATTTTCAACTGGCTTTCAGTTTAAGCATATATTTAAGGCAAGGGCAATTTATGCAATTTGTGCTTTTAAAACTAGCAAGTGTGTATATAATATTAACAAGTAAATCAACACACAAAAATGTCCGATAATTTTATTTTTTTTTTTTTGCTATTATTTTTTGCCGTACTACACACGCTTTTCCTGTTATTGTTTATTCTTTGGCAGGAACTTTTTCCCTCTATACGAATGAATGAAAGCATACAAGTGCATGTGTAAATATGTATGTACATATGTGTGTGCGCCATTTTATTGAACTTAAATATAAATAAAAATGAGAAAAATACATTTGTTATTTATGTTTGCTTTATGACCAAAGTCTGACGTATTTTTTTTTCCTTCTGCTGCGATCATTTCCCCATTTCCACTACCCTTGCTGCCGCTGTTGTTATTTTTGTTGCTGCTTCCTTACAAATATGAGCATGAGCAAACTTTAGTTGAACAAATCTTTCTACAATTGCATGTACATACATATGTACTTGTACTTATTGCAAAACCACGATTTCCATTTGCCACATGCCACATGCTGCATGCTGCTTGCCACATGGCAATGTTGTTGCAATCAAACACCGTTCGATATTCAAATCATTGCGGTAGCTAAAAATAAATGAATAAATTGTTGTTGTTACTTGCTATTCCTCTTGCTCTTGCTCTTGCCTCTTTTTTTTTGGTGATAATACAACAACAATAATAATATGCAATCATCGCCTTGCTCAACTTGTGCTGCATCGCAACATTTTTGCTTGCCGTCCAGACCTGATACTCTTTTTGTGTGGCAAAGTGAATGAAATAAAATTAAAAATGAAGTCAATAGTTGTAGATATATACATACATGGTTGTTGTTGTTTTTGTTATTGTTATTGCCGTTTCATTCTGCTTCTGTGCCTCGTTGTGTGTGGGCGTCATGCACAGTTAACTGTGAGATGCTGCAATGGTGCACTCCATCCACTGAAAGCAGGATCGTTTGCTTTTACCTCACATTTTGTTTTGCAAAGGTAAAATTTTTTTGGTATGTTTTTATGCATACATGTGCATACATATGTATGTATGTATGTATCTGCAAGTTAATATGTATCTGGAGGCATAAAAATATCTTTTCAATTAACTTCTGCTCTCACCCTGCCCTTTGTGTCGTGTTCTATGTCTTTTTTAACGATAAAATTTTACAACTCATTTGCTACCGTGGAAATATCAATTGAATAAATTTATATGTATGTTTAATCATGTAGGTTGTGTTGTTGTAATTGTTGCACATTAATGACAGCAGTTAGAATAAAAGTTCGTTTAGAGAAACAAATAAAGCCAAAGTAAAGCGTCCTACGCTAAAATGTGAATGCTAAGGTGTGGACAAGGCTTTTGTATATATCGATAATATTTCACCGCGTTTTTGTTTTTGTTTGTAAGCAAAACCGCTGCCCGCAAGTTTTAAGGTGTTCAGCTTTACTTCACTGAATTTTCACGTTGAGTTTTATAAAGATTTCGTCTGAGTCGATATCTTTTTTAGAGACACCCTCTCGATATTTTTATATATAATACGCTAAGCGATTTTTCTTACAAGCGATAACTTGTACACCGTTATGACGATTTTACAAAATGAAAAAAAATTAAATGTTTAAATATTTTAAATTTTCCTGTATAGTTTATTTGATTTTTAAATTTCAGGTACCATAGGAAAATGAGTAATTTATTATAATTTTTATAAAAAAAAAGTGTTCAAAAATTCATTTTACGCTATATTTTGTTTGATTTTTAAATTTGAGGTGTCATATGAAAGTGCTTTGCCTGAAAATTAGTAATTTATTATAACTTTAAATAAAAGGGTTGCCACCTGTTCATAAATTCATTTTTACTCTACAGTTTCTTTAAATTTTAATTTTGAGATGTCATATGAAATCGCTTGGCCTGAAAATGAGTAATTTATTTTAACTTTTACAAAAAGGGTTCCACCTGTTCATTAACTTATTTTTACTCTACAGTTTATTTGCTTTTTCAATTTAAAGTGTCATATGAAAGGGCTATTCCTGAACATATGAAATGACTTAGCCTGAAAATAATCAGTTTATTATAACATCTTATAGCATTGACAGACGGCAGCGATAATCCGTAATATCTAGCTAATTCGGACTTAATTTGAGAATTAACTGGAGGTAATCCGGAATATCTCTTGAGTTAGTCCTCAAAATTTTAGCGGATTAGAGCATTTTGTAATGACATCCCTGGTGAAAAATGTCTATTGTGAATGAAAGGGAAGAAAAAGAAGAACCCAAGGCAGATGTAGGAAGGTAGGCGCATAAGTGAATTCAGAAATTTTGAATGTAATTTGTTTAGTGTAATTGGTAGAGTGTAATGTCAAAATGATATTTCGCCTTGGTTGAAATCTGAACTCGTATGGGACTCGCCCATTCCTATTGACCATGATGTGATTTCGTTTTGATTTTGACATTACCCTACCTTTGGAAATAAAACAAGAAGTTTTTGAATTCGCCGCTGCGCCTACCTTCCTTCAGCTGTTTTGTTAATCCGCAATACTTGCCGTCTGTCAGGGTAAAATTTTAATCGAATTAAGTGTTGCGGTAATCGGGATTATCACTGCCGTCTGTCAATGCTATTAAAAAAGGGTTGCCACTTGTTCAAAAATTCATTTTTATGCTATAGTTTGTTTAATTTTTATACTCAGCTGTACAAGTTAAATTTGAGGTGTCATATAAAAAGGTATTGCCTGAAAATGAGTAATTTATTACAATTTTTACAAAAAGGGTTGCCACCTGTTTAAAATTTGCATTTTGGAGAGGGTTACATTTTCTAGGATCTGTAAAATCTGTAAAAATTGTCGATATCGGAAAAGAGGAGTGTTATTTCAAGTTGTTTACATGCGAATTTTCTAGAATCATAATTTTTATATGCGAGGTATAAAGTATTTTATAAGTATACTAGCTGCACCCGACCAAGCTTTGCTTTGGCCCACTTCCTGTTATAGGTACTTGAAGCGATATTTTCAAAAGTTTGCCCTCTTCATGTTCTTATCCCATTTTTCTTGGTATTAGTCTCCAACTGCCTTCCCTCTACTTTTCTCTTTCTCTTTCCATTTATCTTTCCTTTCATTTCCGTTTCCTTTTTCCTTTCCCATCACATTTCCGCTTCCCTTTCTCTACCGCTCTTTCTTACCTCTCCTTTTCTGTGTTTCTCCTTTTTATTCCCCCTCTTATTCCTTCACTAATTACCTGTCTTACTGTCTCTCTCCCATCCTCTTCATTCCATTTTTATTATATTCTCCCTCTCTTTTCCGTCCCTTTGCCTTTCCCAGTCTCATTACTCTTCCTCTTTCTCTTGGGAACTGGGTTTAGCATAACATACCCTGCATTCCACTTCTCATTTGATACCATCATTACTTAAAAACATTCCGTGGCGTCCGAATCGTCTCTTTTACCATTAATTGAGTATCGGAACCAAGAATCACTATGAAAATATCTCTATATAGCAGACCCGGTCAACACTTTCATTTTATATCAGTATTGCTCATTTGGGTCCACTTATTGACCCACATCTGGGAACTTGACCTAGGAACCATAATGGGTGCGGTGTCTGGAGACTTGACCAAAAAATCGTAATGGTTACGGCCCTACATGAGAGTCCGCTCAACACCTTTCATTTGGTACCAATATCCCTAAGATATATCTCGGTGTTATCCGGGTCCACATATTGACCCATACCTTGGGATCCCACCTAGGAATCGTCATGCGCCGTGATTAAATAACAATTTCGCTGAGAAATTATCCGGGGCCATCCGGATCCACATTTAGGTTTATCTCGGTGTAAAGGCCCTGCTCAGCATTTTTCATTTGGTACCAATATCCCTGAGAAATATCCCGGTGTTATCCGGGTCCGCGTGTTGACCAACACCTCGGAACCCGACCTAGGGATCGTAATGAGTTCAGTTCTACGTAAAATCCCTGCTCAAAACCCTTCATTTGATACCAATATCACTGAGAAATTTTCCGGGGTCATCCGAGTCCACGTTTTGACCCATATTTGGGGACCAGTCCTAGGCATCACAAATAAAATAGATAGTTCTATGTAAATTCTCTGCTCAATACTTTTCATTTGATACCAATATGGCTCAAAAACATGCGAGGGTCGTCCGGGTCCACGTTGTGACCTCTACCTGGAGACCCCGGCTAGGCATCACAATTATAATAGTTCTGTGCTGAAGTACTCATCAAGACTTTTCATTTGATACCAATATCGCTCAGAAACATTCGAGGGTCAACCGGGTCCACGTTTTGACCCATATCTGGAGACCCGACCTAGGAATCACAATGCGTGCTATTCTATGTAAATTCTCTGCTCAACACCTTTCATTTGATACCAATATCGCTCAGAAACATTCGAGGGTCATCCGGGTCCACGTTTTGACCCAAATCTGGAGACCCGACCTAGGAATCACAATGAGTACTATTCTATGTAAATTCTCTGCTCAATACCTTTCATTTGATACCAATATCGTCCAAAAATATTCAGGGGAAAGCCGGATCCAGGTTTTGACCTTTTGACCTATATCTCGGGAACCGACTTCCGGATTTGAAAAAATATGTATATAAACCATCTAGGGCAAGGGACTAAGCTGGTGTGTAAATTTGGTCAATATCCCTCCACGCGTTTGGGCGAAAACCGGCGACAAAGAAATGGGCTTGATTTTTATATATATATATAGATAAATAGGCCAAAATCCTAAATAATGATTAGATATTTATTTTAAAGCCTACTTATATTATTGTATGCTAATGTGGCACAAATGTACACATATAAATTTAATAAAAACAATTAGAAAGTACAACAAGACTTCTAACTGTTCGAATTTTCGTTCACCGGTGATACTAGTTTAAATATGTTTCTCTATTACTGATCGATTGCTTATTTGGCAAAAGTTCGATTCGATTTTTTCTTTGCCCGAAGTCTTGCCTTTGATGGAATAACAAAAACAAATAAAATATTATTAATATTCGGTTCCCGGCGCCATCGTTCTGCACCCTTTGAGTACATGTTCTATATTTTAAATTTTCAATATTTGTTTTGATTACGAGTCGGCACCGATCCATCTCTTTTAATTAATAACGAAATACCTAATTAAATTATCCAAAACTAGGCTAAACAAAAGAAAACAAAGGCACTACGAACTATACAAAACATCAACAACAAAAGAAACAAGTAAGGAAGCCTAAGTTCGAGTGGAATCGAACATTAGATACTCAGCTGTATGCTTTTATTGTTTGTTTGCGTTTAATGGAAACACGTTGTACTTTATATAAAGTGAGTGCTGCATAAAGTGGGCGTAGCCACGCCCATTTTCCAAAATTTTTATCAGTTATCCAACTAAGTATATGAATATTATTATTTGTGCAAAATTTCATTCCTTTACGAGTTCTAGTTACAAAGATTTCACGTTAAAAATTCCCAAAGGGTGTTTCAGAAATATCTTTGTTAAAAAGTAGGCGTGGTCATAAATCGATTTCAATAAATTTTTTCGTGTCTATTACCACAAGTGATAAAAGTGTACACACCAAGTTTCGTCATAATATCTCAATTATTTGTCGAGTTATGGGCTAAGAAATCTCGTATATTCCTGCTTCTAAGAGGAGGCGGTGCCACGCCCATTTTCCAAAATTTTTGTGTTTTTTGTTTTATGTCCATAGTTGGACTCCTGCCATAAAATTTCAATGATATATCTTTATATTTGACAGAGATATCGCTTAAAATGTTTTTATTAGGCCACTTTATAATACCCATATATAAAAGTGGGCGTGGTCGTCAAACGATTTAGGCAATTTTTCGTCCAAACATTTGCCTAAGTAAGTATATCACGCCTACCAAATTTCATCGATATGTCTTCAACGGTTTCTGAGTTATGACTCATAAAACTTTCAATGTTTGCCCCTTAATAAGTGGGCGTGGCACCGCCCATTTTCCAAAATTTCACCATATTTCTTCATAAGGGCCTGAGCTCTATACGTGGGTAAAATTTCATCACTCCAGCTCTATTAGTTACTGAGATACAAAATTTCGGATTTTTACTATATAGGGGAGGTGGGCGTGGTCATGGTCCGCTTTCGCCCATTTTCAATACCATCCGTTCTCGTCTTGATACCAACTTGCATTCCAAATTTCATCAAAATATTTCAATCTTTGCGCGAGTTATCGTGCTCACAGACGGACGGACGGACAGACGGACGGACATGGCTCAATCGATTTCTCTTTTCACCCTGATCATTTTTATATATATAAGTCTATATCTATCTCGATTATTTCATTCTGTTACAATCCACCGTTAGGAAATCAAAACTATAATACTCTGTGTACTAGTACAGCTGAGTATAAAAATAAACTACGTAATAAAGTATGAGAAAGAAAAAAATTAATTACACCACTATCTGTACAATAAAAGGCAGGCAGACAGACTGGAGAAAGACCTATGTACATAAATACTTTCGTTCAATTAAATACATATGTATGTACATACATATATAGATATGAAGAAATTTATTTCACAAACCAAAAAAAGCTCACTGCTTAGATTAATTGAAAATTGAGGCGCAATGTCGTAAGACATGGTCGCAACGCGCCGGATAACACAAACCAACCGTTGCGCAGACACCAAAACACCTCGACGACAAACTCGCGCAATTTTGATTTCACACCTGACAACAAGACAGACAAACTGCTGACACCTGAAACAAGCTACAAACACAAAAACTTGTCTACAAACATCAATTGGTGACAGACAACATAGACGACAATGCGGAAAAAATTATGTTGATTATGGGAAAATGTGTTGCATACAAAATACTACCTATGTATGTATGTAGGTACGCTAATGAAATAAGACATAAAATGCTAGCAGATAAAGAAGGGAAGAGACGTAATAAAAACCCGCAATTAGTATTATTAAGTTAAATTACAAAAGACATACACGGCACAGAACGACTGAGAAAAAAAAATTTAGTTAGTCAAAGTTAATGAATGACAGCCAGATTATAATAACTCAATTAGTTGGTTGTTTGGTTGCGGGTCTAATGAAGTAATTTGAAAATTTTGTAAGCGATCACTTTTTGATAGCAGGAAGTCCAAAGATTAAGCCATCCGGATCCACATTTAGGTTTATCTCGGTGTAAAGGCCCTGCTCAGCATTTTTCATTTGGTACCAATATCCCTGAGAAATATCCCGGTGTTATCCGGGTCCGCGTGTTGACCAACACCTTGGAACCCGACCTAGGGATCGTAATGAGTTCAGTTCTACGTAAAATCCCTGCTCAAAACCCTTCATTTGATACCAATATCACTGAGAAATTTTCCGGGGTCTTCCGAGTCCACGTTTTGACCCATATTTGGGGACCAGTCCTAGGCATCACAAATAAAATAGATAGTTCTATGTAAATTCTCTGCTCAATACTTTTCATTTGATACCAATATCGCTCAAAAACATGCGAGGGTCGTCCGGGTCCACGTTGTGACCTCTACCTGGAGACCCCGGCTAGGCATCACAATTATAATAGTTGTGTGCTGAAGTACTCATCAAGACTTTTCATTTGATACCAATATCGCTCAGAAACATTCGAGTGTCATCCGGGTCCACGTTTTGACCCATATCTGGAGACCCGACCTAGGAATCACAATGCGTGCTATTCTATGTAAATTCTCTGCTCAACACCTTTCATTTGATACCAATATCGCTCAGAAACATTCGAGGGTCATCCGGGTCCACGTTTTGACCCATATCTGGAGACCCGACCTAGGAATCACAATGCGTGCTATTCTATGTAAATTCTCTGCTCAACACCTTTCATTTGATACCAATATCGCTCAGAAACATTCGAGGGTCATCCGGGCCTACGTTTGACCCATCTGTGGAGACCCGACCTAGGAATCACAATGAGTACTATTCTATATACATATCTGGAGACCCGACCTAGGAATCACAATGAGTACTATTCTATGTAAATTCTCTGCTCAATACCTTTCATTTGATACCAATATCGTCCAAAAATATTCAGGGGAAAGCCGGATCCAGGTTTTGACCTTTTGACCTATATCTCGGGAACCGACTTTCGGATTTGAAAAAATATGTATATAAACCATCTAGGGCAAGGGACTAAGCTGGTGTGTAAATTTGGTCAATATCCCTCCACGCGTTTGGGCGAAAGCCGGCGACAAAGAAATGGGCTTGATTTTTATATATATATATATATAGATAAATAGGCCAAAATCCTAAATAATGATTAGATATTTATTTTAAAGCCTACTTATATTATTGTATGCTAATGTGGCACAAATGTACACATATAAATTTAATAAAAACAATTAGAAAGTACAACAAGACTTCTAACTGTTCGAATTTTCGTTCACCGGTGATACTAGTTTAAATATGTTTCTCTATTACTGATCGATTGCTTATTTGGCAAAAGTTCGATTCGATTTTTTCTTTGCCCGAAGTCTTGCCTTTGATGGAATAACAAAAACAAATAAAATATTATTAATATTCGGTTCCCGGCGCCATCGTTCTGCACCCTTTGAGTACATGTTCTATATTTTAAATTTTCAATATTTGTTTTGATTACGAGTCGGCACCGATCCATCTCTTTTAATTAATAACGAAATACAGTAGAATCGCACAAAAGTTAACCAAACGGTCCCAAGGGCATTTAACTTTTCCGAAATATTAACTTTTCCAGGTGGATTTTAAATCTGATAGAATACGGTAATAAACATAATTTTTGGGATATAACATATCAAATTTATTTGAATATCTCGGTTTTAATTATTACAAAGCAGAAACTTAGATTTAATTTACGTACCTACATAAGATTTGCTAGCCATCCATCACATGCATACAAATTTTTTCCAGGGTACATTTTGGCGAATCCAAGCTTAGCTCCTGATTTTAAAATTGGACCACTAATTGCGCAATTGCGTTGCCTTTGGTTCAAAAACCATTTTTACAACCTTGCCTCGAGAAAGGGATATTCCGACTTGTGCAAAGTTTTCTTGGTTGCCAATTCCTGTGTGCGTGCAGCTGACTTCAAAATTTCATATCGTTTTTTCTTTATTTTTGAGATGGCCATTTTAGATACATTATAATCTAATGCCAAGCGGTTTCCGTTAATACCTTCATCAAGTTTTCTTAAAATATCAGCTTTTTGATGTAAATTCAATCTAATTTGCGATGATTTATTCCGCTTTGTTGCCATTTTTAACGCACAAACTATGTTTACACCACTCAATAGTTCAAACTAACTACATTTGTACCTCGTGACACCGACAATAATTTTTTACACAGAAATTCGGGGAATGCACGCAAATTCCGGGAATACATAGAAACAAGGGGAATGGGCTTGTTTTTACTAAGATATAAACGGTTGGATTGGAAAAAAATTCGATAAGCTCAGAAAAGTTAACCAAGAGTTAACTTTTTAGAACCGTACGTGGACGCTTAAATTTGGTTAACTTACCCGAAGGTTTAACTTTCTCGCGAGTTAACTTTTGTGCGATTCTACTGTACCTAATTAAATTATCGAAAACTAGGCTAAACAAAAGAAAACAAAGGCACTACGAACTATACAAAACATCAACAACAAAAGAAAAAATAAACTACGTAATAAAGTATGAGAAAGAAAAAAATTAATTACACCACTATCTGTACAATAAAAGGCAGGCAGACAGACTGGAGAAAGACCTATGTACATAAATACTTTCGTTCAATTAAATACATATGTATGTACATACATATATAGATATGAAGAAATTTATTTCACAAACCAAAAAAAGCTCACTGCTTAGATTAATTGAAAATTGAGGCGCAATGTCGTAAGACATGGTCGCAACGCGCCGGATAACACAAACCAACCGTTGCGCAGACACCAAAACACCTCGACGACAAACTCGCGCAATTTTGATTTCACACCTGACAACAAGACAGACAAACTGCTGACACCTGAAACAAGCTACAAACACAAAAACTTGTCTACAAACATCAATTGGTGACAGACAACATAGACGACAATGCGGAAAAAATTATGTTGATTATGGGAAAATGTGTTGCATACAAAATACTACCTATGTATGTATGTAGGTACGCTAATGAAATAAGACATAAAATGCTAGCAGATAAAGAAGGGAAGAGACGTAATAAAAACCCGCAATTAGTATTATTAAGTTAAATTACAAAAGACATACACGGCACAGAACGACAGAAAAAAAAATTTAGTTAGTCAAAGTTAATGAATGACAGACAGATTATAATAACTCAATTTGTTGGTTGTTTGGTTGCGGGTCTAATGAAGTAATTTGAAAATTTTGTAAGCGATCACTTTTTGATAGCAGGAAGTCCAAAGATTAAGCTAATTAAATGATATAGACATTAGGCTTGGACATTGAGCAATTAACTTTTTTGAGGGCACTCGAAATGTCGCCAAGAAGGCAAATTTTTCGAGAGTATTTGGTTTTATTTCAAAATGGAGAATATAACTGAAGTTTGAAAAAAGATCTAAGCTATGTCTGTTTGTAGGATAAAAACCAAAATATTCCTCTAGCTGAACTGGGCCCAAACCGAAAGTAAAACAGATGAATCGTTAATATTTCAAAAGTTTCTTGACAATTCCGAATATTAATTTATTATATTGAAAGGTTGTAAAGGCTCCAAAAAATTATCAAATCTTGCTGTTGTGAGGCAGAAATTTAAAGCAAGCAGCAAATGGATTAATCACCAAATCTGAAAGCTTAAATTCTTTCGATATTAATTAAGACTGAATGAATCTAAGTATCTTGTTTCATTCGAAACAAGATGCTGAAGATGGCACATAGCAGAAACCGGTATATAACCAAATCAAACTTTACAAGGGATGACGAAAATTCGTTCCACAACACATTACAATCCTACCCTATCGGAAAAAGAAACAATAAGAAAGAAGTGAATGAATCTAGTTGAATGAAAGGGAATCAAATATCAAAATAAAAAAATCTCTCTCTGAAGACGAAACCTTTAGCTCCTTTTTATTTGAGGTGATTAATATTTGATAGAACTTTCTTTAAAATGACTTATAGCACAGATACGATTTGTAATGAAATAAGCAAATAACATTGTTTACAATTATGGATCAATTAAGCCTAATTGTATATCTTCTCCACCAGCCAAAGATGCCTTAACCTCAATCAAACAGTTTACCAATGTGTTAAATAATTAACGGTAAGGTTTTTGCAGAATTAAGCGCTCTGAACGCTTGGACTTGGACACTTCCTCGTGACATACTAACAACAACAACAACAACAACAACAAGCAAGCGAATAAAACGAAATAAAAGAAGCCGAGAGAAAGAAATTGGGATATGTAAAAATTGTACGATGATAATTGCCACAATTGGCGCAGGAATCAATTACAATGCCAATGCAACAACAACAAAAAAAAAACAACAACAACAACAAAATCAACAACAACAACAACAACAACAACAACAACAACAACAACAACAACAACAACAACAACAAAAACTACAACTAAAACCACAAAATCAACAACAACAACAAAAACTACAACTAAAACAACAAAATCAACAACAACAACATCAATAAAACAACAACAAATATAACAACAACACGCACACAAGTAACACCAAAACAAGCAGAATGTCAAATAAAAACAATAACAAAAACAACAAACAAACAAACCGCGCCACTTAAATCGCCAAACGTTGCAACGTCATTGCCGCCTTTTTAGCCATAAAACCGAGAATTGAATTCTTCTTTCTCTGCATCTTATTCTTATTATTATTACATTGTAGTAAATGCTGCAATTGTCGTAATTGGCAATCTCATATTGAATACGGCGGCGGCATCGGCATTGACCAAAGCTTAGATGGTATGAAAGGAAACCGATGATGGCCAGTAAGAAAAAAAAACAAGAAATTATGGGCCGCAGATGCAAAGGAAAACAATGGAAAAAGAATTAAAAAAAATCGCGACAATTGTGCTAGACAGACGGTAAAGCCGAAAAGATTACATAACAAGACAACAAGACAAAACAACGCAGAGAAACAACCGTGGGGACTTTGCTATGCCATCAAAGCATCAGCTTTTGTTCACCTCCCCACTCAAGCAACCGCCAACCGTCTTGCCATGCCGTGCGAGTTCACAAATCAATCGTTCGTGCGAATTCGACTGAGACTTCGAAGTGTGGTAATTATCCCGTTACTCGCCGTTTCTCGACAAACTGACATTTCAACGACATTTCGCTGACAATTGGCAACACTTTATTATTGTTGTCGTTGTTGTTGTTTGTCTGTCCTACTGTCTGTTTAAATAGCTGATTAGCCATTAGCCATTAAATACTTGACCTAACCAATTGAGTGGAATGTGCACGAGTAAAGATATTCCGTGCGCGTGTAAAGCTTAGCTGGCGAAAGTAGTGAGAGAAATGCTGCTTAATAAGAAATTAAAGGAAATGTACATGTGTTTCCAACTAATTGGGTATTTTTGTGAAATAATAACGTTCTCGTAAGTAGCTATTAATTCGCTGCTCATCCGCTTATTTAAACAATTAATTACGAAATTTGTAGTAAAGGAAGTGCGAATTATTGTATGTTATAAGAAATTTATATTTATATTAAATTAAAAAATGTGTAATAATAAACACAAGAAAAATATAAAATGAAGACAAGTGGCAGCTTTTTTATTTTCTATACCTTTTTTATACCAACAATCGCGTATAGTGCCTTATTTGTTAGTACGAGTACCTAACTACTCCTCGAACGACCATATCGTCATACAAAGTATAAATAAAATTTAAAATTGCACAAAAATTAAGTGAAAATTTGTTAAAATATAAGAAAACGCCAAATAAAACAAAAATACTTGCGTTCAAAAGCATTAGCAACACAGCAAACAACAAGCTACGTCTAGCAACATGTTGCTAAGCATATACATGTTGCAAAAGCATTAGCACCCTCATCTACAGGCCGAAAACAGCTGGCAAATGTTTTTTAACAAATTTTGCGCTTCACTGCTTGACTTTCATGCAAAAAATGTTCGTCTCCGTTTGCCACCCTGTCCAAATCTAGCTTCATACATACATACATACATATATTGCTTTTATTAAATTTATGCAGCATACAATAGAAAAGTACGCAATAATCTTTGGCCTATCTAGTAGATATACATATATATGTATGTGGGTCTTCACCCAACAATCACCGGCAAAATTAAATCAAATCAAATCAAGCTGAAATTCAAGTCAATTTTGTAAATTTGCATATTGCCTGCGAGCTGTGGCGGCATGTGAAAATCCAAATGCAAGAACCCTCGCACGCATAAGCGATTATGTATGTACATATGTATTTTCAACGATCCCTATGTGGAAAGTGATTTTACAAATCATTCAACGTTGAGGGACTAATTTCTCATATGAACACGTTATACTTGGGCTTCTAAATGTATGCAGAAAGTTTTGGTTTTTCTTGCGTGATAATTTTGCATTAGGGTGGTTCAAAAACGTGTTACTCAAGCACTTCAGCAAAATGAGGTTTAATTATAACTAAAGAGAGTATCACAAGGATTCTGCCACTTTTTATTACTCAACTGGCACCCAGGTAATGCTATGCTCTACGAATATGCATTCTTCATACTAAGCTCTGTAAGCCTACCCCTTCAACCGCCCTCAATTCCCTTGAGTTCGCCATCAAACAGGGTGTTAATGCGCTTTAAAATTTTCGTTTGTGCACTTAGCAAGTGCTGCATTCATTCATTTTAAATGCCATTCATTGAAATCATCAATGCATTGATAAATATTTAATGATAGGCTTTTTTGTATTTTGCAATTTATGTTGTGATTGAAATTTTATACATACATACATATGTAAGTACATATTTGCTACTTTGACAAACACGCATTAATTCCCTTTTTTGTGAGTTTTGTTTGTGTTTGTTTTAGCTCTTTAGCTGTCGGCTATTGTTAAGTTATTTTTAATAATCTTAGTGATTTGTTCTGTATCTGTCGCTCTCCTTCTTAGCCTGATGTCTGTGGTGGTGGGAGTATTTAGAAGGGTGTGTCAGACACGGCTTATGGTTTGTATATTGTTCGTGTGTTTTTCTATGTAGCCTGTATCCAGACTATAGCTAAGTACAGCCTAAGGCATTTGCAAATATTTGTAAAGGATAGGCAAAAATCTTATGAATGTTAGTTTTTGTATTTGCAGGCTGAAAAATATTATGTAGTGGTGGTTTTTTGCAGCTTTGGCATGTAGAATATACTTTCATTAATATCTTAAAGGAAATTAAAGAAGGTGAAATGAAATTCTTTAAGCTTTTATGCAATTAATTTAATGGAGTCTAAGCTTAAGGATATATATGAAAATGGGAACTTTACTAAGAACAGAGAAGGTAAAAATTGCGGTACAACAATTGACTTGTCCACTCTCAAAAGCTCCTATGTGAATTTTTCATATTAAGCCACAAAGTAGAAAAAACAAAAACAGAATTTTTAATGTGCACATATGAAATCTCTAGAGACTTTTGAAAGTGTAATCGTATATATTTTCAGAATATGGAAAAATTTTGCAATGGACATTATACACCTTTAAATACTGTTACATAATCCATCAAAAACTCAATATCGAAAAAACTTCACATAGCCAGTTTTGAAAGTGGACTACTCAATTCTAGATAAATATTGTTGAATTTGGTGTACATCAGTCTACTTTTTTGAAAGATTCTTAATCACTTCTAAATGGAACTGTATCTCATTCTACTAAAAGGAAAAATAGAATTTTAAAAAGTAGCCAAGGAGATTTCTAGAGCGATCTTAGGTGTAAAGAACTGACTTTTAAGTTTATATGCTACTTTTGGTACTTAGCTGTCGGTATTGTTTGAAAACTTTTCCACCTTTCCTTAGAAAAGAACCGCAGTCAGTCAACAGTAAATATTCATTTTTAAAAGTAATTAGTTTGGATTACGAAAAGCCATTTATGTATTGCGATCATTACAATAAACAGGATTCGCCGAGACTGGCCTTGGCTAACAAATGAAAGCTCTAGAGTCTAGACAATATAAAATTTAAAAACTAATTAGGCACAGGTTTAACTAGTTACATACCTATGACCATCGGTGCTGAGAAAACTCGATAACCTTTGCAAACAAATAAAAACACATTCTAACTCTCTATTTACTACACACTCAATTTTACGAAATTCCCCTGGAACCATAATTTCATTTTCTAAACAATTTGCCTCGTTACCTTATTTAACTCGATATCTCGTTAAAGACAGACGAATTTTGTTGTTTACCACACCAAACAAAAAAAATATATGCAAGCAATGAAATAGTAAAATAAACCCAATAAATTACAATACACACGTCAAAAATGTAATAAAGACCACACAAAAACAACAACATACTAAAAAATAACTAGATGAAATAAAATAGACAAAACTCCCACTGAAATCAAAAGTACGAAGCAACCCTCTCAAAAACAAGAAATTTCAATGCCAAGATAGAAAGTAAAAATATTTACAGAAAAAGCCGGGATGACAAAAATACACAGAGGTACGCACAAAAAACAAGATACCAAAACAGATACTCAATCGCAGAAACAAAAAATTCTATATACACCCACTCAGTTAACACAATTTTTCGTTGCCGAAAATAGAATTAGGAAATCTTTGCAAATAGAACAAATCGAGTTAAAACAGTGCTTTGCTGTTGTCGGAGCTGTTGGGCGAGAGCGCGTGGCTTTTGAACCCCAAAAACAAATGGAAATCTGTTGGCCAAAAGCTTTGCAAAAGAACGCACGTGAACGTTTGTGCATGTGCGCGCATGTTGCATTTATAATGTTACTTCTGATATTTTGTATACCCGCCGTTGACTAGAAGGCAAAATTTCTATTTATGCGACAGCATTAAGCACCTCCATTTTATCTAAGGAAGAGCGTGCAATACCCATAGCATTGAAAAACTTGCACGAGCTTTAATTTCGTGGACTAATTTAACCCTATAACAGCTCCACGAGTACGTTTTGACTCCTATTTTAGAAAGTTCGAAAAAATAGTATTTTGAAGTTTGATATAGAAGGTTAAATTGTCAGCAGGGTTCTTTTGCATTCTCTGTTCAAAGATTTTGTCTGGGCAGACCCCTAGTGAAATTTAATGGTGAATAATTTTCTATAACACTTTAACCATCTATCGGCGTTTGACTGTTGAGATCTTCAACTGGGTATATAAAGTTTGTAACCAACCGCAGTTGGACCGTTGTTTTACTTCTTCCTATTTGAACAGCCTACAAGGACGTTCGCTTATTTTAATTGCTGTTGTTGTTCTGGCGGTTTTTCTTGCTTTTGTTTTTGTCTTTATCGAGTGTCTGGTTGTTTGGAAACTGTGCGGTTTCCATGCTTTTCCGGTTGTTTAGTGAATTTTACAAGTGAAATTTTTGTGCCTTCGATTTACCCCAACAAACAAAAACAATCAACCCATAACAGAACAGTGAAACAAAATTTGACAAGAGACCTTGTTTCACAAGGGTTGCAAAACTTCATGTAATTATTTTATGCCGTTAGTGTCGATTTAGTTTTTATTTAATTCTTTTGTTTGCTTCATTTTTTGTAGAATGTTGACATGTGTTTGCTATTTTGAGTGGGTGGTTTTTCTGTTTTCTGTTTTTTTTTATAGGCTTTACAACTGTTTGGTTTTTATATTTGAGGGTTACTTGTTCTCGCAATTTTCAGGGGTTGTTTTTTTTGCTTTTGTATGCAAGCTTTGACACCTTAAAGACGCATTAACTGCTACAAATTGACGCACGTTTCAAATGAAATGAATATTTTCTAAAGATTTTGGAGAATTGATAAGCGTTTTATGTATATTTTATTTTCGAGCTGTTTTTCCAAGTCTATCAACGTTCGTTTTGTTAATCGCCCTTTATTTAATCGTAGATATATTATTCTTATTAGATAAGTTTTTCACTCTAAATTATACTTTGCCACTCATATCAATCACGTTGTTACAAAACCATACATTATTATATGTTGTTCTTTGTGTGGCGTAACAGTTCAGATTTCTTGGACCTTTACATTCTGTAATGTTTATGTAAGATCTAGATCAGACATAGACAGGCTAAACCACTTTTATGCGGAGTCGATTCAAACATATGTACATATGTACATGTGAACCAATGGTTTGGAAATCACTCTGCGCTCTCTGACACAATCTCTCTCACAACTTTGCCGACCATTAATCTAGATTGAACTTTGCTGCCTCTGTTGTGCTATACTATTTTCAGAAGTTCTCTCTAACTTAAAGGAGATCCCTCTTCTGAAGTACTCCATAGATTGTTAAATAGATAGATAGATTTAATTGAGGATTGTTCTGCGACCATTAGCTCTATTGTACCCTCTCCTCGATCACATTATCTCATCTAATCCGAGCTCCTCTAGAAATCGAGGGATAGCGCTCCGCTTTAGAGACTGAATATTCTCCTGACCTGGCCAAGGCGTGCGCAGGAATCTTTCACGTTTCCTTGCAATGGCATCGCACTCGACCAGTATATGTTCTGCAGACTTATCTTCCCCCCCTCACAGAAGCGACATAGACTGCTTGCCGGATACCTAGTTTATGCATATGTTTCCTAAGCCTTCAATGTTCTGTGAGAATTCCTGTCAGCATTCTCAGTGTATTCTTAGCGAGGTTCCGAAGTTCCTTGAATGGACTTATGTGAAACACTCCATAGTTCATTGTGTAATTATTTCCAACTATACCATCGTTCGCGGAAAATTGTTCTATAATATGATTCTAGATCTTAGGTATTATGTTACATAGTCTTCTCAAGCGTAGTTTAGGGTTTATAAATTGAACTGATAAACTCGACTAAAAGCGATGATAATTATTTTGAAATATGATTAGTTACTTTAAGATAAACCATCGATCTTTCACGCTCAGTCTTTATGAGAGCTGACTTAGTAGACCAAAGAACATCGGCTGCATGTAAACATTTAAAAAGTGGTCTTAACCATTAGACAATCTTATAATATCGATTAATATACATATAATGCTTTTATATTGAATTTTCTCAACGGAACCACCAAAAAACTCCACTGAAGTTTCTTCCATCCATTAAACAAAAACACGCGCCTTATTTTAGGAAACAAATATACTACACGTTTCTAAAATATTTCGTGTCATTTCAATCGATATTTACATAACAACATACGCCCTATTTCTTTGCCTCCAAGCAACACAATTTCTTTAACCCTTCTTGCCATAGCAACTCCCCTAAAAAGTACTTAAGTAATATCTCTCATTCTTCTACTCCTTTCAAAAAATACTCCCGTTTTTAATCTCTATTTATCGCCCACCTTGACCTAACATGTTAATGCAAATGAACATTAAATGTACACAAAATACCCCTACCCCTACGGCGAACCCTTCGTTCGATGCAGGAATTTTTGTTTAATGTTACACATACGAAAACGATTAAAACACTCCTATCAAAATAAAACCAAGAATAAAAAAACAGTAAAAAATAGAAATTAAAATGAAACCCCCTTTGAAAGACTGAAACTCCGCAACAACACGCGAGATTTCCGTTTACACTGCAATCCACAGCCGAGTGACGGAGCGGCTGAAGTGCCAGCAGCAAGTGAGTAGCAAACAGTGTTACTATACGAGAGTAATGGGGCTGGTAAGCATTGGAAGGGTTTGGAAGAGGTAGATGCAATCATTAAATGCGTCTAACGCAGATTCAAGTATTGAAATACTGGCGGATGTCCTGTCGAATGTTGTTTGTTTGTTGATGATGTCCTGCTCTACAGCTACAGACTCCAACCAGTTTGCCCCCTCCCAGAGATTGAGTGAGTGGGCGAGAGCGCCATTAAAGCTAGCAGGGTTGATTTTTCGTGTACTATACGCAAATGGAAATACGCAATTTGTTTAGCCGCTTGGCGCAAACCACGTGTTTGGGCAACAAACGAACACATCTACACACAATTTTATTTACAAATTATTGCCAGCTTGCCGGAAAGTTGTCGTTGCTGGCGGACCCCCTAAATTAAGCTTAGCCGATTAGTGGCAGAGTCTGAGAGCGTGAGTTTGAGTGTGAGTGGAAGAGAGTTCGAGTTTTTGTTGGTTGGTAAACAAATGCGTAGAGAGAAAGTGAAAAGCGCCAGCAAGCACCATGTGCCATCTGGCGCCATTTAATCGACAAACAAATTTTACTTTGCCTTTCGATGGTGGGACGTGTTTGGGAAGAAGAACGCACGTTCGCGACCTTAAAACGGCGCTGGACGTTCTGCTGGCAATGTTCTGTGTAACCTCAAAGGACTCGTAAGCGTTGTTGTTAACATTTGCCGGTAGCAATAATGCAGTGTATGAATGCTTTGGGGGTTGTTTGGTTTTGAAAGAAACATTTATAATTCGTGTTGGGGAGTTTCAAAGCTGTTTTCTTTGCTGTTGAAGCTAGCAACGTGTGTTGCAAGCGCAAATGTTGCTTAGGTACATGTTGCCTGAATATGACCGGCAACTTTTCTTCACAGTGGAGGGCGAGCAAGCTGTTTTAGTGATGTTGCCAGCATTCGGGAAGAGCAGTGAATTTTTTATTCATTTAACGTGCGCAGGCCCAGGTTATTTTTAATTTTTTATTTATTTTTATACCGTAAAAAAATTCTAATTTTTTTTTAATTCTTAACACTGATGTTCAAATTTCATTTTAAAAAATTACTAAAACTACTTTCGTTTCGAGCGTAACAACTCTTATACCGGGGACAGACATCTAGTATTTTTTCGTAGTAATTTCATAATACCATATATCTGTCACCAAATATTATAATATTCTTCAAAATACCACACGAGCATCTTAGTATTTTTGTAGTAAAAAATCCAACTCTCCGTAGGTTGTAATTTTGTGCTATTCTCATTGTGAATTAGCATTTCCCACTGAACATACCTAAATGTGACAAATGTCAGTCAAAAAACCAAAAACGTTTATTCGAAAAATCAAAAAAAAAAAATTAAAAAAGCAAACAAAATATTTACAAATTCTAAAAAAGCGTTAAAATGGACAAAAATAATCGTGTATATGTACATAAAAGTGATGAAACCCATTTAATAAAAGATATGTGGCGTGAGAACATTCAAAAACTGAGAGGTGTGTATAAGAACGGCCATATCTATCAAAATATGTGCGCAGAACTGCAAAAGCGGCACAATATTGTGCTGTCCGACAAAGAGCTTCAGGCCGAGCAGCATCACCAAGTTCATCGATGACAATTTCAACGTTCCCAGCTGGGTCAACATCAACAAGATCAGCTGCAGAAATACCAACAATATCAACAGCTGCATAAAACCGAAAGAGACAGCCAAACGGCAGAAAAATATTTGCGTGAAAATGAGATAAAAATTATAAAAATCATTGAACAAAGTAATGATTTACTTCGGAAATGTTTTCCATTTTTATGTTGTTTACTTCCTTTTTCAGAGGTGAAATAACAAGTTACTGTCTGTCATTATGGTAATATTTTAAATACCACAATAAATTTATCAAAATGGAAATACCAGATGTGTGTCCCCGGTATTAGTTACTCTAGTATACATTTGTTGTTCATTTTGCCCTTAACAACACATGTTGCTTAGGCACCAGCTACAAGTTTCATAGCAACATGTTGTATTATGCATGATTATACCATGTCTCCACATAACGTGTTTCGCTCTTTTTTTCTGCATTTTCTCTCTCAATCTTGTTTCGACACGGAAACCAGTGCCGAAACTCGCCAATTTCCATACAAATTTCTGAGAGCGAGTGAAGATTGAAACACTGTTTCATTCTGAATCATCTTGCCAACCTCGATGATATCGATCTCTTCTCTAATTTTGTATCGAAAATCTATCGAAATCTTGCACAGACCAAAACAAAGACGCAAAAATAAGCAAACATACAAACATTTAAGAAGAACAAGAAAGAGAAATGTCAAACTGAATCACGATTAGCCACGTGGAGACGGGTTATTGAGCGAGATGTTTTGCTACATGTTTCTCTGGTGAATCAAGTTATGTGGAGACGGGCTTTTACTGTTTATAACAGGTTTTTGTGTCTTATGTTGGCTGTTTTCGCTCGCGTTTTTTTTCTGATTTCCAAATACCAAATATAATATCTACATTTTCAACCCCAATATTAATTTACATACATACATACATAAATTTTATATTCAAATATAAACTTACTTTTGCACAAAAGTAATTCTTACCCAAGTTAGTTATGCTTCTATGCGTACAGATCTCTTCTACAGCAGCATACGAGAAGTCATAAAATTTTACGATCACAAAAGCTCAAAGAAATACGCATAAAACACGCACACAATACGCACAAAACATACACACAAATACACATAAAATTCAAACAAATCTTTCATTATCACCACCACCAACAATTCATCACAACTCACACCTTCACCCACCTTCCACCACTTTTCATGCATTACCGTTTACAGCTAGACACCTTAATGTTGTCGAGCCACCCCCTTTTTTTTTGCATGTGCGTCATCTTCGTGTTTATGTGTGTGTGTGTCATTGCACTGAAATCTACGACGCTACCCTTACTTCTGTGATTGCAGTCCTGCCAACAAAAAACCCCCTAATCCAACGTTCTTTTTGCTCCTTGTCGCCAGACGCATTTATATGGCTACAGTAACCAAACTGTATAGGTACACTCAAAAAAGCGTGTTGGCAGAGAGCGAGCTCACTGGCTCTCTCTGTTCATACCTAACCTCAAAATGTAATGCAAAATGACTTTCAAACAAGGCTATGTGAATTTTTCATTTTAAGCCACAAATTAGAAAAAAAATACTGCGGCATCAAGCGCAGTATGCCCAGGCATCAAGCGTAGTATGCCCAGGCGTATGAGTAACTTTTTTTCAGATAGAGACTTTTAAAAGTGCAGATATTCGTGCAATTTTTCGGAAGAATTTTGCAAAAAATTCTTAACGGACATTATATCGCCGTACCATACGAAAACTAGCACATTAAAAATTTTTGGCGAAAGCTATCAATTAAAAAATTCTGTACGAAAAGTAGCACATTTGACTTTTGGCTGACGAAATGTAGCAATAATTATATACTGTTTTTACATTAAAATTGTTGTTGTTTAAACGAAATTGATACTTTTCGTCAGCCACAAAAAATCGTATGCTAGTTTTCGTATGGAACGACGATATATCTTTAAATACTGATACACAATCCATCAAGAACTCAAAATCGAAAAAATTTCACATGGCACTGTTTGAAAGCGGACTTACTCACTTGTTTTACGCACCACAAAAGCAAAAAAAAAGGCAGAAGCACCAAAAAGGCAAAGCAAAATTTACACCGAAGGATGTTTTTTGTGTTTTATGTGTCAGTATATGTAGCTCTACTGCACGTGGTTAAATTACCGTGACGCTGCTTAGGGGTGAAATACATATACGAGTAGGTAATACATATCGAGCCATAACCGCCGGATTGACGTAACCAGCATGTACAAATTTTTAGAGGAGAACATTTTCTTTCGTAAATATCTACACAAATAAGCCACACATTTCAACGAAGTTTTGCTGCATTAGATACCAAAAGTGGATTAAATCATCATACAAAATTTCACTGGAATGCGTTGCTCACTAACGTAGATATTTGCAAAAGAAAACGTTCTCCTCTAAAAAATTGTATATGCTGGTTACGTCAATTCGGCGGTTATGGCTCGATATGTATATATGAATTTGTACTAAAATTTCGCTCAGTGAACTGTCAGTGACTGAGTGAGTGAATTAAATCTCGCGCCACTCAACCGTATGGCACTAGTAAAAATCTGTTATATATCTACATATGTTTGTACATACGTATAGTTAATTGTATGCGTAAACGTAAGGATACTCTCGCATGGGTCTAATGACACTTCAGAAATATTTCGATGATGCACAGTGGGCCTTTTTCTTAGTTTATATACCCTATTTTGTGGGACTTCGAAAGTTTTAAAGATGCTTCTTGTCTCGGCTGTTTTTTAATGTAAGCTAAACCTAAGATTACCTCGATACAACCCTACTAGCCTTTTCCCCGATCATGGAAGTGTATTCCATCGTATCATAGAACATTTATAAGATTCTGTAACTATGAAATGCTTTTTGGAAAAAAGTACACTTGTTTAGTTTTATGCCTTCATTGAGAATTTTCTACTTGTTTACTCATTTTTGATAGAAAAGAAGGGATTTATAACTCTCACATACACTCTGTACTCTCCCAATATCCGAACTCTTCTTCTTCTTTACTTTTTATTTGAGACAATTTTGAACTTCTACTAAATTTGCTCCACTGTGCCAATCATGTTAAAAATATACACATTTGCTGAGTAACACGAGAATATGTTGATCAACCAAAAATGTTGCTGTATGTGAGAGAAACAAAATAAAGCAACATAATTTCAACAATATGTGAATGATGTACTGCAACAACAACAACAACAACAACAACAACAACCTTCCACAGGAAGAACGGCAACAACAAAAATGTATGTATGCTCGAGGTCGTTATAGCGGGCAACTGTGAATGAACCCCGAAAAATTCAGACGGCATAAACATTAAGAATTCGAACCCTTATTTAACACATTAAAAAACATACATACACAAAAATATGTACATGCCCCATAAACATTTTTCTCAGTTCTCAACTTGAGATGCATTTGAGAAATAACCTTATTCTCAAACCTCAAACGTTAGTTCTCAAGTGCATCTCAAAGAACCGTTGTTAGCATTTTCAAACAAAAAGCACATTTTTCTCCAACCTTAGAGAAATTTTGGAGAAAATCGTAATTATCAAATTGAGAATTAATATTTTATCAAATATTTGAGATTTTTTGGTTTGATGTTTATTGGGTGTATGCTTGTATCCTGCGCGCGCACTCATACATTTGTATATTGCAATTCACAAAATATGTAGCCATTGAATACAACTGACAAAGCAGCAGCAGAACAGCAGCAGTAACAGCAGGAGCGGCAGGAGCAGCAGCATGCCAAACGCCAGCCAGGACTAACCACGGACAATGAACGCGCGTCGCCGTTTGACGCTTCGCTGGACTTTTACTGATTTTATTTTCAGCATTTTTCCTTCCCTTTTTTTGGGGTGGTTGATGGCACGTTTCGACATCGTGTGTTGGCAAAAAGCTGATGGCGTGTACATTCACTTCACATCTTGGTACATTCGTTTAAGCCGGGAGCAGAGCATAACCGGTAATTTACCCTCTCGCACAGGCAATCTGGCTGAGTGCATGAGTACAGTGTTGAACATTGAATTGTAAACACTTGTGTAGAGATCGGTTATAATTATATTCTTACATGTAATCATAAACATCATGTGGAATATACATGGAATACCAAAATTGATTCGATTGACTGAAAAAATAAGTCTGGTTAGAAGTTCGGGAGAGTAAAGAATAAAGCCTTTACCTTGGGGGAAAATTTAAACCATTTTCCGTCATAAGTAAGAATTTATTAGAGGAAGTCGTATAAAGGGAAGTTTCTATCAGGAATGTTCCGATATCTGAGGGATAGGTTTAGAAACTTTAATGAACATGAACTTCATTATTTGGGCTGGTTCAATATGCAAGATGAAGGATTCGAAATTTAATTATTGATTTTCCTTATAATAGAAATACTATTATAGATTCTTAAGTCCGCAGACTTTCAGTATAATACTTCTGATATATTTTCGCTACTGACACGGGATACATTATAGACCTAAAGCTTTGAAATATATATATCTTACCTAAAATACACTTAGTCAAATAAGTTTGAATATTATATGCTCATAATGAAAATTTCTAGTTAATTAATTGGGGATTTAGAAACAGCGGCCACAGTGTGCCCCCTGAGGGTATTTCTGCCATGAAAATGCTTCTCACAAAAAAGTGCATTCGCCGTTCGGAACCGGTATAAAACTGTAGGTCCACCGTATTAGTTGAAAGAACAAAAAACTAAGGAGCACGCCTCGAATTGGGTAGATAAGATCGGCCTTAAAATTCGTCAGAGTTATATCAGCGCCATTGTATTATTGATTTTACTATTATAATGAAAAAATTCACCTAAAGAATCCACAGCGGTTTGAAAGAACAAAAAACTAAGGAGCACGCCTCGAATTGGGTAGATAAGATCGGCCTTAAAATTCGTCAAAGTTATATCAGCGCCATTGTATTATTGATTTTATTATTATAATGAAAAAATTCACCTAAAGAATCCACAGCGGTTTGAAGTACGCATGGTGAAAATTCTTATAGCGTTCGTTGAGCCACAGGAAAGTGCAAGAGCCGTAGGAATTTTACCACAAAAGAGCGAATATGAAAGCAAAGAATGTAAATTGTGGTAAAATTCCTACGGTTCTTGTGAATGCTATATCTGTGTGTCCATATTTTACCGGCCGTCACTGTATACGTATGTATACACATTCGAGTGCACGTGCTTGTGAGTTGTGTGGTGCGGTCGTTGGTATGCAGGGTGTATCGACGATAAAGTGTTTTTCTTCTGCCTTCGCTTTTACTCCTGCCTGCTTTGACTTTAGCCTGGCTGTGGCATTGGCTTTGGCTTTACTTCATTCACTCTGCATGTTTTCTCTGCGGCGCGGCGCCTCGGAGAAGCCCAAAACAAATGCCAGCAAAATTTTCTCTGATTAGATACAATTCAATTGTAAACGCGCGCGAGCGAGCGAGTACACGTAGAGCAGCAGCAAGTAAGCAAGCAGGACATATACTGCAAGGATACGCAGGATTCAACATACATAGTAATTATATTTTGCGTGGCTTTGCGTTATTTACATGGATACGTATAAGATTACAATTGTGAATCATGTTTGCTTATAGTTTTGTGAAGATTTTGAAAAATATCTAAATCATTGTTGAAAAAAATGTTTAAACTATTACAAAAATAAAAGCATAGTAGCTGTGTTTGTGTGATTGTGAAAAGCTGAGATATAAAAACAAAATCCTTATGAATCGCGACGCCATATTAAGGGGAGGACTGCTTCTTTTTTTGTTTTTTCACCTCTTCATTACTCCTATTCCTTTTTTCTTATATTCTTACGTTACAATTTTATCGTACTCATCATCTCCTGACTTTTGCTCTTTATTGACTCGTTTAATATCTAGCTTCTACCCACTTATCATAGTTTTCGTTCCACTTCTCATTTTCCTCTTCCACCTCCCAACGTTTCTTATTGTGCGTTATTTTCTTTCTTACCGTCGTCCATCCTATCAAACAAATGTCACATACGAACACAAAATCATCATTCGCACAAATCTAAATAAAACCCAAATGCGCGTAAAATTGTCAAAACCTGGCAGTGCAAGAAAAGTGAAAAAAGTGAAGAGTAAGAGTGAGTGAAGAGTGAGGAGTGAAGAGTGCGAGCGCGTGGTCATGGATGAAGAGGATGACAATTTAAATGTAGCCACAGGCAACCACCCACCATCAAATAATAGTCATAACAATAATAACAATGGCGATGAGTCCGACGAGGAGGTTATCGAAGGTATGGAATTGCTCGAGGGCAACTATCAGATGCTGCGTCAATGGGTGCCACCCGCACCGAATTACTGGGATGCACCACCCAAGGCTATCATCAAATCGGCAGAAGTGAGGTGAGTTGGAATGAAATGTAAAAAAAAAATATGAACATAAGGGAAAAAAGTAAAAGCGTAAATTTTTTGTAAGTCGGTTCATTAGCGCATACGTTTCTGAAAACCTTGTGCTACATTTAGTTCAGTGAAGAGTATTTTGAACTATCTTTTTCCAAGATAGAAACACTACGCTCTCTACTGCCTTAGACTCGCAAAATGTACAAAGTTCAGAGTGGTTAAATAGATCATTTGTTGTTAGTATTGATTGCGCTCTTCAGAAAAGGAATTAAACATTAAGCATATCTTCAATATAAGCTAAATTAAGGTCAAATGAAACCTTTTTCAAGTCAAGTGAAACCTTTTCAATTGAAATGAAACCTTTTTCAAGTCAAGTGAAACCTGGAACATTTCAATTGATATTGAACATTTCAATTGAAAAAAGTTTAATTTCAATTGAAAAGGGTTTCATTTCAATTGAAAAAGCTTTCAATATATGTATATAGCATTTTAAGGTCAAATAAAACCTTTTTCAAGTCAAGTGAAACTTTTAATTGAAATGAAACCTCTTTTAATTGAAATGAAACCTTTTTCAAGTCAAGTGAAACCTTTTTCAATATCATTTCAATTGAAGAAAATTTAATTTCAATTGAAAAGGGTTTCATTTCAATTGAAAAAGGTTTCAATATATGTATATAGCATTTTAAGGTCAAATAAAACCTTTTTCAAGTCAAGTGAAACTTTTTTTAATTGAAATGAAACCTCTTTTAATTGAAATGAAACCTTTTTCAGGTCAAGTGAAACCTTTTTCCATATCATTTCAATTGAAGAAAGTTTAATTTCAATTGAAAAGGGTTTCATTTCAATTGAAAAAGGTTTCAATATATGTATATAGCATTTTAAGGTCAAATAAAACCTTTTTCAAGTCAAGTGAAACTTTTTTTAATTGAAATGAAACCTTTTTTAATTGAAATGAAACCCTTTTCAAGTCAAGTGAAACCTTTTTCAATATCATTTCAATTGCAAAAAGTTTAATTTCAATTGAAAAGGGTTTCATTTCAATTGAAAAAGGTTTCAATATATGTATAAAACATTTTAAGGTCAAATAAAACCTTTTTCAAGTCAAGTTAAACTTTTTTTAATTGAAATGAAACCTTTTTAAATTGAAATGAAACCTTTTTCAATAGAAATGAAACCTATTTCAAACTCAAGTGAAACCTTTTACAATATCATTTAATTGCAAAAAGTTTAATTTCAATTGAAAAAGGTTTCGTTTCAATTGGAAAAGGCTTCACCTGACTTGAAAAAGGTTTCATTTGACCTGGAAATGGTATAGCCATTGATCTAAAACTGACACAAACCACTTTCTCAGATAAGTATGTATAGGCTTTTGTATGTTTACATGTAACTAAAAATTTCCGAAGTTTTTATTCCCAATAGGAATATATTTTTTTGTCTTCAGCAAGATCGTAAAGTTGCGTTAAGTTTACTTTTGCCACAAAATTCTCTTATTTTGGGCACGTTAATGGGCATTTAATGGCTTTGATCGGGAATATGCACAGCGGAACCCCATTTGTAATTTAAAATAGTTGTTTAATTAATGAAAAATAGCAATAAACACTATTAAAACACTACTGCTGCTGCCGCTTTCTTACGCTTAGCAGCATGTTGCAAGCGCAAATGTTGCGCAACATTGTAAGAGTCACACTATGGTTTCAGTTCAGTTTGTTGCTTTATGAAACTTTTTGGTTGATTCAATTTACTTTTAATTTACACAATAGAAAGTTTTAAATACGCCTGCAGTCAATGATCAAACTAGTCAGTAGACATTCTAGTTAATTAAGTAGAATATTCAGGTGAATTGGCTGACTAATCAGCAAAATGGTTCTCCGACTCTGTTTAGCCAGCAATTCTCAGATATTTTATCAAACATTCCGTATATATGTATAGTACATTATTGCAGCTTACGGAAAAAAGAATTGGGTCACCCAACCAAGATCGGAGGCTTCTCTGCCTTTGATTAAAGCACTGGCCGATCAGTAAAGTGGTATGTCTATGGTGTTGATATTGACTAGTCAGTAAAGTGATATGACTCTGGTGTGAATAATGACTAGTCACTGAAGTGGTGTGACTCTGATTTGAATACTGAATAATCACAAAAATGGTATGACTCTGATGTGAATAATGACGTGTCAGTGAAAGGGTATTATGCTGATGCGAAGGCTGACAATTACCATTTCCTAGGCCATCGCAGTGTTAACAATACCAGTTGCCTATATGGAATAAAACTAAATGGCTGACGAGTTGAGTTGTATGGCCAACTAGTTATAAATTAGTGTACAACTAGTTAATTTTACTGCAGAAATATAAGTTTTCGTTTTATGTATATTCAGCGTTGCCGTTTGGGCCACTAAAGTGGCAATTTGAACCTTTTTTAAAGCCAGGCCACCTGAACCCAACTTTTTGAAAATATGCAATATTTGAACCTTTTTAAAAATTCGGGCCAATTTTGGTCCTTTTTTAATTTCGAAACTATAATTATTAAATAATCTCTAGCTTTTTCTTAAATATAAGAACAAAAAACCTTTTTGTTACTACTTTACATTGCATTGGCAACTCTCCGTTTCGAAAGGTCCTTTATTTAATTTGTTGGCCAACACTACCCTTGAATACTTTGAAATTTGGGCTGTTCGTTAAGATAATGAAAACGCACGGAACAGCCCAGACACACACAAACACATATAGCGTTCGTTGATCCGTAGGAAAGTGAAAGAAACGTAGGAATTTTACCACAATTTACATTCTCTGCACTCATAATCGCTCTTTTTTGGTAAAATTCCTACGGTTCTTGCACTTTCCTACGGCTCAACGAACGCTTTAACAGTTTTTTTTTTTATTCCTTGCCTTTCTCAGGTTATTCCGTCTGCTCAAGGAACGATCATATTAACGCTGCGTTAGTGTAGAGAATATTTTAAATTCCATTTTCTTTAAGCATTAAATAAACCACAAAAATATATAAAAATGTGTTTTAGTTAAAAAAAAAGGGGCCACTTTTTAAATTTTTTGGGCCACCTTTTGAAATTTTTGAGCGGCAACACTGTTAATATATTTTATTGGATTGTTTTTAGAGCTGCGATTTGTTGCTGAAGCACTATATTCATATGTATGTACACAATATGTTGCAAAGGCCAATGTTGCTTGAACGCAGCTGAGGCATTGCAACATTGTTTGGAATCTATTTCAGCAAACCTTTTAATTTTGATTCCTTTTTATACTCAGCTGTACTAGTACACAGAGTATTATAGTTTTAATCACATAACGGTGGATTGTAACAGAATGAAATAATCGAGATAGATATAGACTTATATATATTAAAATGATCAGGGTGAAAAGAGAAATCGATTGAGCCATGTCCGTCCGTCCGTCCGTCCGTCCGTCTGTCCATCCGTCTGTCCGTCCGTCCGTCCGTCCGTCTGTCCGTCCGTCCGTCCGTCTGTAAACATTCTAACTCGTGCAAAAATTGAGATATTTCGATGAAATTTGAAATGCAAGTTGGTATCGAGACTGGGACGGTTGGTATTGAAAATAGGCGAAATCGGACCATGACCACGCCCACTTTTCCTATATAGAAAAAATCGGAAATTTGGTATCTCAGTCACTAATATAGCTGGAGCGATGAAATTCTACCCACGTGTTGAGCTCAGGACCCTAGGAAGAAATTTGATGAAATTTTGGAAAACGAGCGGTGCCACGCCCACTTATTAAGTGTCAAACCTTGAAAATTTAATATGTCATAACTCAGAAACCATTGAAGATATATCGATAAAATTTGGTACGCGTGATTTACTTACTTAAGCAAACATTTGGACGAAAAATAGTTAAAATCGGTTGACGGCCACGCCCACTTTTATATATGTATATTATAAAGTGACCTAATAAAAACATTTTAAGCGATATCTCTGTCAAATATAAAGATATATGGCAGGAGTCCAACTATGGACATAAAACGAAAAACACAAAAATTTTGGAAAATGGGCGTGGCACCGCCTCTTTTTAGAAGCAGGAATATACGAGATTTCGGAGCCTATAACTCGACAAATAATTGAGATATTATGACGAAACTTGGTGCGTACACTTTTATTATTAATGGTAATACATGTTCAAAATTTTAGCGAAATCGGTTGACGACCACGCCCACTTTTATATATGGGTATTATAAAGTGGCCTAATAGAAACATTTTAAGCGATATCTCTGTCAAATATAAAGATAATTCATTGAAATTTTGTGGCAAGAGTTCCACAATAGACCGGAAACAAAAAATAGAAAAATTTTGGAAAATGGGCGTGGCACCGCCTCTTTTTAGACAAAGGAATATACGAGATTTCTTAGCCTATAACTCGACAAATAATTGAGATAATATGACAAACTTGGTTTATACACTTTTATAACTTGTGTTAATAGACACGCAAAAATTTATTGAAATCGGTTTATGACCACGCCTACTTTTTAACAATAATATTTCTGGAACACCCTTTGGGAATTTGTAACGTGACATCTTTGTAACTGGAAGTCATAAAGGAATGAAATTTTGAGCAAAGAATATATTCATATGCTTAGTGGGATGACTGATAAAAATGTTGAAAATAGGCGTGGTTACGCCCACTTTATGCAGCACTCGCTTTATATAAAATACACCGTGATTCTATCAGACGAAAACAAACAATGAAAGCATACAGCTGAGTATCTAATGTTCGATTCCACTCGAACTTAGGCTTCCTTACTTGTTTTTTACTCAACTCAATTATCTGAGACTTTAGATTAGCGCTTGGCGCTTGTCTCAAGAAACAATTTATGATTTTGCTTTATGTCACTGTTTAATTGCTTAGTGCGGCATGCATTTTTCAGCCAATATTGATGTAATTTAATGCAATTAATATTCATTTTTTGCTAATGGCGAGAAAATCAAAACAACAGAAATCATTTTTTGATTGACTTGTAATGACAGCAAACATTTGTCAATGACTTGCATAATTTAACCAACAAGTGCAAGAACAAGCACCACAAATATGCACAAAGAATGTCCACCAATCATTAAATGCAGTTGTTAATCTGCAAACGTATTTGGAAAATTACATTATGATGCAGCAAGCAAATGTTCTACATAAATGCATTAGAAAAGTTAACCACAAAAAAAAAACATTAATAAAACAACAACAAGAAAGTAGTTAAAAAGAAAAGATCAAGGCATACACTTTTTTTCACAGCAATAAATCATTACATTCGCGGCTTAATTCCATCTTAAGCAGTTAAATACTGCATTTAATTGCCGATAAACAAGCTGCTGCACTTTTTTTTTGCTTTGCTTCGCTATTTTGTTGTACTTTTGTGTTGCACAAAGAAAACATTTCCCAGTGCGCATGTTTACAGGCACGTACATGTGTTTTACACGTAAACGATATGTGTGTGTGTGTGTAGGTGTGTTTGTTTTGATGGCTTTCAGAAGTGTGGAAACTCAAATAGATAGTAGTAATTATGTTTAGTTAAAAAATGCTTAGTTGCTAACGCAGAGGAGTTTATGTTTTGTTCGTTTATTTGTATATATACCCAGTGGGGTAACTCACCATACATATGTATATGCATATGGGAAGAGAAGAGAATGCAGCTTCAGGGTTTTGAACAGCAGCCGGGTATATAAATACGTTTGCTGCTATTCGTGGCTTAGAACTCTTCTTCCGTTTGTTTTTTTTTTTTGTTTTATTGCTTCAGTTTTTCTTTTTGTTTGCTGCTGCTGTTGTCACTGCTATTTTAATTATTATCAACAATATAAATGCGAAGCCATATTTGTGCGCGTCGTAATGAATTCACTTTTATTGCAACAAAACGAGACTTTAGTGAATGACCAAATGCGGTTGCCGCCATTGGAGACAAAAGAGCAACAATTGTTGCTGTTTGCTGTGATGCAACAACACTGCATTCAATTGCCAGCGGGATAATGTTGCTATCGCATGCGCTGCGGTGCAATGTGCGGTGTGGCGGATGTGCGGCTAACTGATTAAAAACAAAAGTTGTTGCTGGAAAAAAAACAGAATTAACTTTAAATCAACATTTAAGCGCGAACACAAATGAATATACAATCTTAACACGCCAGTGGTGGGCGCATTTAATTACAGTACTCGACAAAAAAATCACGAAGAATAAAATAAGAAAAGCAAAATTTTATGCTGATTCCGAATATCACCTTCATTTTTTGTGGCAGACCCAGTTTTTGAGATATCGGTAAAAATATAGAAAAAGTCATATATGCAAGACATTGCATCACATAAGTGCAATAGAAAGTTTTATTAGACATCGTGGCAATTTGACATCTAGGAAGTGCTGGTAGAGGGAGCCCCAAAAAACATTTTTTGCTATTAAACTCAAAAATTGGTCAAGTAGTTTGGTTACAATGGCAAAAAGAATGAAAAAAATTGGAAAAAATCGAATTTTTTTTAAAGAAATTTCAGATTCGACTGTCCTAAAATCAGAAAAATTATATCGGGGACAAAAAGTTAGCTCCCCTATCCTATAGAGAATTTAATTGTGAACATTCTAAGACTAATATTGCAATAATCGGATGTACCGTTATTTATATTTATCGCTTTTTATTGAAAGTCCTTAACCAAAAATTTTCCGGAAGAATAAGATTTCAACAACAAAATTGGGTTTATTCATAAAACTTCATTAAGGAGTAATACTTAACATTATTTCATTCCTGGGTATGTTAGTGTCTAGCACGAAATTATTATTTTTAATTTTAATTTTTATACTTTGGAATAAGCGGAAAAATCCAATTAGCTCATACAGCGATGGTAGATGTGATAGCTATTTCGAAGAAATTTTCTTCATCATCAGACATCTTCTCGGGAGCACACCAGGCATTGAACCTACGCTCCAACCATCAGTAGTCGAATATTAGCGAAACGCTAAGCACTGCGTGTTTTTAAGTGCAAAATGTCTCGCAGAACAGCGATTAATAGAAAAAAATTAATCAATCTGTTTTTCGCGATTTTATGGAGAGGATAAATAATGAGGGATGTGAGTAAGTACTTTTGACTATTCTTTTGTGATTTTCTGGATTTGTTACACGTATGGTTATCCAGAAAATAATCTCCCATCATACGCTCGTACCAAGATCCTTGATATCGCCTTTCAAATGCTATTAATTCCTGATGAAATCTTTCACCATGTTCATTACTTTCAGCACCTAAGCTTGTAGGGAAATTATCCAGATGTGAATACAAGAAATTTTAGGCAGCGCATAACTTTTTTGTTCTTTAGTTTTGCAATAAAGTAACTTTTTGTTGACTAGAAATCCACAAACTTATAAGGTGTAAGCTGTAAGCTATAACAGGTTAATCAATTTTTAGTTAAAAATCGTATTTAAAATACTTTTTACCCAGCAGTGATCTCACTTGCTGATATCTACGCATTCTTATGGGTACTTTCGTATTTATAGCGGCGCTCTTCATAAATATGCATTTAGTTTTAAATGAGTGTAAAAACCATGCTGTTGCAATGTCAGCAATGACAACAAGAAAAACAATAACAACAAAAACAAGAAGCAAAACAAAAAAAAAGCAATAACAACAAACACTCACAAGCAACTATAGCCAACGGCAGCGCAAGTGTTTGCCATTTTTATTGCCCGTTTGCTTGCTTTTTACGGATTTCTTTTCTCATCTTATTACAGTCCCAACTCAGTGGTGCCAGATTGAGGGAAATTTCCCTTTTTGAGGGATATTTCACTGCAAAATTTTTAAAGAGGGAAAAAAGGGACATTTTGTTGTCGTCCATATAAAAAAAGGGATTTTTTGGTTGCAGAACTGTTTACATACCTACATATGTATAATTTATTGTATAACTTAAAACAAGCACATCTCACACTGAAAAACCGCCATTCAGTGAATGAATACACGCGCCTTCGCGTTAACTTATGCAATGCAAATGGAGTCGGTTACATACATGCGTACAAGTAAACATACAGTGAAATACACTGCGTATACGTAACTTGTTTACATAAATACATACATACATTCATACAGGTGAAACTAATAAAAGCGTGTTAATAATCGCCACTCTTAGGTAATTTATTTTTCATTGTACACATTCGTACTGTATTGTAATCGAAAGACTGAGAATTGGGAGCTACTTAAAAGCTATTTTCGCCTGGCTTCATTTGAAGATAAGCGTAAAAAAGCAGAAATTATTTATGACGAATTGGAAAGAATTCAAAACAAGGCTTATTTTAGATTTTTGAAGTACGTTCTTAACTTTTTCTATGAATTTAACACATAGTTCCAAAGCCGAAATGTACTTATACACCGACTAGGGGAAGAAGCTGAGACACTTGTGTTGAAAATTGCAAGAAATTCCTTAAAACCCGACTTTTTTACAATTCCGTGGGAATTACAATAATAATGCCCTATTTCAGAGAAATATATAAGGAATTTTCTCTGAAATAGGGCGTTTTTGAAGCAAAATCTGAAATAGGACGTTATTGAAACAATTTTTCAAATAGGGCGTTCTTGAAGCAAGATCTGAAATAGGACGTTATTGAAACAATTTTTCAAATAGGGCGTTTTTGAAACAATTTTTGAAATAGGGCGATCTTATTCTCAGCCGTCGATATTTACTTGAAATTGTACTCACGTTACCCCATTCAAAAGCTGAATCAAAAAGAATATTTTCAATTGTAACGGATTTTAAATGTAAAAAGCGAAAAAAACTTTCTAGTGATATCGCACCCTAAATCAAAAAGTGGCACAACTCAAAATTTTTAGAAATCGAGTTTTTTTCATAAACGGGTATACGGAACATATCTCTAGCGATTGCCAAACAAAACTTTTGAATAACTGTCTCTTTCGGCCGAAAAATAACCATTATACCTGGCCCTTTGCCATACGATTGCTTGTAATGAAAAAAAGTTTTTTGGCTCTCCTGAAAATTTTTGAATTTTGAGTTGTGCCACTTTATGATTTAGAGTGCGATATGTTAAATAGTATAAGTAAAGTAAGAGTTGCCTTTCAATCTAAAAATATCAAATGCTTCAACTTTAAAATCAACAAAAATCATATCCACTTGCACAATGCAAATAATTTGCACAACCGATACTTTTAGCTATTAAAAAAAACTGTATTTGCCTGTTATATATTCTTATATTACTTAATTAAATGCTGTAAATTCGGTGGGAATTTTGTGGGATTTTTTTATTTAAAATGTGGGAAATTAGGGATTTTTTTCCAATTTCTGTGGGAATTTTAGCGGAGATGATCTGGCATCACTGTCCCAACTACTTTTGTCATTCTAATTTTGTTTTGTTTGTTTCGCTTTTTTTTTGTTTTGTTGCACATTTTGCCATTTCCGTTTTTGTTATCAACACTGCTGTTGCATACAAATGGGGTGTGGTTGGAATTGAATGAGGAGAGTGTTGTTGCACAAAAGATGTGCTAGCCATTAGTTGTGGTTGTTACGGCTACTTAGAAAAGAATTTTCTGGAATGCAGCGTTATAAATTGAGACTTAGTCGTGAGCAAGTGTAATTTGCTCTCTTTCAAGCATATTACTCGCTATTGAGCTACTCGTTAGCTCACTCTATACTCGCGACATATTACTCGATAAAATTGCTCGCTCGCTGCCGACGATCGCAGATCGAGTCCAACAAATGAAATGAGAAACGAAGCCAGCGGTTTAGAGGCCTTAGAATATAGCCGTGGTAAGCAATGCCTGTCGTAAGAGGCGACTAATATCCACCGGCATAGCAGGTTGATGGTCAACAACAACAGCAACTTTATCGATAGATTTTAAGCTCTTCCAATTTCTAAGCTCTTAGTTTGATATCTAAGCAAACTTTCCACAATGAAAGCCGAAGTCATAAACCCTAACACGAATACCACCCACAAAGCGAACTTGAACATCCGTTGAACTCTTAAATCATAAAAAATTCACTCGGTTAACATTTTGAATGCGTTTGCTGCTGCACACGTTTAGTTAAATTATTATTTATGCCAAGAAATGTTGTTGTTGTTATGCGTGTAAGTGTAGGCCATATGTGCTCAAATATGTACATTCCTACATATGCAATTTTACCGCTGCGTCGCGTCGGCGGCACATAAAGAGTTGTCAACATGCTTGTCAAGTGCGACGGGCGACTGTCAAAAGTATTCAGCAAGAACTAAAATAGAAAAAAAAACAACAAGCTCTTAAAGCCCGTCTCCACATAACTGGTTTCGCTAACGAAACATGTAGAGAAACATCTCGCTACATAACCCGTCTCCACGTGGCTGATCGTTATTCAGTTGAACATTTCTCTTTCTTGTTCTTCTTAAATGTTTGTATGTTTGCTTATTTTTGCGTTTTTGTTTTGGTCCGTGTGAGATTTCGATAGATTTTCGATACAAAATTAGAGAAGGTATCGATATCATCGCGTTTGGCAAGTGTTTCATTCTTCAATCGCTCTCAGAAATTTGTATGGAAATTAGCGAGTTTCGGCGCTGGTTTCCGTGTCGAACCAAGAATGAGAGAGAGAATGCAGAAAAAAGGAGCGAAACACGTTATGTGGAGACATGGTATTAGCTGCATACCAGGTACTGTTTTTATTGCATATGAATGTGTTGTTGTTGTTGTTCCTGCTGATTGTAGATAGTAGATATTTTCTGTCGTAGTTGCCCTTGTATTGCATACAATTGTTGAATACGTGAGTGATATTATTTTGTTTGTAGTTTTCGTTTTTGCAATTTCTTTTTTATTGCTACTTTTATTGTCGTTCACACATTGTTCAAGTGCCTGCACCTGGGGTTTCTTCCATTCCAAACTCACCCTCCACAAACAGAAGCCTTTTTCAATTTACAATTCAATTTTTGCGAGTCAAGAATTCTTACACCAAAAGGTACAAAAGCAACAATCCTTTTTTTTAGTGTTATAATCACAAAAAAAGAACTGTCACTCCTCGCAGCGATGGACGCATTTTTTCCAGAAATGTTTGCCGAATAAAAACTTGTGAAAAAATATAAGATAGATAATATAAAATGGAAAGCAAAATACATGCTTTTTAAAAAGGGTAGTGAAATGGATCCCGGTATAAATCTTAAGGCACCTACATATCACTAATCAAAGAAGAAGCTGTAGAAGCCAAGAATGAGATGATTGAGTACTAGAGAGTTTATGAAGGTAGTGTGAACCAATAAATATATAATACAATGACGCTGATATAACTCTGTCGAGTCTTAAGACCGAGCTTCTCTTCCCAATTCGACGCGTTCTCCTTAATTTTTCTGTTTCCTACTAATTGAGTGGATCTACAGTTTTATGCCGGCTTCGAATGGCGAAGGCATTTTTTGTAAGAAGCTTCCTCTCGACAGAATGGATATGCACAGAGAGGGTATGCCGCCCACTGCCGAGAGGTGAACGCTATTTCTAAAACCTCACTAACTAGGTTCTAATTATTCTAAAAAAAAAAACTGGTTGGTGTTTTTTCCCGACTGGGACTACAACCCGAGACCTCTGGTATGGTAGGCGGAAACTGAAGAGCTGGTGCTGTAGACTACAACGATATTACATATGGTCAATAGAAAATTTAGATAACAATGATCAGAACAAAGAAATAATCGCTCAGAGGTCAGGGATAAGAAGAACTAAGAATATACGGAGATCAAGGAAGAAATTAATACGGACAATAATATTGGGGATCATAAATTCAAACTTTTACAGACAAGAAACAGATAGCAGAGGTCAGAAATCAGAGATTCAGAGATATTGATTCTAAAGATTAGAGAGCAGAGACCGAATGCAGAGAAAATTTAAAGCAAATATCTACATATAAGTAGAGTTTAGGAAGTAAAAATTAGCCTTCAGATACCAAAGATGACTAAGTAGCAAAGTACTAAACGATATGATTTATCTAGAGTCTGATTCGAACTAGCATATGATGATATAATCAAAATGGTGATATAACTAAAGCAAAATCAAACTGTAGCGCTCATCACTGAATCAATGAATGGTAAGGAATGATAAGAGATAACAGAAAAACATGCTCATAACAACTCGACACGCTCATATGCCACACACACTGTCATCTTCAGTCGATTGCGAAAACAATTCAATTTCGAGCACAAACTTTATTGCACCTGAGTCAATGCAAAAAAGTGCTTAGAACTAACAAACAAACTCACCGCTTCGCTGCTCTTTTTTTTTATATGTCTACGCTTTTTGCACTTGACAAAAAAACTATTAGAAATCTTATTTTTATGCTCTTTGGATTTCTTGCTTTATATTCTTGTCGTTATAAATATAATGTATTTGTGCATGCATTTGTAACTTTGTTGTTGCCGCTTCATCGCTTGTCAATCGTCATGATTTTCTAACATTTCAATTTTTACGATTTTTATTTTACAATTTTTATGTCAAATTGATATTTTTAAACACGTCTTCAACACTTTTAAATTGCTCTTAACTGCGTTTTTATGCTCGACAATGTCACGATTTACCAATTGCTTACGTATTTTTTATTCTTCTGATTTTTTTTTGGTTTTTCCTTCTGTTTTTTTTTTCTTTGGTTTTGCTTTTGTTTTTGTTTTTGATATTTGCTTTTGTTTTTGTTTTTGGTTTTTTATTTTTATTTTCATATACAACTAGCTGACCCGGCAGACGTTGTTCTGCTAAAATTTATTCCCATGAAGCCTAAAGAAAAGTCTTTGATTACCGCATTGCTAACCATTACCTTAGAGTCCATCTTAATGACTATATAATGATAACAAAAAATTGTCTATTCTCTGAATAAAAGTTATAGTTATATTCGCCGCGACAAACCTACTTCCCCCGATCCCTATCTCTATCTCAATCCCTATCTCTATTTCGTTCTCAATCTTAATCTCAATCTCAATCTTTATCCCTATCACCATCCCTATCCCTATCCCTATCCTTATCGTTATCCTTATCCTTATCTTTATCCTTATCCTTATCATTATCCATATCCTTATCCTTATCCTTATCCTTATCCTTATCCTTATCCTTATCCTTATCCTTATCCTTATCCTTATCTTTATCCTTATCCTTATCCTTATCCTTATCCTTATCCTTATCCTTATCCTTTTCCTTATCCTTATCCTTATCCTTATCCTTATCCTTATCCTTATCCTTATCCTTATCCTTATCCTTATCCTTATCCTTATCCTTATCCTTATCCTTATCCTTATCCTTATCCTTATCCTTATCCTTATCCTTATCCTTATCCTTATCCTTATCCCTATCCTTATCCTTATCCTTATCCTTATCCTTATCCTTATCCTTATCCTTATCCTTATCCTTATCCTTATCCTTATCCTTATCCTTATCCTTATCCTTATCCTTATCCTTATCCTTATCCTTATCCTTATCCTTATCCTTATCCTTATCCTTATCCTTATCCTTATCCTTATCCTTATCCTTATCCTTATCCTTATCCTTATCCTTATCCTTATCCTTATCCTTATCCTTATCCTTATCCTTATCCTTATCCTTATCCTTATCCTTATCCTTATCCTTATCCTTATCCTTATCCTTATCCTTATCCTTATCCTTATCCTTATCCTTATCCTTATCCTTATCCTTATCCTTATCCTTATCCTTATCCTTATCCTTATCCTTATCTTTATCCTTATCCTTATCCTTATCCTTATCCTTATCCTTATCCTTATCCTTATCCTTATCCTTATCCTTATCCTTATCCTTATCCTTATCCTTATCCTTATCCTTATCCTTATCCTTATCCTTATCCTTATCCTTATCCTTATCCTTATCCTCATCCTTATCCTTATCCTTATCCTTATCCCTATCTCTATCTCTATCCCTACTCTTTCCCTATCCCTATCTCTATCTCTATCTCTATCTCTATCTCTATCTCTATCTCTATCTCTATCTCTATCTCTATCTCTATCTCTATCTCTATCTCTATCTCTATCTCTATCTCTATCCCTATCCCTATCCCTATCCCTATCCCTATACCTATCCCCATCCCTATCACTATCCCTATCCCTATCCCTATCCCTATCCCTATCCCTATCCCTATCCCTATCCCTATCCCTATCCCTATCCCTATCCCTATCCCTATCCCCATCCCTATCCCTATCCCCATCCCTATCCCTATCCTTATCCTTATCCCTATATCTATCCCTATCCCTACCTCTATCCCTATAGCTACCTACCTTTACCTTACTGGGACCGTCGATCACCATCCGGGCCCACTACTTTAGCCATCTCTGGGAAACAGCCTTAGAAATCACAATGAAAATAGCTGTATGTGGAAGCCTGCTCAACGCTTTTCATTTGCTACTAATATTGCCCAGAAACTTTCCAGGGTCACTCGGTCCCACGTTTTAACCCATATCTGGGAACCCGGCCTAGGTATCGCAATGAAAATAACTTTATGTTGAAGGCCTGTTCAACACCTTTCATTTGATATCAATATTGGTCGAAGACTTGCTGGATCGATCTGGGTCTTCATTTAGGCCTGTATTCCGAGAAGCTTCCTTTTTTTCGAAATTCTATATAACCTACTATGTGCACTAACACCACATGAATCTACTGTGAATATTTCATAAAGAACGGATGGTTACTTTGGGAGTTTATAAAGGACACACATCCACAGATGCACACATATATACATGCACACCGATTTTTCCAATTTTCGGACTTTTCCGGAGAGATTTTCCAAAATTTTCTTCCGTACGAACCATCTCCTCGAGAATACGAACAACTGACAAAAAATTTTGCAGAAATCGGCCCAGCCGTTCTCATCTGATGAGGTTAGTAACATTTTTTACACCATTTTTATATATATAGATTGTAACTGTCACTTGTAATTTTAATGCATCGAAGTATGTGTTGCTGGTACTTTGTTGGATTGCAACATCTAAAGCTGGGGTTATAGATACTTAACGTAGCATGGAACAAGTTGAGAAACGGGCCGCTTTATGCGCGCTCCGTAAAAATCTAAATGAATCAGACTTCTATTTTACGCTAAGTGTGCATAATCAAATGTAATCAAACCCCATTGAACAGAAATTTTGAGTGAGTTTGTTCATGCTACGTTAAGTACCTATAACTCCAGCTTAACTGCTTAAGCGGTGTAAATTTTTAAGTTTCAGCTTTGAAATTAATGTATTCTGCCACATTCGCATAGTGAGTTTTTATTACGTGCAAATGTTACGTTTCTGATTGACGTTAATAAAATCTAAATTGATTTTTGTAAATGTGTGCCATAATAACGGAGCTCCCCCGCGAGTGTAAGGTGAGCGGTTTTTAACAATTTTATATATTCTTTAATGAAAATTATGGTGCTTTTTTAAGTATAGCCGGACATCACTCTTAAAACCTTATCAGAGTTCAAAGCCGTAGATCTCGTGTATTATCTGGACTTTACTTTTGCTAATATAGGTGCATAGTTGGCCTCTGTTCTAGTTGAAGCAGCCCTTATGTCTCTTCAAAGCAAGGTTTTGCAACTTTTTGTTTTCTCCGCCAAGAGTTGCTACCTATTCTGTGACAAAATCTTTCTATAAAACATGAAATACTGTACTTTTTCGATAAAACTAATTATGATCTCAACAACAATATGTTGGCACATGAAGCTATCATCTCTGTAAAACTTCGCAATAGACTAAAGTCCTAATCATGTTTCTTGATTTGAGTCACACGGATAGTGGGAGTTACTTATATGTATGCTAAGTACCTCATACTGGGTGCAGGGATGCCACTTTTGGGCTTTTCCTACCAAAACTGGTAGGTTTTATTCCTTTTGGTAGGTTGGTAGGACGATTTGAATTTTGGTAGGTTTTTGCTTCGTTCAACTAACATCACTGATTTGGTACATTTGGTCACTTTGCCACAACACTGTTGAGAAAACCTGTCTTCTCAGTAGAGTTTTGTCACAAAACTCTTCTAAATAGAAACGTTTTCTGTGAGCTTCAAGTACACTTGCCCTCACAGACACAACTGGAGGAGATTGAAAACAGAAAGGCAGGCTGACATTTTACGCTATATGAAGCAAACAAGGTTGTTCGTCTACATGGTGTGTAATAAAGAGCTCCATCTGGTATCACAACAGGCCATCAGGCCTACTTGGGTAGTAAATGCGTTTGCTGTACCAAGTGGAAACAATGTCCGCTATTTTCCTCGATAAATCTTCTTACGTTTCCTTCAGGATCAGTTGCTTGCCCTTATTATTCCTCAAACGTTATTCCACAAAATGTAAATCCTGATTTCCTCCGCACTGGACGAGCGGTGGCAGCCACTAATACCCAATCCAACCTTGTCCGAATATCATTTAACGCCAACTCAAGTTTTCGTTTATCTGGAAACTGCTGTTTCCTCCTCTTTCCCTTCACATTTTTATCACTCATTTTAAATTAATTGAAATTTGTGCAAATAATATTAAATTTAATACTAAAGTTTTCAAAATAAAAAAAAATTAAATAAACAGTTTTTTTTTATTTTAAGCGGTAAAAAAACAAAAGTGTCCGGTTACTGTAGGGTGGTCGGTTACTGGCACAGTTACCCTAAATGAATTTGTTGAATATGTTTAATCCTCACATTAAAAAAAAAAAAAAAATTGGTAGGCTCGAAGCCATTTTGGTAGGTTTTTGGTAGGAAAAAAATTTTCTTAGTGGCATCCCTGACTGGGTGTTAAAGTTAAAAATTTTTTTTTTTGTTTGCTTTTCCGAGAACGAAACAAAATGCTGAAGATGGCACATAGCCGAAACCAGTTTATAACCAAATCAAACTGGACGCAAATTCGTTCCACAGTACATCGGGTTTGAAAAATTTATCTGACGTGCTTCTGTCTCCTGCTCACGTCGGTGTTTATAGTTTTTTCGGGTCAGGTCAAATTATTTTTTTAGGTACGAGTAGGTATATATGGAAATGTTGTATGCTTAAAAACTCGAAAATAACAGCAGTATTTTTGATATAAAAAAATTAGAGTTGCCACCTTTTTAAACTTTTAGAATACATAAAATGATTACATAATAAAAGGATTACAACATACATATTTCGGCGAAGAAACTAAACAACTTTCACCGCGATTTTTATTTTTATTTTGAAGGGTTGCCACGTCTTTGAAAATTCTAAGTTCAATTATGTTTATGATAAGCGATAAGGTATGGAAATATGGGTATCAACCTAAATAGGATGAAGAGATACGATCGTTGGATATATTTTTTTAGGGTTGTTTCAAATTTTAAACTCAATTATATTAATAAACAGCCATAAAATATGGAAATATGGGTACCAGATTAAAGATAATTAATAGGTACGATCGTTGGATATATTTATGTTAGGGTTGCCAACTTTTTGAATTTTTTAAACTCAATTATGTTTAGCAAAAGCCGTAAAATGTGGAAATATCGGTATCAAATTAAGGAGAATTAAGAGATACGCGCGCTGGATATATTTTTGGTAGGGTTGCCATCTGTTTGAATTTTTTTAAATCAATTATATTTATAAAAAGCCATAAAATATGGATATCCATATTTAAGATAACTAAGAGATAAGTTCGATATGGACATATGGGTATCAAATTAGAGATGATTAAGAGATATGATCGATGATTTTTGTGGAGTTTCCACCTGTTTGAAATGTTTAAACTCAGTTATATTTATAAAAAGTCATAAAATATGGAAATATGATTAAAGAGAATGAAGAGACACGATCGTTGTATATATTTTTTTAAGGTTGCCACCTGTTTGAATTTTTTAGCTCAATTATATTTATAAAAGGTCATAAAATATGGAAATATGGGACTCAAATTAAAGAGGATTAAGGGACACACACGCTGCATATACTTTGGGTAGGGTTGCCAACTGTTTGAAAATTGTAAACTTAAACAAAAACAAAAAACTTAAACACATGCCTTATATCAATAAGAATCACAAGCAATAAATTAGTTGTAGTTTTTCAATCGAAATATTTTCTAATTTATTTAAAGAAAATCTGTACTATATTAACGTGTTAATTTTACGCATCGGCTGTAAGCCTCAACGCCATTGTCTGGTTTAATACTCCAGCAATATTTTCATCAAAGATTTTACACAACCCCCTTTCCTTTAATCAAGCCCATTCCTTGAACAGACAGGAGACAAACAAAAATACTTTTCAAATTCGTTGTATTTTTCAAAAAATGCAAAATTGTTGTACAGTGTAATTTTAGGGTGTAATAATACCTACCAGACCAACACTTCATACACACACATGTCACATACTACATCTAATAAATTGAGTTGCGCTGTGGCATTACGATGCCAACATCAAATTTCCGATTACGTTATACCTACAGCGTTAATATGTATCTTGCATATTTTTTAATTACATTCGAGCGGTAGGTATGCTATACATGTCATAAAATTGGTATTGCGGTACGAAAAAGTTGATTTTTTTTGAGCTGAAAATGTTGTTGCAAGCAACAAATAACGCATAAATGTTGGATGTATTATATTGATATACAATGCATAAACACATGTATGTGTGATGTGTGCATGTGCATATAATACGTTGCTGCGGCTGCAAAATGCAATCGCTGTCACCAATTAAATGCTTAACGCCAAATGGCAAACTAAATGGCGTTGATTGCGCGCTACCGTATATCAGCCGCAGCATCAGCAGTGGCAGCGACAGCGACAGCGGCAGCTCATAAATGCACGCCTACAAACTAATAAGGCGATGGACATAAACATGTACATATGTATGTATGTATGTATGTATGTATAAAAACACATTAAATACCAACGAGCTGCTGCAATTTCGTTTAATTAATTTTTGCCAGCATATTTTGCACTTGTTGCATCTATACATGTTCACTTGGAATGGTCATGTCAACGCAATAAAATGTGGCTGCACTATGACCAAATGAGAATGTATATACATATGTATGTACATAGCTATGTGTATAGACATCTGTATATACCCTGCAGCGAAAACGTGAACTGGTATGCATGTAAACTAGTTGATCAACTGGTAGGAGACGGAAAAAAACATACCAGTTTGCTTTCTATTAGTTGTTCAGCTGGTATGCAAAAGACAAATTCGATGCGTTTCCTCCGTTCGTCGATTTCACTACGGCTTTACATATTTCTACAATTCTCAAACGATTATTGAATCACTTGGTATAAAGAATTTATTATGTTCATCTTAACTTATATGAAATGAAATGTTGCCCTTTGTCTGACTAAGTCCTAGGAAAATACTAGTTGACTACTTATGTTTTCCGATCACTCAGGTTTTTTCATTTTTATACTCAGCTGTACTAATACAGAGAGTATTATAGTTTTAATCACATAACGGTGGATTGTAACAGAATGAAATAATCGAGATAGATATAGACTTATATATATCAAAATGATCAGTGTGAAAAGAGAAATCGATTGAGCCATGTCCGTCCGTCCGTCCGTCCGTCTGTACGTCTGTCCGTCTGTCCGTCCGTCCGTCTGTAAACACTCTAACTCGCGCAAAAATTGAGATATTTTGATGAAATTTGAAATGCAAGTTGGTATCGACACTGGGACGGTTGGTATTGAAAATGGGCGAAATCGGACCATGACCACGCCCACTTTTCCTATATAGAAAAAATCGGAAATTTGGTATCTCAGCCACTAATATAGCTAGAGTGATGAAATTTTACCCACGTGTTGAGCTCAGGCCCCTAAGAAGAAATTTGATGGAATTTTGGAAATTGGGCGGTGCCACGCCCACTTATTAAGGAGCAAATATTGAAAGCTTTATGAGTCATAACTCAGAAACTGTTGAAGATATATCGATGAAATTTGGTACGCGTCATATACTTACTTAGGCAAATGTTTGGACGAAAAATTGTTAAAATCGGTTGACGGCCACGCCCACTTTTATATATGGGTATTATAAAGTGACCTAATAAAAACATTTTAAGCGATATCTCTGTCAAATATAAAGATATATCATTGCAATTTTATGCCAGGAGGCCACCTGCGGACATACAACGAAAAACACAAAAATTTTGGAAAATGGGCGTGGCACCGCCTCTTTTTAGAAGCTGGAATATACGAGATTTCTGAGCCCATAGCTCGACAAATAATTGATATATAATGACGAAACTTGGTGTGTACACTTTTATTACTTGTGGTAATACATGTTGAAAATTTTAGCGAAATCGGTTGACGACCACGCCCACTTTTATATATGGGTATTATAAAGTGGCCTAATAAAAACATTTTAAGCGATATCTTTGTCAAATATAAAGATAATTAATTGAAATTTTGTGGCATGAGTTTCACGATAGACCGGAAACAAAAAATATAAATATGTTGGAAGATGGGCGTGGCACCGCCTCTTTTTATACAAAGGAATATACGAGATTTCGAAGCCTATAACTCGACAAATAATTGAGATATTATGACGAAACTTGGTTTATACACTTTTATAACTTGTGTGTTAATAGACACGCAAAAATTTATTGAAATCGGTTTATGACCACGCCTACTTTTTAACAAAGATATTTCTGGAACACCCTTTGGGAATTTGTAAGGTGACATCTTTGTAACTAGAAGTCATAAAGGAATGAAATTTTGCACAAAGAATAATATTCATATGCTTAGTTGGATGACTGATAAAAATTTTGAAAATGGGCGTGGCTACGCCCACTTTATGCAACACTCGCTTTATATAAAATCTATCAAACGCAAACAAACAATGAAAACATACAGCTGAGTATCCAATGTTCGATTCCACTCGAACTTAGGCTTCCTTACTTGTTATTTATTTATTTATTTATTTTAATTATTAAATATTTTTTTACATTTTTTTTGACAACTTGGCCCTGAGGACGATTACTGAAAGTAATCGAAATATATTGGCATGAAAAATATATAAACAAAAAATTTTTTGATTGTTTTTCTTACGACCTGGAGCCGGCAAACAACAAATATTAACCAATAAAGGTCGCCAAACATAACATATATATAAAGACGGAAGGCACGCCGTTGGCATATAACACGCAAAATGGGATATGCAGAAATAAAAAACAACTATGACAACTTGGCCCTGAGGACGATTACTGAAAGTAATCGAAATATATTGGCATGAAAAATATATAAACAAAAAATTTTTTGATTGTTTTTCTTACGACCTGGAGCCGGCAAACAACAAATATTAACCAATAAAGGTCGCCAAACATAACATATATATAAAGACGGAAGGCACGCCGTTGGCATATAACACGCAAAATGGGATATGCAGAAATAAAAAACAACTATGACAACTTGGCCCTGAGGACGATTACTGAAAGTAATCGAAATATATTGGCATGAAAAATATATAAACAAAAAATTTTTTGATTGTTTTTCTTACGACCTGGAGCCGGCAAACAACAAATATTAACCAATAAAGGTCGCCAAACATAACATATATATAAAGACGGAAGGCACGCCGTTGGCATATAACACGCAAAATGGGATATGCAGAAATAAAAAACAACTATGACAACTTGGCCCTGAGGACGATTACTGAAAGTAATCGAAATATATTGGCATGAAAAATATATAAACAAAAAATTTTTTGATTGTTTTTCTTACGACCTGGAGCCGGCAAACAACAAATATTAACCAATAAAGGTCGCCAAACATAACATATATATAAAGACGGAAGGCACGCCGTTGGCATATAACACGCAAAATGGGATATGCAGAAATAAAAAACAACTATGACAACTTGGCCCTGAGGACGATTACTGAAAGTAATCGAAATATATTGGCATGAAAAATATATAAACAAAAAATTTTTTGATTGTTTTTCTTACGACCTGGAGCCGGCAAACAACAAATATTAACCAATAAAGGTCGCCAAACATAACATATATATAAAGACGGAAGGCACGCCGTTGGCATATAACACGCAAAATGGGATATGCAGAAATAAAAAACAACTATGACAACTTGGCCCTGAGGACGATTACTGAAAGTAATCGAAATATATTGGCATGAAAAATATATAAACAAAAAATTTTTTGATTGTTTTTCTTACGACCTGGAGCCGGCAAACAACAAATATTAACCAATAAAGGTCGCCAAACATAACATATATATAAAGACGGAAGGCACGCCGTTGGCATATAACACGCAAAATGGGATATGCAGAAATAAAAAACAACTATGACAACTTGGCCCTGAGGACGATTACTGAAAGTAATCGAAATATATTGGCATGAAAAATATATAAACAAAAAATTTTTTGATTGTTTTTCTTACGACCTGGAGCCGGCAAACAACAAATATTAACCAATAAAGGTCGCCAAACATAACATATATATAAAGACGGAAGGCACGCCGTTGGCATATAACACGCAAAATGGGATATGCAGAAATAAAAAACAACTATGACAACTTGGCCCTGAGGACGATTACTGAAAGTAATCGAAATATATTGGCATGAAAAATATATAAACAAAAAATTTTTTGATTGTTTTTCTTACGACCTGGAGCCGGCAAACAACAAATATTAACCAATAAAGGTCGCCAAACATAACATATATATAAAGACGGAAGGCACGCCGTTGGCATATAACACGCAAAATGGGATATGCAGAAATAAAAAACAACTATGACAACTTGGCCCTGAGGACGATTACTGAAAGTAATCGAAATATATTGGCATGAAAAATATATAAACAAAAAATTTTTTGATTGTTTTTCTTACGACCTGGAGCCGGCAAACAACAAATATTATTAAATAAAATAAATATACGTAAAAATTAATTTGAGACCTGCGCAAAAAAAGTGTACGATTTATCGTACAAAATTAGGTAACTCAAATAGTTAGTTAATAGATAGTTATACACAGCGCAAAATGAAGTTTCAGAATTTGAACAAACTCAAAATTTTTAAACTAAAATGTTAATTGAATTACAAATAGCCATAGGTTGCATGCGACGTGGTAGAATGACAACATTTTGGTATCCTACGATTTCAATACAGATTTTTAAGGATACGATGTCACTAAAAAGCTTCATACTGTTACGACAGAATCTACACTCAAAAAAAAAAAAATTACTCAGATTGTGGAAAAGTGGGAATTTTCATTGTTTTGATGTACAATTTTCTTCAAATCAAGGAATAAAACCATCGTTTTAAAGAAAATTGTACATCAAAACAATGAAAATTTTTTTTAGCGCCGAATTATTCCCACTTTCCCACAATCTGAGTAATTTTTTTTTTCAGTGTACATTTTATTGACAAATTCTATAAAGTTCGTCCGTTAGTCGAATCAGTACAAAACCGTTCAATATTCACTTATGTATTTAAAAAAAACACTAGAAATAAAATCTTTTTTCTTTCCTATCGAATAAATACATGCATATGCATACACTAAAAAAACTTCTCCCGATCTAAGATATATTTTTTTTTATTATTTTGAACACGCGTTCCAATACATTATTTTTCTTTGTTTTCAGTAAATTATCTTAAAAATATTCAAACATATTCGTTGCAATGGTGATTTGTTTGAAAATTCAACTTATCAAATTAAGAAAATCAAATATTCAAAACAAGGACAAGTTGGGAATGGAATGACGCTTAAGAAATTTTTCCTTATTTTGATGTATGAATTTCTTTAAAACAAGTATATGAAACCATGTAAGTAACTTTATTTCATAATCCTTTTAACATGTTTTAAGGAAAATTTGCTCAAAACAAAGAAAGTGTTCAATACAGGGAAGTAATTCCTTTGAACGCTAAATATAACGTTTTTTCTCTCAGTGCATACATATTTTTATATCCTTAACTTAAATTACAATTTAAAAATATGTGTCGCAATGAATTTTGTATTGAGGTTACAGCTTTTAAGTTTAAAATTATATTTTTTTATTTTGTCTTTACTAAATTTTTTTTAATGTATATATGTATTTTTTATATATAATAATTATGTATTTAAGTATGAATTTTATTAAATCTGGATAGAAGTCACAATTTTTAAGCTTAATATTAAAAATATCTTTATTTCGTTGCTTTAAAAAATGTTTGTTTAAAAAAGTCTAAACAAATTATAAAAGCAAAATTTGCAAGATTTTGGCTCATTTCACGAACTTTGTACGATATTTCGTACAAATTTCAAAGGGCTGTAAAACCTAAACTAATTAATTTTTTTTTTAATTTTCTTACAAATTATGCTTATTTAGGACTAAATGAATGAAATATGTGCCAATCGATTTTTTTCCTCCACGGGTAAAGAAATTGAAAACAAAGGGTTAAAAAAAAAACTTTAGTCACCTGACTCCGACGAGATCCGAACTCGCAACCTGCTCGATTCGAAGCCAGACGCCCTACCAGCGCGCCATCGCACCACTTGTGTTGAGCATGTCAAAAGCTGCACTTCAACTGTATATGTGAACTAACTTTTTTGGTATGTGATCGACTGGTATTTAACTGGTATGAGCTTATGCAGAGGAAGACAATTGCTATTTCGTAGGACATTAACCCACGAAAAATACCAGATGTTTATATGGGAAATTTACAGTCGGGCAAGTAGTTGACCGTTTACGGTATACTGGTATAATTCTAGTATGCAACTGGTTATTTTCGCTGCAGGGTATATACCCCTATATGCACTTTTATCTGTGTAATAAAACACATGTGTGCGCGATATCAAGTCCATAAAATAAGCGCAATAACACTTGCCCGCTTGTGTGGCTGCGTGTTGCGCTAATATTAACTCCCAGCAACATGTTGCGTTGACAAGTTATTGACAACACTGCATGTGATTATTGTTTTTATAGGTTTTATATTCGCATTGGCTATGATTTTTTATTGGAAATTCAAGCGAAATGGCCTTCTTTTTTTGAAAGTGTACATATGTAACTTTTAAAGGAATATTAATTTATAAAAAAGTATTAATAGTATCGAAAATATTGATACATATTTCAGCCAGCTACAGCAGACAGAGCACTGTTATATGCCACACAGAGAAAAAAGTACTATTTTCACATGTAAAAAGAATCAACCGGATTTTTGGTAAATATTACAATGCTGATTTTTTTTTATATTAAAATCAAAATACTGAAAAAATTAACTACGAAATATTTAACTGAACTCAAACTTATTCCATATGAACCAATTTTGGGTTATTTTTTTGTTTCTAAAACAAATTTTATTTTAACCAAAACTCTGGTCGATTTCATTTTTAATATAAAAATAGTACTATTAACCAATCTTTGGTTGATTCTTTTCTCAGTGCATCTTTGCCATTTTTTTACGATTTTTTTATACTCAGCTGTACTAGTACACAGAGTATTATAGTTTTAATCACATAACGGTGGATTGTAACATAATGAAATAATCGAGATAGATATAGACTTGTATATATCAAAATGATCAGGGTGAAAAGATAAATCGATTGAGCCATGTCCGTCCGTCCGTCCGTCTGTAAACACTTTAACTCGCCCAAAAATTGAGATATTTTGATGAAATTTGAAATGCAAGTTGGTATCCAGACTGGGACGGTTGGTATTGAAAATGGGCGAAATCGGACCATGACCACGCCCACTTTTCCTATATAGAAAAAATCGGAAATTTGGTATCTCAGTCACTAATATAGCTGGAGCGATGAAATTTTACCACGTGTTGAGCTCAGGCCCCTATGAAGAAATTTGATGAAATTTTGGAAAATGGGCGGTGCCACGCCCACTTATCAAGGGTGAAACCTTGAAAGTTTTATATGTCATAACTCAGAAACCATTGAAGATATATCGATCAAATTTTGTACGCATGATTTACTTACTTAGGCAAACGTTTGGACGGAAAATAGTTAAAATCGGTTGACGGCCACGCCCACTTTTATATATGTGTATTATAAAGTGGCCTAACAAAAACATTTTAAGCCATATCTCTGTCAAATATAAAGATCTATCATTTAAATTTTGTCGCATGAGTCCAACTATGGACATAAAACAAAAAACACAAAAATTTTGGAAAATGGGCGGTGCCACGCCCACTTATTAAGGGGCAAACATTGAAAGTTTTATGAGTCATAACTCTGAAACCGTTCAAGATATATCAAAGAAATTCGGTACGCGTGATATACTTACTTAGTCAAATGTTTGGACGAAAAATTTCCAAAATCGGTTGAGGGCCACGCCCACTTTTATATATGTGTATTATAAAGTGGCCTAATAAAAACATTTTAAGCGATATCTCTGTCAAATATAAAGATATATCATTGAAATTTTATGGAAGGATACCAACTGCGGACATAAAACAAAAAACGCAAAAATTTTGGCACATGGGCGTGGCACCGCCTCTTTTTATAAACCGGAATATACGAGATTTCTGAGCCCATAACTCGACAAATAATTTATATATTATGACGAAACTTGGTGTGTACACTTTTATTACTAGTGGTAATAAATGTTCAAAATTTTAGCGAAATCGGTTTGACGACCACGCCCACTTTTATACATGGGAACTATAAAGTGGCCTAATAAAAACATTTTAAGCGATATCTTTGTCAAATATAGAGATAATTCATAGAAATTTTGTGGTGTGAGTTCCACAATAGACCGGAAACAAAAAATAGAAAAATTTTGGGAAATGGGCGTGGCATCGCCTCTTTTTAGACAAAGGGATATACGAGATTTCTTAGCCTATAACTCGACAAATAATTGAGATATTATGACGAAACTTGGTCTATACACTTTTATAACTTGTGTTAATAGACACGCAAAAATTTATTGAAATCGGTTTACGACCACGCCTACGTTTTAACAAAGATATTTCTGGAACACCCTTTTGGAATTTGTAACGTGACATCTTTGTAACTAGAAGGCAAAAAGTAATGCAATTTTGCACAAAGAATAATATTCATATGCTTAGTTGGATGACTGATAAAAATGTTGAAAATGGGCGCGGCTACGCCCACTTTATGCGGCACTCGCTTTATATAAAATACGCCGTGTTTCCTTTAAACGCAAACAAAAAATTAAAGCATACAGCTGAGTATCTAATGTTCGATTCCACTCGAACTTAGGCTTCCTTACTTGTTTTTTTTTAATTTTTTTCTTCTTTTTTTGGCAATTAATTGTATAACAAATGTAATATTCATCAAAATTAACATATTACGCTTTGTTTGATGCAAACATATCAACAAAACATAAATCGCTACAAATACATATGTATGTATATAACTCACAGAGGTAGCACACCTAAATCAAACCACAAAGCCAAATAAGTCATCAACAACAATCAAATAAAACTCAGCGGCGGCAAAGTAACTTTTTTGTAAGAAATTATGATGACTTGTCAGACAACCAACCAAAAAATTCTACTAAAGAAATATAAACAAACCCACGCACGAAATATCAATAAGCACCATTGAGCAGTAGTAGAAGTTTTTTATGTGTAAAAACAATGTATTCACATATATATACATATATCTACCAGACCTGGGTAATACTGAGTAGTAATTGGACTATTACGAACTTAAATACTTTATATTTTGATCTTGAAGTAATTAGTCCGCACTAAGTACTTTCAGAATATTCAAGTACAAGTACAAGGACAAGGAATTGAAAAATAATTGAAGTTTTAGCAAATACTTCAAAGTATTTGAAAAGAATTGAAAGTACTTGAAAATAATTGAAAAGTTTACTTGAATCGATTTTTCAATTCTTTTCAAGTACTTTCAATTACTTACAATCGACGACGGAACGTCAAGTTGAAGCCAATAATAAAAAAAAACTAGAGTGCGCCTACTGTCGAATTTCGACAGTTTTTCTAGATATTTAGGATTAAGATACGTTATATTATTATTATGTTGATTTCTATTTTTTTGTTTTATATTAAATTTCATTATTTATTTATGTTAAATTTCAAATGCATTTTGTTGAATAAACATAATATGGACTACAAGCGACATGTAAAAAATATAAAATATCATTTATTTTTGCAATTTTTTTTTAAATATTGGTTTCAAGATTGTAAATAATTGAAAGTACTTGAACAGAATTGAAAAATCGATTCAAGTACACTTTTAAATTCTTTTCAAGTACTTTCAATTCTTTTCAAATACTTTGAAATATTTACTAAAACTTCAATTATTTTTCAATTCCTTGTAGTTGTACTTGTACTTGAAAATTTTGGAAATGCCAGTACCACTACCAGTACAATTCCTTTAAAATATACTTGTCACAAGTCGTACTGGTACTTGATATTACCCAGGTCTGATATGTGCTATGTATATAAGCCATTAGCGAATTGGCAATTACTAAAACAATAAGGCAGCGCCAAATGTTAGCCATAAATATTAGCAAAATGCTAAAATCAGCGGCAAAATAAAAAAGATTTTTTAACGAAACTACCGCCTTTTACTTGGATTTGTTGTTTGATGGGAATGCGTTGAAATTACACAGAGCGTATCCATGTTATAGCATAATTATGCAAATATACATACATACATATGTATTTGTGTGTGTAAATGTGAGTGACTTGAAATAAATTTAGCACTTTGCGGCACGAAATGGATGGTTGATGCTACAACCAAAAGTAGGCTCAAACATGCAATCGGCGAAATACTATTTTTATTTTAGAAATATATTTACTAGTATAAAAATTTTACAGTAAACGGCTGCCAGCGCCATCTGGTAGTAAAATATTCTTCAGCAGCATTTCCCAACACGTCGAAAATGCAACTACTGCAGCGCTTTTCAGTGTGATGTGACAGCGGTGGAGTTTTTGATGCAAGAGTAATCGAGTTCATCTTCTCAAATAGAATAATAAAGAGCTGTTACTTGATGTATTGTGGAACGATTTTCCGTCATCCCATCTTCAGTGTCAGTAGCAAATTAAGAACTGTTACTTCTTAGTCCTCAACGGGAGAACTGCCAGAATTCTACCGATTAAATGACATACAAGTTGCAGTGCGAAAAGTGCGATACAGTCAAAAGTTCTGCTTCTACTCGGAAGTTGGTATTCATAATAGAATGGGTCTCCCAATTGCTCACATAATACCCATTAGTTATGCAGAAATCTCGAGTGCACTCTTTGGTGCAACTTACCTTAACTTACCTTACCTACATCATTTCCATTACATTACCTGCACCTAACATATGAAATTTTTATGAGCAGCAATCACTTTCTTTAAAAATTCTCTTTGATAAATGTTTACATATTATACTTTATATATTATACATTGTTCGAGCTATATAGCATGATTGAGCAATTCAAATATAACTCATTTTCCACAAGGAAAATGAGTTGGCTTATTTAAAGCCATTTTTCATACCCCAGAGGTTGGCACTCTCACCCAACCTTGGAGCTAAAGCGCTCAGCTTCAATACGAACATTTTTTAAAACAACTATGTTGTAACTTTAACTTGACTATAAAATTATTCAACTTGAATATGCATTTTTCAGCATATTTAGGACAACTATTTTTCATAGTTGTTTTAACTATGACAGTTCTCTGGTGCAACGTAGTCAGAATCACTATTTTCATCCTAGGCGCAAAACCATTGGTAAAAATAGTCAAATCAAGGTGTAAATAGTCAGATTTACGTGCGTTTTTTGCTGAGTGTATTAGCAAATGGAATATATAATACAGCTTTTTAATTTGTAGTGGTCTGACTTTAAACATTTGCATATTTTAGGTAAAAAGAACTTGATTTGAACTTTCCTATTTTTTCTTATGATCATTTCAGTGTGTACATTTTTCCAATTGGATACTCGGCATAATTCCATATCTGTAAAAATGCAAATTTCTCTCGTGGTAAAACCGGTTTGCATTTTTGTTTATGAGTTATTGGAACATTAACTATGCCATAATTTACTCACTTTTCCCAAATTTTATTTTCATTACAGCTAGTTTTGTTTTGCTTTCAAAAAGCTTGACGATGTACAAAAGTATAAAATACAAAATTGAAATAATTTTTTTTTCTAAACGCAAGACGTACGAGTGTTCTTCATACTTTTTTCAGTAAAAAGGTCAAAGGAACTAAATCCCTCTTCGGCTTTATTTCGTCACACACCACTGTATGTTTATTCAAACTGCAAATTTGTGTAACATGATTAAGAAATTTTCTAATAAAGTCTTCACCCATCACACCAATATGCTACCCCTTTATATTTAAATTGTAATCCCGCCACTGAAAACAAATAAAATTTACAAAATGTAGCATTTTTAGGCGCTTGATTTAACCTATTTTTCCGAGCTCTATTCATAATAATTACAAAAAGACTTTAAAAAATATCTCAGATATAACTATTATGGAAAGACTTTAAAATATGTTCATTCAATAATAATTATTTTTTGATTTTTATTTTTTCTCTTATAATAATTACAACTCTGGTTTCAACTTTATATGCTTCTTGTTGTACCTTATGATTGAAAACGACATGCTTAGTTCTTTTTATTTTTCCTAGTATTAACTACTTTTCCTATTTAACTAATTATTTGCGGGTTCTCAGTCTAATACACATTTTAGTGAGAGCCCACAGACTCTTCTAACTCTTAAGCCTGATTAACTTAACTCAACTGGGAAAAACCTTAGAAGCTCTGCATAAGAATGACATTCATACATATGTATGTAGGGAGACCTTTCTTATATCATTAACTTTTTTATCGCTCAATTGGAATAAGAAATGAAAAGTGATGGAATTGTTGCCTACTCATGCATTTACATATGCGAATTTACATATACGAAATTGAGATACATAAGAATTCATGCTCAAGTTAAATAAATTAATTAAAAACACAATAGGGAAACGAATGCGGCTCTACAAAACCAGAACAAGAGCACACTTGACTATATCTAAGGAGAAACACTCAACGAAGCAAGAAAGGCATGTTATTTCAAGAATTGCTTTTCAGAAAAAAATAAGTTATGGAAACATGTCTCTCAAGTACTGTTATAAATATTTATTTAGCCCTCCAAAGCCTCCATACACAGCTACCCAAATTCGCCTGCATTCACATGCAAAATGATTTTTTGTCGGAGTGGAATGATTTTTAATCAAAGCACAATTCTGCAATTATTATACACCCGTGTATGCATGTAAAATGCTCACACTTCTTTAATAACTTCACAAAGGAGAGAAGAAGAGGAACAAAGGAAAGAAGAAGGGAAAGAAAGTAAAGCAAAAGGAAAAAAAAGGAATCCCTTCATTTATTGTTTATTAAAAAATGTTGCTAAAACGGTTGATACACATAAAAGCACACACACCACCAGCTCAGCATCAACGCCATCACCACCACATTGAACTTGCCTTGCGACTCAACTCGCTCATTTTGTAATTTTTTTTTTTTATTTATGTTTGTTTCATCGCCAACATCACACATTTGCCATAAACATTTACACACATCATCATCGTCATCGTCAACGTCAACGTAATCAACACCAAACAATCAACAAACCAATCAAACTGGCGACCGCGCCAAACCCATCAACCAGCCGACGAATCAACAAAAGCAATTTCCATTACCATTTACAACAAAAAAAAAATGCCAGCAACAACGAACAGCATCAACAACAGTCATTTTCGTAAAAACGACATTGCAAGCGTCCTCATCATCTCATCATCATCGCCATCGTCAGCGCCATCGCCATCGCCATCGTCAACATCAACATAAACGCACGACTAAAAATCATCATCATCACTGACTGACTGCTGTTCTTGGCGTGTGTTTTCGCTAACGAAACCGAACCAACTGCTTGGCACGCAGGAAACCTTAAAAAGCAACCCCCCAATTAAAATTGTAACATAAAAATGAAATAATGTGAGCGGGGAGATTTAGTACGACTGGAATTGTAAATTTGATACCCAGCAGTGGATTACAACAGCGAAGTAAGTGTGACTTTTTCACTTTGACTCCATGAAGGAGGTTCAGAGTTGCGTTTTACTTTTTTTCCATAGTCCCAATTTATTCTCTAAATCTATATCGAGTCCTTAACCTTCTCAGAAGTTACACCTTTGAGCTGAGAAACAGATTTTAGATCAGGCTGCATGCAGGAGTTGGGACCATGCAAGGAAAGCACATATGGGCATGGTCGTATTCTGCTCCAAGTTACTGACTCCTACATCAATACAAAGACAGATTAGATACATCTGTCCTATAACAATCTTCGATACAAACTATGAGATTATCTTTCCATCTAGGAAGGATTGCGGAGATGCCAAACTTGCTCATAGATTTAATGTTTCGGTTTTTATGGATGGGTCAACGTTGGCTTGCGGGTGTATTCGCAACTCATTCGGACATTTCCATATAAATTAGGCTCTAGGACACGACGAGCGCCTTTCATTCCGAAGTTTTCGCCTTAAAGGAGGCCTGCAAAGCTCCACTTGCAACGGAAACTTGCCGATGCCGAAAACAGGATAGGAATTTTCTTCTATATTCAGTCGTCTCTGAGGGCTCTGCTGTCTGCAAAGGTGTCATCAAGCCTGGTCGGGCAGTGCAGAGAGTTGGTCATGGGCTTGGCAAGAGGACATAGCGTATCCGTGGTCTGGGTTCCGGGCACCGCGATGTCCAGTGCAACAAAGTGGCTAATGAGCTGGTCAGCACGGGCTCGGCTCTTGATATCGCAGAGGCGCGAGAGATTTATCCGCCACTGGGCTTCACCAAGGAACAAATCTCTCGACGCTGGTTCGAGGAGGCAAAAACTAGTTGGAAGTGGTTGCAGACTTGCAAGGTCTGCAGAAATCTGTGGCCTTCATATAACGAGATGCGATCCTTAGCGATTCTAAAGATGGACACAAGAGAATTTTCACGCCTAGCTAAGGTATTTACAGGATATTTGACCATTGGTACACATGCGGCGCGATTGGGATTGGACCACAACACCTTGAGTCGCAACTGTAGTCTTCCTGAGACGGAAAAGACTATGGAGCACCTGCTCTCTCAAAACTTAAGGACGTCAGGCGTGAGGGACTGCTCAAATACTTAAATTCAACAGGATGGATATAGAGTGCGGGACCTACCCTGTTTTCCGAGCTGCTCGGTTTTTTTTTCTACTTTTACTTTTCACTGGTTTAGTCAGGAGTTGTGGTAACAAACCTGCGCATCGGCGCTAATTGGGTTCAGTGGGACTCGCCGCTCAAACCGAACCAGGCTGCACTAAACTACCAGCCATTACCTATAGCTGAGCAGAAACTAGATAATTAGCTTGGACATGTCTAGCTTGTGCTCCACCTGCAAAGACATAGACCATATTTTCACTTGCCCACTCAAGTCATCAACTGCTTTATTAAAAGATGCAAGTCATTTAAAAAAGGGTGTACTGGGTCTTCTATCAGTTTAGCTTTCATTGGCGGCTAATGATCGATCGATCTAATTCGTTTAGCCTCACGAAGATTCCACCTGGTGGTTTCGACATTTTACTGCTATCAGTGCTTAGGTACTCTGGGTATATAGAAAGCAAAGGAAGCGCTAAACAATTATTTTTTTTTATTCGTCATTTTTCTTAATATTTTTATTAGTTGTTGTTTTTGTTATTTTTCTATGGCTAAAATTGCGTTTGGTTTAATTAAAAAATCCTCCACATGTGGCACAAACAAATTGTTGTTATTCCAATTGCCCTTCCACGGCACACACTCAATGCCATTATTTTCTGCGAAGTGCCTCCCCAATGTGCCATTTATATTTTTGTCTTTCATGAGGGTTGTTTTATTCTAATATATTTGATATTCATTTTTTTGTGGCTCAGCTGTTGACAACTTTCCCCTTTCATTTTCTTATTGTCTTTAATCCATTTTTAAGCACAAGGGAAAGTTATTATGCCGCACTACGAATGTTCGCGCATTATTGAACTCATCAACTTACTAAATCAATTATAATTTAACCAAAATAGATTAACGCATTATGGTATCTACTATTTTAAATGTACACCAGTTAATTTGAGTTGTCAGAGTGTCAGAATGTCTAATGGGGGATGAAAAGAACAAGTTAAGAGATTGGGTTTGGGGTACAATTTCGAAAGTAAAATGGATATTTTTGGGCTCAAAGAACGCAACTCGCGCATTCCGGGATTTATTTTGAGGATAATTTAAAAACGAACTCGCTCAACGTAACAAATTTTCCCTTCTTATACAACTTATATCATGTTCAGAAATAAAAAATTAATTAAGTCAATTGGGGTTGATTGAACATCTTTAGATTTGGTGTTCAGACATATTTAATTTACTTGGCCCATTTAACAGGTCGGCTCAAGATACATATACACATACACGCCGTGAGCTGAATATCAAACTCTCGTGACCTAAATGTCAAAATTGCAAGGAGGACGAAATAATTTGACATTCATCTCACAATTTTTACCAATCGTAAACACGAATGCATGTATAAAATAAGCAGAAATAAAAACAAATTTGATAGGTGATGAAGAAGAACAAGAATGCAGCTGATCTGACGAACCAACCTGTTTAGTGGACACTGACGCTAATCACATTTCTCTTTTCATGACATTTCATTTTACTTATGAAACAAGCCTTTTAACAGGGTTGCATGCAGAATTGTTCTTCATTAACAACTCATTAATTTCTAATGAAGCATTAACTTGGTCAATTTTTGTATGGTAAATTGAGAATCATTGGGCTTGAAAATTGAATGAAGGCTCTTAATGTTCATTTAAGGTTGTGTCTGAACATAACATTACGTTCATTGTTCTGCTACTTCTTTTTGAGCAGGATATATGAAAAGAAATTGAGGCTCCGAAATCTGCAGAAATAATCTAAACATGTTTATACAGATGCTCCGGTGTTTTCCTTCTGTGCTCATCGAAAAAGTGTAACGTGAGTGATTACAAAGAATCTTGGAAATTTCTTAATTGATCTTTTTGCTATATCGTCGTACCATACGAAAACTAGCATCATATTTTTTGTTGGTGACGAAAAATAACAAGTTCGACTTTTGGCCGACGAAAAATAACAAAATCGACTTTTGGCTGACGAAAACTATCAATTTCGTTTAAACAACAACAGTTTTAATGTAAAAACAGTATATAATTACTGATACTTTTCGTCAGCCAAAAGTCGAACTTGTTACTTTTCGTACAGAATTTTTTTATTGAAAGCTTTCGCCGGAAATTTTAAATATGCTAGTTTTCGTATGGTACGACGATATATAGATCAGCAATTCTAGAAAACACAACCAAAAAAACGAGGAAATTTCATAATCATCCATTCCATGCCTTTATGTGAAAAGCGATCATCGCAAACACTGTTTCCTTACGCTATTTGTAAAGAGCAACTAAAAATTAGCATGGGTCAACATTCACTAAATTTATTTCTCTGATTTATTTTACAAATTTAGTCAAGCTTCAAACCAATTGAATTTATTTTAATTTTTTTTCTCTATTCTATTACAATTTGTAGACTTTCTCACATTCTGTGGCAGAGCGCACTAATGTTGCTGGAGGCCACTGTTTGGAGAGCGCCTGCGCATATGCAACGAATTGAGAGTTAGTTAACATAAGCTGTTAATAGTTGAGAGATTTTGCTGTTAACGAGCAGTAGTGAATGTTAAGTAATAGAGGAAAATGCTGGATTTTAACAGTTTTTTGTTTGCTGATTTGGAAGAAAAGAAAAACCAGAGAAAAGATTTTAATTAATCTACATTCTCTGGAAAAACTTATTGATGAAAAATCCAATAAAATTTGTAACAAAATTAAAAAATAAGCGTGAATTGAAATGTCACAAAAGGGAGTGATAAAAAACTGTAGACATAAAATCCCAACTATGTACATACAAAACTTAGATCTTTCCAAAGACAACTATCTTTCGAAAAGAAACAAAATGTTCCTCTCAAATGATAAATACGTAGTGGTCTTTGGAAAGACAGTTGCCAAAATAGCCTAGTTTGGGTCAAAAACCGATTTTCGACGGCCGCATATGTTTTGTACCACTAATTTTCACATATCTGACCATATATAGATTACTGTATGTTAATGTGGAGCTTTTTGTCAATGAACTTCCTTTGCATGGCCAATTGTTTAGGCTTGAAAATTCTCACATACTAAAAGGCCTCTTTCCAGTAACTCACACATCGGCAGCAGTTTTCATCATGCCACAAAAAAGCGTCGCAACTGCCATTTTAATTTATCAGAAAATCAATTTGGCTAATTGCGAACATTATGGCATCGTTTACCAACACATTGGGTTTTTGTATTGGCAACAAACACGCACTTTACACGCACACACACACAAACGAGCATGTAAACATTCACGCAAATAAACAAAAGGCTGGCATGTGGCAAGTACATAGTAAATGTTTGCCACAACACATTTTGGGCGCTGTCAACAACGAACAATCGAACCAAACCGCAGCGAAAAGTCAATGAAGAAACTGTTCAAACTCGAAAAGTAAAATGGACAAATTCTGCAAACAGAGTAAAAATTGTTTGTTATTGAACACAGATATTATGCAGTCGCTCAGCCAAGCGTGCCAAAAGTCAGCCAAGTCAAATTTGGCACGTCAACTATTTATTCGCATTCACGGCCATTCAATAGTGTCATCAAATCAATGCCGAGATAGAATATAAAAATCGAAATGACCAAACCAATCACCAACTCTGTAGTTATACGCTAGCAAAAAGTGAAAAGAAAATGAATAGGAAATTGCTATGTAAATGGCATTAAAGAGGCAGTGTATAAAAAAAAAAAAAAACAAAAAACAAAAAAAAAAAAAAAAAAAAACAAGTAAGGAAGCCTAAGTTCGAGTGGAATCGAACATTAGATACTCAGCTGTATGCTTTAATTGTTTGTTTGCGTTTGATGGAAACACGGCGTATTTTATATAAAGCAAGTGCTGCATAAAGTGGGCGGAGCCACGCCCATTTTCAACATTTTTATCAGTCATACAACCAAGCATATGAATATTATTCTTTGTGCAACATTTCATTCCTTTATGACTTCTAGTTACAAGGATGTCACGTTACAAATTTCCAAAGGGTGTTCCAGAAATATCTTTGCTAAAAAGTAGGCGTGGTTATAAACCGATTTGAATAAATTTTTGCGTGTCTATTGACACAAGTTATAAAAGTGTATAAACCAAGTTTCGTCATAATATCTCAATTATTTGTCGAGTTATAGGCTAAGAAATCTCGTAGATTCCTTTGTCTAAAAAGGGGCGGTGCCACGCCCATTTTCCAAAATTTTTCTATTTTTTGTTTCCGGTCTATTGTAGAACTCATGCCACAAAATTTCAATGAATTATCTTTATATTTGACAGAGATATCGCTTAAAATGTTTTTATTAGGTCCCTTTATAGTTCCCATATATAAAAGTGGGCGTGGTCGTCAACCGATTTCGCTAAAATTTTGAGCGTGTATTACTACAAGTAATGAAAGTGTATACACCAAATTTCGTTATAATATCTCAATTATTTGTCGAGTTATAGGCTAAGAAATCTCGTATATTCCTGCTTCTAAAAGGAGGCGGTGCCACGCCCATTTTCCAAAATTTTTGCGTTTTTTGTTTTATGTCCATAGTTGAACTTCTGCCATAAAATTTCAATGATATATCTTTATATTTGACAGAGATATCGCTTAAAATGTTTTAATTAGGTCATTTTATAATACCCATATTTAAAAGTGGGCGTGGTCGTCAACCGATTTCGACAATTTTTCGTCCAAACATTTGCCTGAGTAAGTAAATCACGCATACCAAATTTCATCGATATATCTGCTACGGTTTCTGAGTTATGGCTTAGAGAACTTTCAATGTTTGGCCCTTAATAAGGGGGCGTGGCACCGCCCATTTTTCAAAATTTCACCAAATTTCTTCATAAGGGCCTGAGCTCTACACGTGGGTGAAATTTTGTCATCCCAGCTCCATTAGTGACTGAGATACCAAATTTCCGATTTTTACTATATAGGGGAGGTGGGCGTGGTCATGGTCCGATTTCGCCCATTTTCAATAACATCCGTTCCTGTCTTGATACCACCTTGCATTCCAAATTTCATCAAAATATTTCAATTTTTGCGCGAGTTATCGTGCGTACAGACGGACAGACGGACAGACGGACAGACGGACGGACATGGCTCAATCGATTTCTCTTTTCACCCTGATCATTTTGATACATATAAGTCTATATCTATCTCGATTATTTCGTTCTGTTACAATCCACCGTTAGGAAATCAAAACTATAATACTCTGTGTACTAGTACAGCTGAGTATAAAAAAAAAAACCTAATCAAAATGTGGCGAAAGGAAGCAAGTAAGCAAAAGTAACTCAACAACTAGCAATCAAAATGAGCCAAGTCAGTCAGTCAGTAAGTCAAGTCAGCCGACTCAAGCACAGCCAAAGACATTCGTGTCGCTAAAACGATCTAATAAAATTTTATTTCCTGCCTGAAATGGACAATTTAACTATTTTTTATGTGTACTTCTCCCTTTTTCTTTTTCGTCTCCCTTTTCGCTGCTAGCAAATTGTTATGGAAATACGCCTAAATGGCCGAACTGATGACCATTTGCCATTTAACAGTTGTATTTTGGACTTTGCTATATCGAACTTTTCTTAGTTTTCTATTTTCACTGCGTTACCTTTGGGTAGTTTTTTTTTTTTTTTGTTTTTTTTTTGTGATTGCTTTTTTTTTTTTTTGGAAAATTGTGTTGCAAAGTCGCAGGTGCGGTTGCTATTGACACAAATTTGTTTTATATACTTTTTTGTTTACTTATTTTTTTCTCAATGAAATGAAAGCAGTTTTTGTAGTATTCATAAAATATGTACATATGTACATATCTAAATCGATAATGGGATGCCTCCAACCACATGAAAATGCTGAAATGTTTAGAGTTTTTCCGCTAGTGCATTTTTTATGTAGAAGAAAGTCCATTGAAGAAAAAGTAATATTAGGGGGAAGCAATGCTTAAATATATATGTAGTATGTGTGAATGCTCCAGGTATAAGAAAATGAATGTTCTAGAACTTCTAAAACTGCTTCTCTGTATATAGATAGATGATCGTTTATATTCAAATTTCTCTTAATTGAAGATATCAAAACACTCCACTTCTCTGTAAGATATTCATCAATCGCTTATGTTCATTGCTTTCAGCAATATATTGTTGAGTTGTTTGGCGGTAATGTGGATTGTGCGGACTTACGGCAAAGAAATGCCCTTATAAACTGTGACACAAATTGAGGGTTGTTGTCTGGGGCCAAATAATTTCTACACAGAACGAAAGGCCACTATCCATAATATAGTAAATTCCCCAAAATCGTTTTGCTCCCTGAAATCAATCGATTTTTTTTCATTGCGGATTTATATTTGCGAAATTTCGTCTGACACATAAGAAAAAATTGGTTAAAATACATATCGTATTGCAATATGTTGTTAGAAAACATATAGTAAAATTGAACTAGCTTTAATTTCGTGCACTAATTTAACCCTCTAACACCTCCACGAAGAGGTCATTTTGACCCCTTTTTATAACGTCCGAAAAAAATAGATAGTATTTTGTAGGTCGCCATAAAATTGTTCTAAGGGTTTTCTGAGACAAAACTTCGTACAATGAACCTAAAAGGCCTTTCGTTCTATGTGGGTATTATTGCGCCCCAAAAAAAGCTGTTGTGCAGTGTAATGTTGGATTCAATTCTACTTTAATTTATATGCTACTCAGGTTGACAGGCATATATCTTTGGGATAAAACTTACTACTAAAAAATACCTTTTTTGAAACATTGAAGACATTAATAATTGCTTTTTTTTTCTTTTTCAGGTAAGTTTGCCATAATTTCGCACAAATTTTATGCATTAAGGTTATATCTGAGTGGTAAGTAATTTAGTTTTTTAAACAAAATTACAAAGCCTAAGCAAAGCTTCAAAGCCTTTAATGCTTAAGCAATTTGTATCACTAAAAAGAGCAACTTAATTACCAACATACGTTGTAACAAATAATCAACATCAAAAAGCACTATATGAAAAATATATACATACATATTTATATCACTGACAACCACCAACAAAAGTAACAACAATGACAAAAAAAGCGCTGCACCTGCAACTGACCTTGAACTTCAACTCAACGGCTACCAAGACCAGCCAACAAACACGAGTAGAGAAGCTAAAAACAAGCCCACATTTCAATAAATGCACATATATAAATATATACATATATGTACATATTTATGCACATTTGTACTTACAACAAATCGCTATAAACTTACGAGTACTACACTCAAAAAAAACTTCTGTCGATCAAAGACATATTCTTCCTTATTTTGAACACGCGCCACAGTACAAAATTTTCTTTGCTTTGAGTAAATTTTCTCAAAAATGTGAAAAAACAGTCAAACAAATTCGTTGCCATGGTGATTTATATGGGAATTTAATTTATCAAAATTAAAGAAATCGAATCTTCAAAACAAGAGCAAGTTGAGAATGGAATGGCGCTTAAGAAATTTTTCCTCATTTTAATGCATGAATTTCTTTAAAACAAGAATGTCAAACCATGGTAACGCATGTAAACAACATTACTTTATAATCCTTTTAACATGTTTTAGGGGAAATTTCCTCAAAACAAAGAAAATAGTGTTCAATATAGGGAAGCAATTTCTTTGACCCCTCCGTATATATTTTTCTTCTCGCAGTGTATGTAAATATGTATGTTAATATTTTCTTCAGCAACTTTGCAGATGAACGTTCAACATTGTTGCCAATTGCTGGTCGGCACTTTTTTCTTTCTGTTTGTTATTATTAACTAGAGGTTACCCGCGGGTTTCACACCACGTGCTTTTAAAAATATTAGCATATTGAGTTAGTCCAAAAAAGTTACATAGAAAAATATCATTCTTGACGTCAAAGATAGTTTTCTTATTTTTTTTTTGTCCGTTGAGTACGTAATTATCTCATATGCCCAACACCAATTTTCAGTACCCTACTATAAATATTTCAAGAGATTTTCGCTGTAAAAATGTCAGTCTGTATGGGAGGTGCCCATCCCTGCTTTACCAAGACCTAGCGTTTTTACCCGTTTAATACATAGTTATCTCACATGCCCTCACACCAGTTTTCAGTACCCTACTACAAACATTTCCAGAGATATTCGCTGTGAAAATTTCAGTTTGTATGCGAGGTGCCCATCCCTGCTTTACCAAGACCTAGTGTTTTTCCCGTTTAATATATAGTTATCTCACATGCCCTCACACCATTTTTCAGTACCCCACTACAAATATTTCCAGAGATATTCGCTGTGAAAGTTTCACTTTGTATGGGAGGTACCCATCCCTGCTTTACCAAGACCTAGCGTTTTTACCCGTTTAATACATAGTTATCTCACATGCCCTCACACCATTTTTCAGTAACCTACTACAAATATTTCCAGAGATATTCGATGTGAAAATTTCAGTTTGTATGGGAGGTGCCCCATCCCTGCTTTACCAAGACCTAGCGTTTTTACCCGTTTAATACATAGTTATCTCACATGCCCTCACACCAATTTTCAGTACCCTACTACAAATATTTCCAGAGATATTCGATGTGAAAATTTCAGTTTGTATGGCAGGTGCCCATCCCTGCTTTACCAAGACCTAGCAGTTTTACCCGTTTAATACATAGTTATCTCACATGCCCTCACACCAATTTTCAGTACCCTACTACAAATATTTCCAGAGATATTCGCTGTGAAAGTTTCAGTTTGTATGGGAGGTGCCCATCCCTGCTTTACCAAGACCTAGCGTTTTTACCCGTTTAATACATAGTTATCTCACATGCCCTCACACCATTTTTCAGTACCCTACTACAAATATTTCCAGAGATATTCGCTGTGAAAGTTTCAGTTTGTATGGGAGGTGCCCATCCCTGCTTTACCAAGACCTAGCGTTTTTACCCGTTTAATACATAGTTATCTCACATGCCCTCACACCAATTTTCAGTACCCTACTACAAATATTTCCAGAGATATTCGATGTGAAAATTTCAGTTTGTATGGCAGGTGCCCATCCCTGCTTTACCAAGACCTAAATTGTTTATCCGTTGAGTATATATTTTTGTATTATTCCTTCACAAAAATTTTCATTATTCTAGTACAAATATTTCAAGAGATATTACGAAAAAAAGGAAAATTTTGTATGGGAGGTGCCCATCCCTGACTTTTAATCAGATTAAAAATATGCCTATAGCAATTACCGGGTGAAAATACCTAGGTGTGCAAAGTTTCGTGAGGATCCGTTCAGCGGTTTTCTCGCCAATTGAGTTTAAACACAATTTCCTTTTCACATTTATAATATAAAGAAATTATTATTATTATATATGTATGTATATCTGTTAGGGTGGTAAATTTTCCTGTTTACAAAAAGTTTTCGGGATTTTATTTTATTAACTTGGCATGCCATATATGTAAATCCATCTGCCTAGACTTACAGATATGCAACAAATTTAGGAATATGCGAAGCTTAAAGTATATAATGGAGTTTTGCTGCAAGTTCCTTCTACCGTTGCCAGTAATACCAGAGGTTTACGAGTCTCAAATAGGCTTACAGCCTCTAATATTCGGTATTAGCATTCCAAATGCATAAATATATATGTAAATACATACGATTTACCTTGCCTTAATCGCATGCAATCGCAAACGCATTAGCTGTCAAAATCAAATGGTGGTCGCTTGTCTGCTTTCGCTTTTTTCCATTGATGCTGCAAATTTTTTTTTTTTTGCATTTGTTTTTCGCTGTTCTGTCGCGTTTATCATTGTAAAATGCCACAGCTTAACTAAACCCACGGTAACACGCACATATGTACATACATATATAAGATATGAAGAAATCATACTTTACAACAATCGGAGAAGACACACAAAACGTTGTAATCGTTGTAATCGCCGTAGTGGCTGGCTGCTAATTTGCATGGCACGTTGGTGCTGATGCACTTGAATTTAATGCACATTTTTTATGCAATTTCTCACACGCAGACACTTGTTCATACGCCCTTATATACTCGTATATATGTAAGTGATTATGTGTTGTGCCTTTGAAGATGATTAATTGCACATTAATTTTATTGCTGCTTTGATGGCGAAAACCCAACACATCACAAAGTGATTAGCCTAAGCATTATGTTCTTCTTTGCGAAACTTTTAATGCATTTTTCTCTGCGGCTCTAGACATAAGGACGCGAAGTAAGGGCTACTGCTGCTTACAAATGACTACTCTAAAAAACTTAGTGAATACATATGTATGTGAATCTTTAATCAAGAAAAAGAGCTTTTCTGCCTGATTAAGATAGCCTCGAAAAACCAAATACCACAGGGAAAATTGTTAAAAAAATTTCCTACCCTTACTTTCACAACATCAAAAGCCGAAAAGGCTGTACTTGCAGCCTAAGGCAACATCTTTATTAACTTAGATGCACGTATATTTTTTCTCAACTAATAATGTAGTTATAAGCACTTAAGTTACCGAGAAAAAAAACTAAAAAAAAAACGAAACTACTTCCTTTTACTATTCATGCCACACACGCCAAGAAAACTCAAGAAACATATGCGGAAAGAATACTCGAAATAATTTCTCAGCGCCATATAAACATGTGATCTTCAAAATGATTTTGTTTAATGACCTCTGCACACAGACTCATGCTCATTAAAAATCGATTTGCTTTATTTACATTAACGCATCTACGATAATGTATGTTTGTGAAAGTCCATGCGCATTTGTGTTTTTATTGCATTAAGTTTCCAATAATGAGTTATCTATAACACTTTTGCACTTCTTAGCAATCACACAAGCCTCTTCGTAAATTTAAATATGTGTTTGTATGTAGAAGCCTATAGCTGCTGCCAATACATACTGAGCAACATTAGAATGCATTCAAAATCTCACATTCATCTCTATTTAAAAGACTTGCTGCTAGCAAAATTGTAATTAAAATATAAGAAAAGCCCGCCAAAAACAAAAGCATACATTTTGTAGAACAAAAATCTCGCGCACAAACCCTAAAATCAATAAATCATCGAAGCGCGAGAATAGCACGCTCATTCTATGACTGAAAAGGAAAAAAATGAAGAGCAGCACAAAAAAGCGTTAAAAATAAAGGCCAACTTACCACAATTACTTAATTACAAAATGTAGCTTTAAACACACAAGTATTTTGTGGCGGCTACAAAATGGAAAAAAAGATACTAGAAAAAGCCACAAGGCACTAACAGCAATGCGAGCAAGGCAACACACACACCGACCTTTACATTGAAATGTTTAATAAATTATAATGAACAACGTGATCTATTTTTAACTAATACTTTTTCACTATTAAGTCTAAGGAAAAAGGAGCAAAAAAAAGAAAATTAATTGCGCCAACCTGAAGCCAAAATATGACGAGCTAACAAATCGCTTTCAATCATAATTTTCAGTAAATTACAAACGCCAATGAATGTAAACAGCAGGAATAGATGATAGTACAAAACATGTACAAGGAAAAAAATACAAAAAATGTATTTCAGCCCGAGCTGTTCATGATGATCACTTAGGTGATGATATTAAGCTTTTATCTGGCTCAAACAAGTTTGAGATGAATTGTTGTAAGCAAACCTATTAGAGTTGCCACTTGTGGCCAGTGGCGGATTAAAGGTCCAGAGCGCCCTAGGCAGCCACTTTCTCGGCGCCCCTGTACCGACCATAAATGGCCATCATAATACTATAAATTTTAACTACCCAGTTGTTTTACACCCTAACAATCAAAATCTTTCCTCTTTATAATATTAGTGTAGATGTAGATATAGATGATGTAAAATTGAATTGAACGAAACTTTTTTTATTGGATTGCTAGACGCTCAACTTAAAGTTTAAGGTATTATTTGTTTCGATATCTCGACCGGTTTCGGAGTTATCGGCCAATATGTGCACCAAAATGTGTTAGTACAATATGGGTATCAAACGAAAGGTGTTTATGAATGCTGCCATAAACCATTTGATTAATTTCAATACCTAAACTGGCTTCGGAGATATCTAGCTTATGTTGTATGATAAGTACACCTTTTAAAAACGGAGGAAAATTGCTCGATCTGGTTTTTTTTTATATAATTAAAATATAATGTAAAATGTGAACTGTAAAAATATATAAGAGAAAAATAATAATCGGTGTTCTAGAGAGAAACCTTAAGTATTTAAATTGGAGTTGCCAGAAAGCTTACTTTGATTGTGACGCGTATATATGTGTATGTTTTTGTTTTTCATAATTTCTGGCATGTTGTTGAAAGTTTTCCGTCGCAAAAAGATTAGGAAAGTCAAGTAATTGTTAACAAAGATATTTAATAATAAAAATTTCTGAATAAATGATGGCTCACTTTCACTGTGACTCACTGTATTCCCATCAAAACAAATTTCAACCATGGGAATTGTTGTTGCAAAAAGTGACAGGCACATTATGTGTCAATGGGAGAATGGGAAACTAAATAAACCAAATATGAAGAAGAATCGACCACAGTGTTGTATTCAAACGTAGCAAAATCTTCACAAGAAAATTGCCAAAATTCCTAATAAAATCAATTAAAACTCAAAAATATGTTAATTTTTTGTTATTATTGTTACAAATATAGCATTACAATTCAATTCACCGAATAATTTTAAAGATTTAACGATTTCAAAATTCATTTCAATTTTTATACCTTTCATGAGAATGAAATGGTATTATAACTTGGTGCCAAAAATTTTTTGTCGAAAGTACCAGAAGGAAGCGTGGGCGACCCACCAAAATATATACCGATATGATCAGAATCACGAGCTGAGTCGATTAAGCTATGTCCGTCTGTCCGTCGGTCCGTCTGTCCGTCTGTCCGTCCGTCCGTCTGTGTGAACGCAAACTAGTCCCTCAGTTTTTGAGATATCTGAATGAAATTCGGAATACAGGTATGTTGTTATATGCAGCTGATCATTTGTCGGAACCGGCCGAATCGGACCACTATAACATATAGAAAACAACCGATTATTCAGATATACATGTTTTGGATGTAATTTGTGCATAACTTCCCCATTTAAACAGCTAAGGACATGAAACTTTGAAGTAGACGTGCCCATTTTGGCCCAAACAAGGTTACCGAAAATTGTCAAGATCGGACCTCTATAACATATAGTTCCACAACATCCGATTATTCAGATATACACATTTTGCTGTATAACTCCTCCACTTTAACAGCTAACGGCGTGAAATTTTGAAGTATTTGTACCCATATGGGCCCAAACAGGGTTACCGAAAATTGTCAAGATCGGACCACTATAAGATATAGCTCCCCTACAACCGATTGTTCAGATATGGACATTTTGGTGTATAACTCCTCCATTTTAACAGCTAACGGCGTGAAATTTTGAACTATTTGTACCCATATGGGCCCAAACGGGATTACCGAAAATTGTCAAGATCGGACCACTATAACATATAGCTCCCATACAACCGATTGTTCGGATATGGACATTTTTGTGTGTAGCTCCTCCATTTAAATAGCCAAGACACCATTTTTTCTAATAAATCTTTCCATAAATAACCCACAGAATTAAAATTATAATATAGGTAACTTTTCATTTCGCCACTCATGAAAGGTATGAAGTCTTCGGTACGGCCGAAGACAGCCGCGCTTTTACTTGTTTTTTGTAACTTTTGCACAGCACTACATGGTGACAGGCACAACATGCCAAACGATCAGCTGAGAGTGTCGCAACTTATAGATATAAACTATGCTGCTAACTAGAGTGCTATTGTTTTTGATCACTTGTGATTGGAGTAAAAGAGACAAACCTATTTTGAATAGATAGCCAAAGTACATAAGAGAGAAGGTGATGCAAGATCACACGAACGCAAAGTCAGGCATCACTTTTCTCACAAGGCCCTTAAGAAAGTGCTGTCGACGATGCCTAAACATATGTCAGCTATGAACAGCACGTGCGGTGTCAGCAGTCAGTATGAAGAAACTTTCAAAATTTGAGAAAAAGGCTTGAAAAAGTAATTGCTTTTTTATTAATATAATCTAATATTTTGATAATCGCCAAAAAAGTCGCCATCGCCAATTTTCATAAATTGGTCGCCAAAGTTTGTAAAAAATCGCCAATTTGGCGACAAATCGCTAGTACTGGCAAGCCTGACGACGCAATAAACGCGCAATATTGCACAATATATCGATGCTTGTGAAATATAATCGATTTATCTATTATCGATCTATTATAGATCAGCTTTAATTCTTAATCGTCGATATGTTATTTTCTTTATTTGTTTAAAAATTCTGAGCTCGCGCGCCCCATGTAACTACGCGCCCCTAGGCAAGTGCCTACTTTGCCTTAGGGATAATCCGCCTCTGCTTGTGGCAAATTTTCGAATCTTACCAGATATGAATTTTACATTTTCAACAAAGCGGAACAATGTTAAAAAAAAAAACTTAAATATTGCTCTCATCTTATCAACATGTGTTGGACGTATTGAGTAATAACCGACTCTACTTAAACTTCCTTCACAGTTCAATATTCATATTGGATATCAAAGGCCACTTTTAAACATTAACCACACAGTGTACTATACATTTTTAATGGACTATTACCTAAAACTTTTTTTGGTATTTTTACCAGTGTATATAGAACATTTTTCCCTTACATGGCAACCTTTCCTTCATGTGCAAGCCCATAAACAGGAATGCATTGGCAAGTGAAACGGAAATTGTGCACGAAAGCGCCAAACAAAACTTTCAAAGCACCAACAAGCACAAACAACTCCAAAATTGGAGAGTGAGAGCTTGCAAAGAAGCCATATGAGTGAGTTTTGCTTGCTGGAGCAGCATGATCGTTCACTTCAGCAAAGCCAGCTTTAAGCCAACACACTCCATTCGTATTTTGTCTTTCTTTGCTTTGCGCGATGGCTGGGCTAACAAACACCGGTTGATTGCGACTTGGCTTCAGTTTGAGTAAAAACGTGCCGGCGTGCGGTAGTACACCTGTCGGTTTGTAAATAAATTTTTTGAGGACTGCAAAAGCGATTGCATTTTTTGAAAAACTTACCGTGCGATAGTAATGATTTATGACGCGTTTCGAAGGGTAGTGTTTTTTATAATTTGTGGATTTGTTAGTTTTGAAATGGTTTGAAGTGCGTATATTGAAGGTTGTTTACAATATATTTGTTGCTACTAAATTATATTTAAATATAAAACAGTGTTTGCATAAAATGTTAGTGGAGTTAGAAAATGTATTTGCAACATTAAAAAAAGTAGGTAAACATAGTGAAAATATTAAAAAAATAAAAACATAAAAACAAAATTTAAAAATGTTAATGGAGTTAGAAAATGTATTTGCAACATTAAAAAAAGTAGATAAACATTGTGAAAATATTAAAAAAATAAAAACATAACAACATAATTTAAAAAGAAAAAAAAGAAAAATTTAAAACTAAAAAGAAAAAACTAAAAATAAGTTTATAAAAGGCTAGGGAGAAGCTGGCTTTAGGTTCTTGGAAAAGAGAAATGCCTCAATTTAGGAATTGGAGTATATTTCCGATAAAAAAAGATATCAAAAAACTATCTGGTAGACCTCTTTTGACAAAAGCAACACTCGCGCGAATGCCATGCAAAATACACCAAATCATTCAATACCTTTGCATTTTCATTTTTTTAGTGAAAAAAAAAATATATTTTTGTCGTCCAGTCATTAAGTGACGTGGGAATAAAAATCTGCCTTTTAAAAATTTATATTTAAATTTAACAGAGATATGTTTTCCCGCCAGCTAAAAAACTTTCTAAAAATTCCATCATAAATGTATAAACTTTTATAAAGTGAAAAGTTCATTCGTTAATGCGAAACTGCGTTCGTGCTTGCAGCAAATATATCAAGTGCTAAAAATAATAAAAAAGAGGTGGATAAAAGCAAAGTTATGAACATCTTCAGCTGCTGCAAGATTGTCTGGATTTTAATGTCAAAACACCGCTAATCTTGTAGTGATTCTGACAGTAAAATTGTTTGGCCGTTGTTGACTATTGTTGTGCCGCCGAATGCAACAAAAAATGGCAAGAAAGAGTTGAGCAATAAGATTTAATAAGTGATCGATGCATCAAACGCATGCGAGTGAAAAAAGTAAAAGAAAAGCGGTTATTGCATGTCTGCAAAAAATCAATAAAAAAATATATTATAAAAACGCTAAAATAAACAAGGAATTAATTAATCGCATGACTTATCCATTTAGATAGAGAAGTTATTAGCCAAAATGTCTATAAATGTACGAAAAATCGGTTGTATGGAAGCTTTATGTTATTCTGATTCGATCTTAAAAATTTTCAGTGACAGTCCTTAAGTTATTTAAATGGAGAAATTAGTAATATAATATAATTAATAATGCAATGGCGCTATTATAACTCTGACAGATTTTATGGCTGAGCTTCTCTCCCAATTCGAGGTGTGCTCCTTTTGGTTTTCCTACTAATTGGGTGGACCTAAAGTTTTATGCCTTTTTTGCATTTATGCAATTTTTGTGAGAAGCCTTTTCATGGCAGAAATATACTCGGAGGGTATGCCGCCCACTGCCGAGAGATGAGCGCTGCTCTTAAAACCCCAATAATTGGATTTTTACTAATTAGAAACATTTTTTGGTGTTTGGTGCAGGCGAGCACTAAATGGAGAAATTATGTCGCAGATGTCAACGTCTTAACCATCAGGTATGTGGGAACTATAAGCTAAAATAGGACCGGTTTGGCTGATTTCAATAAATGCCATGGATGCCATTTTTAATATACTACCGATTGGGAGCTGTGCGAATTGGAAGTTAATGGACCGGGGTCATACCTCCATACTCAGGGCCATTCAAAATGAACAATCGGGTTATCGCTTACCGAAAAACTTTTTTGAAATGAATTATGAAGTGTTAGGAGTCCTCCGGTACCGAACAATGCTATCCACCTCCACGCTGATGGGACCTAAGCTTAATGCTAGGTTGGGAGGATGAGTCTATTAAAACGATGGGGGGCTAAAAATATAATTTCGCTTACCTGATTACTGATCACTGTCTTCCAGATGGAAGTAGCAGCGATACAGGAGGCGGTTGAGTTCTTGAAAGCAAGGAAAAGCAAACGTAAAGACGTTTACATTTTCTCAGATAGCCAGGCTGTACTAAAAATGCTTGGGAATGTCATATGTAAATCGATAACTGTGCGAAATTGAAGCAGATCTCTAACTGAGATGGCTGAGCAGTTTGCCATCAAGCTTGTATGTGTACCTGGATACTGTAACATACCTGGAAAACGAGATGGCAGACAAACTTGCCCGAGAGGACACATGCACTCCACTTTCAATGTCGTGGAAGGGTTTAGGTGTGTCGCCCGCTGCCAGCAAGCTCATACTGAAGGGGTTGTAGGTACTTCAAAAAAGCAAATGACAGTTGGCATAGTCTGAGTATTTGCAATCATACTAGGCACTTATGGCCTAACTGGAAAGCCAGACGTACAAAGAGTCTACTCGCACTCGGCAGCTGGGAGCTAGCACTAATGATTGGGCTATTAGCAGTCCATATAATCCTTGGTGTGTATGCAAAAAGCATGAATGCTCTCTATTACGATTACTGTAGGGCTTGAGAAGACGAAGAGGAGGTCGAAACAGTAAAACACTTACTGTGCGATTGTCCAGCACTAGCAAGGAGGCAACTGAAGCATTTAAGAGCCTACCAATTTAGGGATCTAGCGTATCTAGCTGCTATGGGATTTAGGAAAATTCTAAGATGTTTCAAGTAGGGGATCTTCGGATGCACGGTGGTATCACAATGGGAACTTCGGGGCATAAGTGTGCTAAATGGAAACTAGCAGCCACTGCAACCTAACCTTAACTAACAAATGATTAGACGTTCATAAAAATGCACAAGAGTATCAACCGTAAAAACTGAGGGATTAATTTATGTTTCAAAAATTTGATAGCCTTTTTCCCCATTTTCATGTGGTGTCAAGTTCACCATTGTCAATTGAATATCAAGCTCTGACTTTTATAAAAAAAAAGAAAGTTCTCTTAATAATCAAACTCTATTTCCAAGCTACTGATTATAAAAAGAAACAATAAAGCGTTTACAAAAACCTTAATTAACAAGTGTTCAAACAGAAATAAAATGTCTGAAATTGCAAGTGTGCAAAATGCAATAAAAGAAGTGAATCATAAAAATTAGACAAAAAAAAGCAGAAAAACTACCGCAAAAGCAAAAAGACGCTAAAAAGAAAAAAAGCGTGTTAATAAAGCAAGCAATACAAAGAGACTGCGAAAGAAATTCTTCTTCAAATGTACATAAAATACAGATTATCTGCGAAGGATTTAAACAATTGCAGCTTTAAAAAGGCATAAAAAACACTTAAGCGCAACGCAAAAGTAGCAGCAACAGCAAAGCTTAAGCCAGCTTAAACGTAACAATAACAACAACAAATGAAAATACGGAAATCATAAACATTGTAAATGCGCCGAAAAAAACAAGAAGTACAAAAAACTGCATAAAGTTGGTTGTAAAAGAGTGAGTACAAAGAAAGTATGTGTTTAAAAAGAAGAACAAAATATTGTTTGAAAAACAACAAAACAAATAATAAAAATAACTACAAAAAGAACGTAAAAACAAAGCTGTCAACAACAGTGCAAGCACTTTGTCGTTAACGTTGTTCTTGTTCCTGCGACTTATTGTTTTTGTTGTATTAATGCAGAAAAAGAAGAAGAAGAACTGCTGCGGCAGTATTTTTCTTTTTTTGGCTAAAGTGTTAAAGGTGCGTTGTTGAAATAAAGTGTTGTTGTTGTTTTGAACAACAACAATAACTTTAGTGTACAAAGCATATGTGTGTATTGCGCAAGCAATGCAAAAACAAAAACAAAAACAAACAAGTAAGGAAGCCTAAGTTCGAGTGGAATCGAACATTAGATACTCAGCTGTATGCTTTCATTGTTTGTTTGCGTTTGATGGAAACACGGCGTATTTTATATAAGGCGAGTGCTGCATAAAGTGGGCGTAGCCACACCTATTTTCAAACATTTTTTCAGTGATCCAACAAAGCATACGAATATTATTCTTTTTGCAAAATTTCATTCCTTTATGACTTCTAGTTACAAAGATGTCACGCTACAAATTCCCAAAGGGCGTTCCAGAAATATCTTTGTTAAAAAGTAGGCGTGGTCACAAACCGATTTCAATACATTTTTGTGTGTCTATTAACACAAGTTAAAAAAGTGTATAAACCAAGTTTGTCATAATATCTCAATTATTTGTCGAGTTAAAGGCTAAAAAATCTCGTATATTAATTTGTCTAAAAAGAGGCGGTGCCACGCCCAATTTCCAAAATTTTTCTATTTTTTGTTTCAGGTCTACTGTTGAACTTATGCCACAAAATTTCAATGAATTATCTTTATATTTGGCAGAGATATGGCTTAAAATGTTTCTATTAGGCCACTTTATAATACCCATATATAAAAGTGGGCGTGGTCGTCAACCGATTTCGCTGAACTTTTCAACATGTATTACCACAAGTAATAAAAGTCTACACACCAAGTTTCGTCATTATATATCAATTATTTGTCGAGTTATGGGCTCAGAAATCTCGTATATTCCTGCTTCTAAAAAGAGGCGGTGCCACGCCCATTTTCCAAAATTTTTATGCTTTTCGTTTTATATCCGCAGTTGGACTCCCGCCATAAAATTTCAATGACATACCTTTATATTTGACAGAGATATCGCTTAAAATGTTTTTATTAGGTCACTTTATAATACCCATATATAAAAGTGGGCGTGGTCGTTAACCGATTTTGGCAATTTTTCGTCCAAACATTTGCCTAAGTAAGTATATCACGCCTACCAAATTTCATCGATATATCTTCAACGGTTTCTGAGTTATGACATATAAAACTTTCAATGTTTGGCCCTTAATAAGTGGGCGTGGCACCGCCCATTTTTCAAAATCTCACCAAATTTCTTCATAAGGGCCTGAGCTCCACATGTGGATGAAATTTTATCACTCTAGCTCTATTAGTGACTGAGATACAAAATTTCCGATTTTTACTATATAGGGGAAGTGGGCGTGGTCATGGTCCGATTTCGCCCATTTTCAAAACCATCCGTTCCAGTCTTGATACCAACTTGCATTCCAAATTTCATCAAAATATTTCATTTTTTGCGCGAGTTATCGTGCGTACAGACAGACAGACGGACAGACGGACAGACGGACGGACATGGCTCAATCGATTTCTTTTTTCACCCTGATCAATTTGATATATATAAGTCTATATCTATCTCGATTATTTTATGGTGTTACAATCCACCGTTATGTGATTAAAACTATAATACTCTGTGTACTAGTACAGCTGAGTATAAAAAGTGTTTAAAACAAATGTTCATCGATTTTAATCGCGCCTGCGCTACACAAAAATATGTTTGCTTCTGCTTCAATTGAATTTTATTTGCATATGCAGTAGAATGACAAAAACAAAGAGAAATGGAAAAAAAACAAGACTGGAATTATTATGCAAGAGCCAAGAGCAGCAATGTAAATAAATATTTGTGGTTTGCAAAGGCATACCAAATGCCCGATAGCTAAATATGTAAATAAATAAGTAGAGCAAAAAGTAATAAAAAATGATAAAAATGATAAAAAATAATAAAAAAAATTATAAAAAAATGATATAAAAATATAAAAAAAAAATTAAAAAAGTAAAAAAACAAATTCTGCTTAAAAAGGCTTAGCTTAGCTTGCTTATGGCCTAGGCTTAACTTACATGCCAGCTTTGGTCGTTGTCGCTGTCTCAACAAATAAAAATGCCTTCATTTGGTATTCCATTTGTCAATGCACAATCACAATATTTCTGTAATTTTTTTATGGGCTTTTAATTTTGTATGCGGTTTTTCTGCTTACTTTTTTATGTTCGTGTGATTTATGGTATGCGTTTTGGATTTTTTATTCTCTACGTTGCTTCTACAATTTTTTTTATTGACATCAATATGCATAGGGTGTTGCCTTTTACGAGGACTTGAGCGCTACAAATTGAATGAAATATTTTTTGTGGTATTTTATTTTTTCTTAAATATTTAATGCGTTAAATAATAGTTTCCATGTGGCTTTTGCGTTATAAAAGCATGATTAGATACGTGATGATTCTCCAAAGTGCAAAGAAAACTTCGTTGCTGTATCTTCTAGCAATTTTATAATTTTTTTTTTTTTCCAAATTTCGATTACATCTCTCTTTACCGCAATTTTTATTAAAAATAACACAAAAAATCAAAACTCATGGACAAACACACATACCTATCAGCATTGTACTCTAAATCTGTTCATATTTAAATACTTTAACAATTACACCCACACCAAGTTCGTGTCTTAAGTCATTTGTCTCTTGTCTCAATGCTGTCTGTTGTCTGTTTAGGCGTGTGGGAAGCACTTAATTTTTAGTAATCTACATAAATGACGACAACATACAGTGTATTTTGATTTAAAAGTACCAAAAGCTTAATAAAGAAACAAACAACAATAGCAAAAAATGCATTAAACGAAGTACATACATACATTAAAAATGAGCTTACAACGCAAAAACAAAAAGTTTATATACTCATAAAAATGTATAAGAGTGTAAAAGCATTTTGAAATGAAAAGATTAATAATAATAAAATTTTACAAAAATATTGAGGCTATCAGATGCATTATGAATTAAAGGATTATTTCCAAATATACGAAAAAGTTGCGTGATGCTTAAAAAAGTACGTATAAATGCATCACTGATTTTTTTGCGCGCAGTGCAGCAAAATTTGTCTCCTTATTAGCAGCAATTGTTAAAAATGTACGCCAGTTTGTTATTTGAACTCTTACAAACAACCATATGAGTAGTTCACTTTCAAAACTGGCTATGTGAAATTTTTTCGATATTGAATTTTTAGTGGATTATGTAACAGTATTGAAAGGTGTATAATGTCGATTAAGAATTTATTGCAAAATCCTTCCGTATTCTGAAAAAAATAGCATTAAATACGATTACACTTTCAAAAGTCTCTATAGGTTTTTTATGTACCCATTCTAAATTATGTTTTTTTTTTCTACTTTGCGGTTTAATATGAAAAATTCACATATCTATCACTCATATATCGTCGCTTGAATAATGAAACAACGTATGTGCTATGACTCTATACATTATACGTTGTTTCAGTATTGATGCTATGATATGCATTTTTACAGCTTTTAATGTTTTTTTATGCAAATGTCTTTTTTTCTTTTAAGCAGCACAGCTTATCTTAAGCGACAATTAAACACCTGTTAGACATTATTTAGATAATAACGTGCACGCAATTCATTACAGCTAAGCAAAAGATACCAAAAGCAAAAACAGAAAATAAGAAAAAATCCAACAAACAAAACTTTAAACTGTCAGCCACACTAAAAAATAAAAATGCATTTGCATGCCACAAAAAAAACAAAAAATTGAAAAATCACCAAAACTTGTTTACAAATCGTCGCACATTTATCAACTGCCTATTGCTAATCGTGCTTGCAAGTTACAAATTACATATCGTCGGCCCCCTGCCAGAACCACGAATGTGCAATTTTTCCAATTTTGAGTTAAGCGGTTTTCCTGATCAATCTGAGCATGCTCTACATTTTAGTAAAACCCCCAGTACCTTTGTGCACTGGAAGCCACCAAAATTTTCAATGCCAGTAACACGAATGTGTAGATCAGTTATAAAAAGTTGAGCCAGAAAAACGAATTTGGCACATTCGTGTTACTGGCCCAACAAAATATGTTAAAAATTCCTTGAAAATACATAAATTTCAAAAAATATATGAGGCACATTCGTGTTTCTGGCCTAACAAAAAATGTAAAAAAATCGTTGAAAGTAAATTTCCAAAATATGTATATGAGGCACATTCGTGTTTCTGGCCCAACAAAAATCAAAATAATTCTTCGAAAATAAATTTCCAATGTAAGTAAAACAAACACATTCAATTCATATTCATATTTTATTTGTGGAACTATTTCTAATCTTCAAAATGAGAGTCTTCTGAAAAGTTAGGCTCAGGATTATGCTCTTCCGAACATCGCTTCTAATCTTCAAATTGTTATAAAAATAGTGGCAAAAAGGCAATCAAATGCACCTTGAACGGAAAATATTAGCTCGCCGATTGCACGATGAAGACAAAGCTTTTCCGTAAACTAAATTTTGATTAGCAATCGGTGCTAAATACGCCAAAAGGACCTTGTGGGCAAATATTTACCTTCGAAAACTGACCATAGAAAATGGTGCTGTACAATGCAAATCATGAGAGGGGCATGTAACTCTCCAAAACCATTTCAAATTCATACGCAACTATACGATGATTTTTTAAACTTCATTTATTTCACCGAAGGAGAAACTGCCCTTTCGAAATATTTGCGATCGAGGTGCATATTGTCGTACCATACGAAAACACATTTAAAATTTCTTACGGAACTGGCAATTAGACAATTCTGTACGAAAAGTATCACATTTGACTAATTATATACTGTTTATGCATTAAAATTGTTGTTGTTTAAACAAAAATTTTACCTTTCGTCAACAAAAAGATTAAAGTGCTTGTATTCCTCAACCACAAAAAATCGTGTGCTAGTTTTCGTATGGTACGACGGTATATAAAAGATTAACTCTACAACATTTTATACAAAAAAAAATTATTCTGAAACAAAATTTTTAGTAGTTTATTTGCCATTGAATATTGGTGGCCCTCCGCAATAAAACCCACGCCCGGTTATTCGGAGACATAGCCTATCGCTGACGCGAAAGCAAAAGGTTTAAATAAAATTTGCGAAACCTTGGTGATTCCAAAGGAATACCACAGTTTTTATAAATATTTGAAAGCTAACAACGGAGTTCGCGATGCTCGACCTGAGCCTGACCTTTCAGAAAACTCTGATTTTGAAGATTAGGAATGGCTCCACAAATAAAATATGAATTTGAATTGAATGTATTTGTTTTACTTACTTTTTTTGGTTTTCGTTGGGCCAGAAACACGAATGTGCCAAATCTCGAAGATTTGAAGGAATAGAAGCATAGAAACTATATCAAGGCATCGAGCTAAACAAGGTTCTAATTTGCAGATATACTTTTATATTAGAAACAAATTTTTCAAATTTTACGAGAAGAATAAACTTTAAAACTCGATTTCCCAACATTTTCATTTTAGCACATTCGTGGTTCTGGCAGGAGGCCGACGATATGTATGTTTATTTTGTATTTAGTTAGTGGATAAGCACGATTTGTTTGAGTTTTGGATGACTTTTTCACTTTGCGCCTTTTTGCGGCTCAACTCACTTTCAAGCCGCTTTAAGGCTGTTTGTGTATTTTGGGATTTCTTCGGCGTTTACTCTTTTATTTTTGTGTTTAGTAGAAGTTTTTGTTTATGAAAAAAAAATTAAACTGTCAAAACTGGTTCCTCTAATCTTGTATCTTTAAGTTACAGCTAGTCAAAATCAATCTAAATGATCGATTGATTTTAGTTAATAAAAATGTACAAATAACTTTTAATAGCAATATTTTTGCGCTCCAATGCAGTTAGAGCGGCAATTACTAGTGAAACGCTTGGTACGTGCTGGTACTACTGAAAATACGTAACAGCAAATCCGCTAAGCATCAAAACATAAAATTTCTTTTTTTTTTGCGCAACATTTTTTTTTTTTTTTTTTTAGCATCCAATATATTTGGCCAACTGTATAAATAAAATACATCTAACAATTTTGTGGTTCGTTAAAAGTAGTTAGTAATTAATAATGACTTAATAAACATGGTGGGCAAGTATGGATTGCTCTCAGTAGCGCATCCATTTATTGTAGTGCATCAGCAAAGATCTGTAAATGATTTCCTTTTGAGGCGTACGAAATTGGTTGGTCTTGCCGTCAGGGCTAGAACGAGTGGGTTGTGGTAAGCTAATATTCTCATTTTGTATGATGCAGCATACTTTCTGATTTCTTGAGAGATAGTAGGTATCTTTAGGTCACGATGTAGTTGGTCGTTCGTGACGTAGTAGGGCGCATTTACAATCATTCTAATGGTTTTCGATTGGAATCTTTGGAGAATCTCTATATTTGAGTTTGCTGCGGTTCCCCATAGCTGTATGCCATAGGTCCAGATGGGTTTTAAGATAGCTGAGTAGAGCAGGAGTTTGTTGTCGCTTGATAGTTGGGAGTTTCGATTCATGAGCCAATAAAGATTTCTCAGTTTTATATCAAGAACTTTTCGTTTGGTTAATATGTGGGTTCTCCATGATAGTTTTCTGTCGAGATGCATACCCAGGTACTTTGTTACGTCACTTTGCGGAATATCAATGCCATTGAGTTTCACGGGTGGGCAAGTGTTACGTCTAGTGGTAAACGTCACTTGGACAGATTTTGATTCATTTGACTTTATCCGCCAGTCTTTCAGCCAATGGGTAATTTTATTTAAACTTCTTTGAAGCTTGAGTGAGGCCACGTTAGGGTTGAGGTCTGAAGCCAGTACGGCAGTATCATCGGCAAAAGTGCCGATAGAGACTCCTTCTGCTATTGGGAGGTCGTATGTGTAAAGTAGGTATAGTATTGGGCCCATTACACTACCTTGCGGGACGCCTGCTAATCTCTCGTAAAGCTCAGACTGCTCTGCTCCTTCTTTGACGAAAAACTAACGATTTTTTAGATAAGATTGTATAAATAGAAAGTAATTTCTAGGGAGAGTATTTTTTATTTTATAGAGCAGGCCGTCGTGCCATACGCGATCAAAAGCTTGGGATATATCTAGAAAGGCAGCTGTACAGTATTTGTTTTGCTCAAAGGCAGAGTAGATTTTCTCGGTAAGTCTATGTACTTGTTCAATTGTTCCGTGTCTTCTTCTGAAGCCAAATTGATGATTAGGTATAATGTTACGCTCTCCTATTTTGGGTAGGAGTCTTTTAAGGAAGAGAACTTCCAAGACTTTTGAGACAATGGGCAGCAGACTAATGGGTCTGTAAGACGCTGCCGTATCAGGCTTTCCTGGTTTCAGAATCATTTTCATCTGAGCGACTTTCCATTGAGGGGGTATGAATGCAGTTATTAGTACTGCATTAAAAAGTTGGGTGAGAAATTTTATGCCTTCGTAAGGTAAGTATTTTAGTACATTGCGCAACATAAATTATAAAATATTAACAAAAAGTCATTTAATTATTCAAATAATTATTTGAGTTTTTTTATGAAGCTACTGGTTTGATAAATTTGCCCCTAGAGCACACTCTCTATTAACTCACGTAATAAAATACATGAATGTCAATTTTAAAATTATTTTTTTTTCGCTTCAGTCGGCCATCAAAAACAAGAAAAAAACACATGCTAAGTATCAACTTTATAAATATTCATTTGAAACATTTCTTGTTTAGAGCAAGTGAGAGTGCGAAATATTTTGTCGTACGTGCGCGCAAATCGAATAATAACAACAAAAACATCGTCTGATGGTCAAGTGAAGCCAATTAAGTTACAAGAAAAGGCAATCAGGCGCGTCTCTAACACACAGCAGCCACGAAGCACGCCAACGTGCTGGCAATAAGGCAATAATAATAATAACAACAACAAGAATATTAACAACGACAAAAATAATAACAACAACAAAATATAATAACATCAATAGCAACAAGAGTAACGGCACCAAGTAGAAATTGCCACAAATATGCCATTGACTGCTAAGCGCTTTGCCTTCGAAAGAGTAGCCAAATTAAATGAATTCGTGTTTTTATTGTTGCTGTTTTTACACATATCATTGTTGTTGTTTTTGTTATTGTTGCTGCTGCAATTTATTTTCCTGCTTATTTGCTATCTTTTTAATTAAATTTCCAGTTAGCGCAACTAAGGCAAAATCTTGCCAAAGCGCGGCAAAGAACGTGCCACCAATGACTAACCAATGTTTTTGCATTTGTTTGTGCTATAGCGCCATTTTTTTCACTTTATTGCTTTTATTTATTTTTTTCTCTAGCAGCAACCATTTTGTTGTGCAGTTACTGCGCAATAATTTCCTTCTTTTCTGCTTTTATGTAAAATCAGGTTAATTACGCGCTTCAAGCCAAAACGGTAGGCAATGGCTCATAACTAAGAGCGTCTTATACTAGTTTAAATAGAGTTGCTATAACTAACGCCAATGCTGTGAAATATTTTAGCGGCACGGCTTGTGTGTGGTGTGTAGGTGAAATGCGGCTTTTGTAGCATTTCTATTTATGCCTTTAGTAGCTCAGAGCTCTTTCACTTGCAGCTGTTGAGGGTGATAATGTAGCCGACATACTCAATTTTAGATTTATTTATATTTAATAGTATTTATGTAGTAAATCGAGAATGGCCCAGTAGGAAATAAGATCATAGTATGAGCGATTATAGAGAACTTCTTAGAAAAGGTAGGAGGGCTTTGGAATGTCCAAAATGTCAAGGAAATACGCTGCATTTTATATTGTATGTCCCTGAAGGGTGAGCGCTCTGTATGTCGAAAGGTAAACAGAGCGTTTTCTGAATGATCCAGAAAAATAAATAAGAGATTACCTGTGATGAAAGCGGTTCTGTAGCTGATCCTGAGCTGAGCGCTGCAAATACTCTCTAATAGGTTAGGTTTAATAACTTAATTACTTTAACAAAAGTTGTTTTTATGTAAAGGTATTTAAAGTCGCTTCCTGTAACAAACAACAAACTCATATTTATAAAATTTATGGCATAATATAAAATGAGATTTACATTTAGTAAAATGTTACAGAATTTAATTTAAGCTTTTTCAAATTTTAAAATTTTTCTTTCAATTATTCACAGCAAGGAATGCCAGTCAATATTTAGCGTTAAAGTGCTGTTAAAACTTTTTCCGCTAACTAGCTTAAATTAAGCTTAAAAGGCACACTAGGCGAATAATATTGTTTAAAATATAAGGATTTTATTTTTAATTAACATTTTTGCTTTCTTATTTAATTTCACTAAAAAAAAATATATGTCTGCGTTACTCCACTTTGCTGCCGCTCATATGCCATAAAAATTCAGAAATATGAAAAACCAATCCAACAAAGAAAAACACAACAAGAAATTGGTTCACTGGATGTTATGGTTGCAAAGCAATAACAACAAAAAAAGTACAAAAATTTGTTCGCCAACACTTAAATGGCAGCTGATCGCGCTTCCTTGTTAATGCTTTATTAGCTACAAGTGTATTTTAATGAATGCATGCATGGCAAGTTTGTCGCTTAAGTCTTTAATATAAAAAATTTTGCTTTCTTTTGCTTTTATTTCATTTTTTTATACCTATTGCATTTTGCTTTTTATACTCAGCTGTACTAGTACACAGAGTATTATAGTTTTGATTTCCTAACGGTGGATTGTAACAGAATGAAATAATCGAGATAGATATAGACTTATATATATCAAAATGATCAGGGTGAAAAGAGAAATCGATTGAGCCATGTCCGTCCGTCCGTCCGTCCGTCCGTCTGTGAGCACGATAACTCGCGCAAAAATTGAGATATTTTGATGAAATTTGAAATGTAAGTTGGTATCAAGACAGGAACGGATGGTATTGAAAATGGGCGAAATCGGACCATGACCACGCCCACCTCCCCTATATAGTAAAAATAGGAAATTTTGTATCTCAGTCACTAATAGAGCTAGAGTGATAAAATTTCACACACGTATTGAGCTCAGGCCCTTATGAAGAAATATGGTGAAATTTTGGAAAATGGGCGGTGCCACGCCCACTTATTAAGGGGCAAACATTGAAAGTTTTATGAGTCATAACTCAGAAACCGTTGAAGATATATCGATGAAATTTGGTAGGCGTGATATACTTTCTTAGGCAAATGGTTGGACGAAAAATTGCCAAAATCGGTTGACGACCACGCCTACTTTTATACATGGGTATTATAAAGTGACCTAATAAAAACATTTTAACCTTTAACATACGACGTGGTGGTAATTTTTACACCGACTTACAGTTTCTTTAAATATCTCTTTTAACTTACCATCCAGCAAGTTTACTCTCTTAGTATCTTCCCATCTCGTTATAGTTATTGACCCCTTTTGTTTTTATGGAGGAAGGTGTAACATTTGACGAGAAATTATGATGGTGGGGTAAAAATTACCCCACGTCTAGGGTAACGTTAGTTTTTCTTCGAATGCAATTTTTGGAAATTTACCACTTCTCACTTCTCTGCAGCATTTTGATGCGTTTGGAATCTACTCATGTCATCATAATTATCGATCAGTATAGTTTCTATGGTGGAAGATCTCCAATAACGGATAAATTATGATATCGGGGTAAAAATTACCACACCTCGACGTTAACGTAACTTTTTCTTCAAAAATAATTTATTTCCATTTAAAACTTCTCTCACTGGCAATTTGAATAACATGGGCTATTAATTTTACCACTTCTTCAAATGATTATTGGAAGAAAAATTAAAAAATTCGTTTCGTGATTCATTTTATACGCTCACGTTATTATGAAAAAAACTTCAAAAAGACTGGCCAGCATTTTCTACAAAAAAATTTTTTTAAATAAAATTCCTATTATATATTTAAAAATATATATTTTTTTATGAAAACCCGTCTCTAAAGTTTAAAGAAAGTTTTTGTTTTACCTTTTATCTATAAGGTTCTCATGTGATGTTTTCGCTATTTTGAAAGAACAAGACCTTGTGAATTATAGTAAAAACTTTGTTGATTTAAAAAATTTAATTAACTTTTTTTATTAATTTCATTTGAAAAAGGACTGACCTCTTTCCAATGCAAAAATTATTATAAAAAAATTTATTTTTTATTGAGAGTTTTAAGTAAAATGCGTAGAAAAAAATTTACCACCACGTCGTAAACTATGTCACAAAATTTCACCTCGTCACTTAAAGGTTAAGGGATATCTCTGTCAAATATAAAGATATATCATTGAAATTTTATGGAAGGTGTCCAACTATGGACATAAAACAAAAAATACAAAAATTTTGGAAAATGGGCGTGGCACCGCCTCTTTTCAGACAAAGAAATCAACGAGATTTCGGAGCCCCTAACTCGACAAATAATTGAGATATTATGACGAAACTTGGTTTATACACTTTTATAACTTGTGTTAATAGACACGCAAAAATTTATTGAAATCGGTTTATGACCACGCCTGCTTTTTAACAAAGATATTTCTGGAATACCCTTTTGGAATTTCTAACGTGACATCTTTGTAACTCATAAAGGGATGCAATTTTGCACAAAGAATAATATTCATAAGCTTAGTTGGATGACTGACAAAAATTTAGAAAATGGGCGTGGCTACGCCCACTTTATGCAGCACTCGCTTTATATAAAATACACCGTGTTTCCATCAAACGCAAACAAACAATTAAAGCATAAAGCTGAGTATCTAATGTTCGATTCCACTCGAACTTAGGCTTCCTTACTTGTTATTTTTCATTTCATATTTTGCGTGTTTTACATTTTCATGCAAACTGCAAACTCGTTCTGGTGGCTGTGTTTTAGCTTAATTTACACACCATAACAGAAGCATTCCTTTAGTTCATTTGTGGCGAATGCAAAATTCCTGGCAGGCAATTGCCGCTAATTGGCAGCGAATGACGCGCGCGCACTACTAGGAAAACATAGCAAAGTAATACAATAATTTCTATTTTCATATTTTTTTAGACAGCGACTGCATATATAGGAAGTGGTTAGTGGTGTCTGCTGTCTTCTGCGCTAGTAGTTTAATAGTTGTACCGCTGAAAAAAAAATAATAATAAAAAAAGCGCATCACTTCATCTCCATTCCATCTGCGCCCATTCCCATCGTTTTTTTTTTTGCACTCTCTCTCGACCGCATTGCATTTGCATATACATAGAAAAAAATTTACATTTTAATTATCTTATCAGTTTGACAAATTTATTGGTCAAGCGTTGGCAAGTTATGCGCTTCGCATTTTCGCATTATTTTCCTCTTTTGTGTTGGCGCTGATGGCACGCAATTGACGGCGAAGCACATGCAGATGCGCGTAAAGCGTTTTCGCATGCCGTTGCGCATGTATTTAAGTGTTAATGGCGTGTCGCTTTAGAATGCTATTTAGCGAAAAAGTTGTTTTTTTTTTTGTGTTCAAGAGACTTTAGCGGAGATTTTCTTAAGCTAAAACTTTTTTATGCGTTTTAATTAGGCTTTAGCACAGACTTGCAGCATCAGCAGCATCACGCACAGTTTTTTCACACATTTGCGCCTTTATTTCTGGCTTTTTAGGTGCTGCTTCGAGTGCTGCTTTCTTTAATACCCGATTGTGCTAAGTACAAGCAAGCATTTTATGACCATCTCAACACCATCTTCACTGAAGTTACTCATTTTTTTTTTTTTTTTCAATTTTATTCAAATTTGATTCATAAAACATCATTTGTTCTTAATTCCTTGTGTTAGAAAATTTTCTTGCATACACTGTGTTGTTATCGAAAACCGACAAATAAAATTATATAAAATCTTTTTCCAAATCACACTTGGTTATATTTAGGCTAAGCTCTTTTCTTACTTCTTTTAATTAAACGCTTTGCTAAATGCTTGTAAATTCGCTGCCGACTAAGCAACAACACAAATCAAATAGATATTGAATGTGTCATTAAAAACTGCTAATTGCTGTCTTTAATTACTGCTATTCACACTTTTCACAGACGCGACCCATTCGATGCGAACCATTCGATCTATACACACGCAAGTCACTGAAAAGAACTGTTAATCGCTTGTCGTCGCACAGAATACACGTTTATACTCAAAATGACACCGAAGCTGGGCCTTTGTTCTTGCTCTTTTAGCTTTTTTTTCTTTTGGCAACGTGCTTGTTTCTTTATTTTTGTTGTTATTGTCATTTTTTATTGCTTTTTGCATTTTGTGGGTCAATAACCGTTTTGTATTAAAATCTGCAAGATGATGTGACTTTAATTTACTGCTGTTGTTGTTGTTTATTGTGTTTTATTGCTGTTTATTGTGGTTTATTGTTGCTTATTGTTGTTGTAATCACACAAAATTTTCTTTGCATTGTTTTGAGTTAGTTGACTTTTGATTTGTGGCATATTAAAATGGGAGAATGTGGCAGTCGATGCACTTTTATATTCTCGATATTGCAAGGAGACTTTTTATTGCCGTGCTCGAAGAAATTAGAGAAACATAAAAAAAAAACCGTTATAAAAAATCTGTATACGATATATGTAGAATGCATTTGGTTTTTATTTTTTTATATACTCGTATGAGAATTTTTTCTTGAGCAGATTGGTGTTAATCAGCGATTTTGGACTTAATTAAAAAGGAGGTTTTTGTGCCAATGCTCCTGATTTATGCAGCGATAACATCAAATAGGCAAACAATAAAACTATAGTCAAATATAAAAGTGGTCAAAGAAAAGCTTATATGCCATAGTCCATAAACCACATAAACTGTTAACGTAGCATGCCCAATAAAAGCAGTGAACAGTCAATGAAAATAAAATATTAAACAACTCACTTAAATTTCTTCCAACACTTTTAAGAACATTAGCATTCTTTTGTTCATTCTCATAGAGCAAACTTTTTTTTCGTTATAGACCTAAAAAATAATGTGCCGTTACGCCTTTGGTTGTTTTGGTAATCATCAATTATCATATAAAGCGTTAATGTTAATGTTTAACAAAAGACTTAAGACACGAACTTGCGCCTGTGCTAAGGCAGCTTGACAGCAAAATACAAGTATAGCGGCATAACAGCGAACAATAGAACTCGTAGCTAATAAAATGATAATGTGAAACAGCTACTCTTTCTTAAGTTAAGTTTTGTTACATAGCTAATATATTTTAAATGTCAGAAATTATAATATGTTTTTGTATGTTGAAGTTAGAGCAGAGAACTTTAAGTTCTCTGTTTAGAGATAGTAAATACAAAATAGGTCTAAAACAAAACAATGAAAATATGCTAACGACAATGCGTTTGTTATACAGAATGTATATAAATTAGAATTCGAATTAGAATTAGAATTAAAAATAAAAGAGGAACATAAAAAGTGGAAAAGGTTGAGAACATAATTAGTTACGATTGATAAATGTCTTTATTAACACTAGCGTTTCGTTTATGATTTCATATTAGTTTTTAGAACAATAAATAGAATTTAGGTACTAAGAGAAAGCGTCTTTTGAATTTTATTTCATCTTAAAACATATATACTAGAAAAATATAACAAGTATATTTTGAAGCTGTTTCATTTTTCTAGAAAGGAGATTCTTATTGTTTTTTAGCTCGCCATGAATTCTTTCTGGGCTTTCTACATTCTTCAGTCGCTTATCTTCAATTTATTCCTCGTTCGCTTGTTCGTCTATCTGCAAAGTAGTCCCACAATTTGGAGATATCCGCTGGAAATGCGATAGGTGGGTGTCATATTAGGAGAAGATGGCCATTTGTCGGAATCTGCCGAAGCAGACCACTTAATATATAGCTCACATACAACCGATTTTTTAGATATAGATATTTTAGGTTATAACTTCTCTATTTAAATAGCTAAAATCGCTATTTTCTCTAATAAATCTTTGTATGAATAACGCACAGACTTGACGGTATAAATTAAAGAAAGTCAGACTATTTAATGTTTCATTTCTCCATTTATAAAAGACTTCAGTCTTCGGTACGCCGAAGAAAAGCGCGCTCTTACTTGTTTTCAATTAATTAAGTAATCAAAATAGCAAAGAAAATTAGCTAAATTCTCACAGTTATAAAACAAAAGACTGCCAGTGATTAATTCGCTTTGTGAGTATTTAAAATTTGAAGTTGCTGTCATAAACTAAATTGGCATGCAAAGCAGATTAGGTTTATACAGAAAAGAGTAGCAATTTTTTTTATTATTAAGTATTTTTATAATAATTTTTTTTTTTAGCAGCAACAAAACAATAAAAGAAAAATATCAAAACTTTTAGCTAAACGCGCTGCTTAACAACAAAATGCTGAATGGAAAACAAAGAGAGGCTAAAAGCTTAAATTTTTTTCTTTGTAAAGAAATATGTCGTTTAAAAGACGCTATTCACTGCCTTGGCAGCATCAGGTCAAGCAACTAATTAACTTACTGAACCAGCGTTTATGGGCTAAGTGCCTTTTTGTTAAAAACAATTATGCAAAATGCAAAAAAAAAATAAAGTTATTTCCCACCGCTTTTTATCACAGTCGCTTTTTTCTCAAACGCTTCAATTCACTTAACATCTTTAAATATTTTATGCCCCCTTTTCACTGCTCACCTAAATTTTCTTAATTGCTTTGCTCGTTTACGCTAATTTGACATGTGTACTTTGCGGTTTGAATGTTGGTGCGAATGTGAGTGCTGTTTTTTGAAGCGCGTAAATAAAAGCTTATCGCATTATAATTATTTATGTACATAATCTGTACTTACATAAGTCAATGAGCATTCATTTTGCACATTAGATACCAAAGCAAAAACAAAAGCAAAGTGAAACAAGCTGAAGCCTCATTACTATAACACTCATTGATTGCGGCCTCTGCTACATAGTAATAGTTGTTGCTGCACCAACACTCCTCTTAGCTAATTTTGTATTTAAAATTACTCTGCAAACATTTTTCATTCATGCTCTAGCACATTGTTGAAACTAAAAAAAAACTTGTGTTTTGTATGCAAGTAGGGCAAGCGCGATAATCTTATTGCTGTTACGGCAACGCATTTAAGTTTCATTCATTGTTTTCTTTTCTTAGCACGCTCCCTCCCTCATTAATGGCTAATTCGTTGATGATGAATGTTAATTTTTATTGTGCGCATTAAAGGCATAATTTTACGAAAAACGAAAAAAAGCATTTTATTTGTTAGTTGAGCACTTTTGTTGTTAAATAAGCATAAGTTGAAAGTGGTAAAATGAGTTTAATTTCTTTTTGAACGAGTTTTCTTTTATTAAGTAATTAATAACTAGGAGAAATTTCACATTATTTAGGAATAAGCAATGAATGCATCATAGCGCTATGATTTACTATGAATTTAAGTTAAAATGAGTTTGATTTTATAGTTTATTCGTGGCACAAGTTTATACTTGCCACTGAAGAAGTGCCTAGTATTGCATTTAAATCAGTGAAAGATCTGATTTTTCCTTTTTCTAATTGGCGCTTACCTATCTAAACGATTTTGACTGAATCCAAATCGGTTTGTGTCGATAGAAAGGCTCTTCTTCGATACTTGCGGTTGCTAACCTATAAAGATTCATAAATTTTCTGAAGACTTTTACCCTCAAATAAGCCACGTGCCATCTCCTCTGATGTTGTAGAGTATGATAGTCGAGAGAGAGAGGGCTTTACCTTCCAATTTCCTAGTTAGACCAAAGTAGTACTGGTTGATAAAAATCAGTCTGCTTCGCATTTCAGGGCTGAAAGGACTGATTAGTAATTTATCATTCAGCTGATGGAAACTCAATGCATAAATTTTAAGACTTAAGTATAAGATGGTGAACAGCTTCATATAAACTGAACAAATTTTTCACCTTGGCATGTTATCTAGTTGTTGACATTCCAGCATAATTAGGCCTTTATTTAAATATCTTCGTTCTTTCAATTTATTCTCTGCATGAGTTCCAGTTTTTCTTTGTTAAATTCCACATAATTATGCCTTTCAAACTAAATTGTGTGTAAATGAAACTCACTGCAGATAACTAATCTAATTATATTTACATTTACAGTAAGCTTTTGCATAAATTGTATCATTTCTTCTTTTGCATAGATTTTATCATTTCTTCTTTTTGCTGCCCTAATAACAAGTTGCGATTGTTATTATTGTGTTACTTTTATTTCCGCTTCGCAAATTAACTAGCTCATAAACAAGCTAACTAAATGTGCGATTTATATCAAAGCATAAATTTATACAAGCGCTACTCTATAATTCTAAGCGGTCGCATAAAAAAATATATACATAAAAAAGTACTTAATTTCATGTTACAGCGGTTTTCTGTATTGTTATGAGTAGCTAAATGTGGGGTACAAGTAAAATGAATGATATCTATATCAACTTTAGGTATATTTATTTCTTTCGCAATATTTTTTTTCCTCCAAATGCGTCGGCGCATGCGCAACAATCAGTTAAATCACAGCACAAGGTTTATGGCGCGCAAATTGAGTCACTACATTTTTGTTATTATTCTTTTGCTGTTGGCTAAATGTTTGACTGACTGACTGACTTACTGTCTCAACTCAACGCTGGCACTGTCTATGTTGCTAAATGGCCTGAAATACTGAACTAAGTAAATGTTCCAATGGCTTCATTGTTTGTTTTGACTTAACCTGGTTATCTGAATGATTAGTTGGGTGTTGCATGGATTTGTTTATGTGATTTGATTTGCTTTGAATGCCTAAATTTTCTGCTGGTTGATTGGCTTAGCAAGCACACAATTTTTTTTTTCACAGGCAACAAGCGAAAAAAAAACAAAAATTACAATTGTGAGGCAACATGCAACAAAAAAAATCACATGAAAGTGATCATTATATAACCGTTAGCGAATTTTGCTCCCAGCTAGCGCAGTGTTTGGCACATTTGGTTATATAACATTAATAAAATGCAGCTGCGCGTGTTAAAATCAAAGCAAACCGAAACGCTTGCCTTTTATGCCCACACAACACGGATTGTGCTGTTGTAATTAAAAATAAAAACTAGAAAATAAAAATAAAAAATAAAAAATAAAAATAAAAAATAAAATAAAAACCAAAAACTAAAAACTAAAAAAACAAAAACTGAAAAATAAAAACCAAAAAACTAAAAAATAAAAAGAAACTGAAAAATACAAAAAAATTAAAAATTAAAAAAAAAATTTAAAAAATTAAAAAAAAATAATTTTTTTGCAAAATAAATAAACCTTCAAAAAAAAAAAATCAGTACAGCAAAACATAAAAGGCAACGTAACTTATCAATAAAACTCGCACCTCCAGCCCGCAGCGCTAAACGAATGTCGGCACAGCAACAATGTTGCACGTTGACTGCAGAGCTCATAGCGCGTACCAAAAATTGACTTTTAGCTACACCAAGGCGCACAAGTACAATTATAAATATGTCTTTATATATATACTTTTATTATATACGCCCTAAAAGGCACGCGCTAGTATTGTATTGTTTGCCTTTTATTTTCTGCCACTACTCAACCATTTAAAAAAGTATAAATCTTTCGTTGACAATTGGTTGCTTGTGGGCGCCAAAAATGTATGTAGCTAATTGAGCTGCATTCATAATTTCATGTGCCCTTTTTTAGTCATTTTATATTGAACTTGTTTTGGCACGATTTTTATTTTTCTTTTCGATTTTTAATCGTTTATTGATTATATATTTGAAAAATTAACTGACAAAATCGTTGTCACCAAATAACTACAAGCATCGGCAGCGGATCTATGGCAAATTAATTTAATAGCTATTATTTGCTAACCACACATGGCTTTTTCTATATTTGTGTTAATTGCTGCTTTATGAATTATGCACGAATTTGTAAAATATATTGCACATAAACGTGTGCTTTTATGGTTTATGCGAACTTTTGGGATTTGCTGATAGATATTGCATTTGTCGTTAATGGGCGGTTAATTATGAAAATGATAGTTATTAGCACAATTGAGTTGAGTCAAGGCGTGTCTAAGTATTGACATGACCCGGATTGAAATTTGGCTCAAAAGTTCTCAAATAGTGGTTTTGCTGCTTTTTGTGCATGCACATATTACTTTCTAAAAGGGTAGAGTACCTAAGGGCAGCTGGAGTTGGGATCTAGTTTCATGAACCTAAAAAGTTAAATGTTTTACTCTAGGCAAGCCAGAATAATTCACGCATTTATACAAGTGCTTTACTTTAATTTCAAAATTTCTATTTCCTCTCTGAACGATTACTTCCTGCTACAACTTTGATACTTTCAGCTATTTTAGTACAGCTCTCTCAATAACTAGATTCTACATTCGCTTCTCTGAATGGCGTTGGGCACATCTGATAAATGACCTCTATCTTGAACAAATTTCATGTGAAGGCAGCACGGCTTGAATAGTTCTAGGCCTGCTACATTCCCTTCACTATTAAGAGTATTATTCTAGCACTTTTCTTAAATTTATTTTTACCAAATTTTGACAGTTTGTTTTTTGGATAAGTCATAGTCGACATAGGCTATATTTTTTCCGCTAGGTGGCGCTGGAGTCGAGATATACAGAAAATCTCTATTGCGGACCCGAATGGCCCGGATTTTTTTTTTTGTGCAATTTTGGTATCAAATGAAAGGTGCTAATCAAGGCTTCAATATAGAGTTATCCTTATTGGGATGTCTAACTCGGTTTCCAAGATATAGGCCAGAACATCGATCCGGGTGGTCCCGAAAATTTTTTAAGCGATAGAGATAGTAACATAGATAGAGGGAGATAGGTATATCGCAACGAAGCGGTACGGGCAACCTCTAGTAGTTTAATAAATTTATTCTCCATACGCTTGACGGTAAAGCGGATGAAATGCTTATAAAAAGATTCTAACACTACTTAGACGCTTCCATTGCTTATAGAACAGTGAAAAATATTTGTATTTTACCAATTTCAGAACACAATAGTAATTGTTTTTATTCAAAAAGGACAATGCCCCCTTTCGCCTCTCATTTTCTCATTCTTAAGCTTAGCAATTAGTTTAATTTTTTTGCTGATCTTCGTGTAGACGATTTTTGTTGTGGAAAATATGTCTCTGCATACAAATAATACAGATTAGAAAGCTATAGAAAATTATTCACTAAAATTTATTTATGAAGATCTTTTAAGAAAGAGCATACAATACTTTCTCACAGAGATAATAATATTATCATGTTATTTTCATACAATGTGCATTAGCACATTAGTATCAACTCGGTTGCAGAAGAAGGAATGAAGAAATATTCAAAAGCATACAGAAGAAGGCAGCTGGTAGACATCAACAATCAACTATCTGTGAATGATATTTGTTGTACTTTCTGAAAATATTACCTTTTTAGCAGTGGCGGACGCTTCATACAAGCCGAAAAGCCCGGCTAGCCTAAATATTTTCGACTGAGCCAGGCTTATTTATGTGCTGACTAAAAGTAGGTAGGTACTATTTGCATTAAAAGAAATTAACTAGACTAAAATTTTTTCGATTTTATAAGCATAATAACGGCGTCAATTAGGCACTGACACAATGAATACAAAATAAATATATATTCACTAACTCTAAAGCTCATCTTATGAGCAGTTATCACTGCACAAAAACAATGTAACACAGCGATTAGTCTATCATTTGAATATGCGAGAGAAAAACATAACAAATCAAATGAAAGGCAACTTTTATCGTTTAAATCAAGAAGCTCGAAAGTATCACAAATTTCCAACAGCCACCATCAAAATGCTACTTTATAACCTAATCAACCAGTTCGCAAAGCGAAACCAGACGGTGGTGGTGGTGACTGAGAAAGCAAACAAATCGAGTAAAAAAGCAAACAAATTGAGTAAAAAAGCAAACAAATCCTGTAAAAAAGCAAGAAAAAACACAGCAACTACTCGTCTTTCGTTTGCAAAAACAAAACTCGGTTATTCGGTATTAGAAAAGTAGCAGTAGCAGCAACAAACACAACAACAACTGGCTAATCATTTATACATTTTTATAATCAAGTGCCACAATCCAGTTTTATTTTTTCAATACGCCAGCCGGCTGCTGCAACGCGTTTAGCAAAATCATCGCAATGGGCTGTGGCATTGGTATTAGCGAATTGAAATGTTAAGTATTTTATTTTGTTGCTGCTGCTGGTGGTGCAGATAATGTTTGACAGAGCGATAAAGTGCCGCTAAATATGAATGTAGATACAAATGTAGATGACATACTCGTATGTTTGTGCATGTATTGCTTTATCGCAGTGTGCTGATTTGCTTATTTATGCGCATGTCGTGCGTTTGTGCGAGTTGAAGAAAGCGGCCTGCTCATAAATATGTGCAGATTATGACATTGACAAATTTTTGTGACCGTCTTTATGAAACCAGTTAACTTGAAGAAAGCGCACATTGAGTTTTGATAAGTAAAGTATGCGAATATTTTAGAAAATGCTGATTAGTTATAGATACATCAGTGGCGGATCTAGCATAAGTGGGCTGGGCAAGCCTATGTATGAAGCATAGCCATTAGTCATTTTAGTAATTTTCTTTGCTGTATTATCTGAAAGTCTGATTGCGAAGCCGTCATTGACGTTGATTTAATTGGTCTTGAATATTTGGGTTTGCTGCTTACATTCATACCGTATGAAACTGAATGTATTGCAATAACTTGAGAAAATGAAGATGACGAAGAATAATTAATTTTTTATATACAATGGATAATATGAGGATATCTACCTAAATACTTATATGACTGTTTTTGCTTTAGCTGTACCTACTTTTAATCAGCCTGGCTCGGTCGAAAGTAAATTAAAGTCCTTCTACAAAAGCAGAGCAGAAGTTACTATTAGAATAATTTGAGAATTGTTCAACTGAATTGATTGATGACGCCAAACTTACAGAGAAACTGAAAGCGCAGAGGTATTTTTATGGCTTAAATATTAAACACATTTCAAGCGTAAAATAAACAGATTTTAAAGAAATTCCTAAAATAAAACGAATGAAAATATTTAGGTATGCCGGGCGTCTGCCACTGATGTACATACATTAGGGTGGGGCAAATTTTTTTGGGCTCATATTTCGTAAACTATTTGAAATTTTTATTTATTTTTAGAAGTACAGTTGTAGCTATTGTCTTGGGGTACAATTTCTCTGAACTAGGGATTCCGGGATCCCGCCCTTTTTGACTCCCCGGAAATCCCGGGATTACTAGAATTTCATCCCGGGGTTTTCGGGATAAAATAAAGAGAGAATATTCCCATATTATAGCAAAGAAAAATTGTATTTTATATAATTTTTATTGGTCTCAGATATGTATACTAATGTTGCATTATTACATAGCAGCATTATCAACATATGCCCTGTGACCTATGAAAATGGTGCATTTTAAATAATGCAACCCTTTTGTGCTAAGAACAGAAAATGTTGCTCGTTAGTCGGGCCAGTTTTACATTTTGTCTATAGAACAAACAGCCCTAAAAAATGTGTGGAATCTTTGTGGAAGAGAATAAAAAAACTTGACAGTATGAAGAAAATGCAGAATAAGTTTGACATTTTTGCCAGAATAAAAAAAGCAAAGTAAGGATTAATATTTTTTATTTAATAACACTACAAATAATTTAAAAAAAAATACCAAGAAATTCAGGTTTGGGGGAGAATAGATATGGGCCTGCTGAGCTCGGAACTATTTTTTTTTTAATTTTTTGTATGGTTAGGTTTTTTTGGTTATCACTTCATTGAAAAATTATTTTCGCGGGAGTCACAAATGGGATAATCACAAGCAGTACAGTACCTCGTTCGAAAGAAAATTAAAATTGTCGATGTACAACTTGTAGTAATTGGACATTATCTCGCTGGTCGAAATCAAAATGTTATTAACTACTTGCGATTTTTGAAAAAAATTTGATTTTAAAATTAAGTTTTTGTAGGAAGCTGTAAAATTCAGGAAAGTTTTATTCTTTTAAAAATTAGCCTGCTTAATTGTGGTCATCGCATTTTTGATTGCCGAAAATAATTTTTGAGTGAAGTGATAACCAAAGAAACACCAAATTACCGTTATCTCAAAACCTAACCATACAAAACATTAAAAAAAAAATAGTTCTGATCTCAGCAGTCCCATACCTATCCTCCCCCATACCTGAATTTTTAGATATTTTTTGGCTATAAACTAGTGCAGTTAAATTTTTTTTGTGGTGAAATACGCGTTGTAAGGAAACGTACGTTAGGTATTTTTAAAATCGTTAGAATTCTTGTGGTAAAATTCATTTGATAATTTCTATTTCCTGATTTTTGGCCATTTATTTCTCAAAGGTTTTTGCAATTTCCTCCCAAGAAAAGTAAATAATGGAAGAAAATGCAAAAAAATTTCAAAAATAAAATTAGTAAAAACCAGGAAAAAGTTTAATTTTATTTGAGAATTTCACATTACGTACTAAAATAAAATACGCAGTTGTATACTCGGAATTCATTGCAAAATTTCTGCATCCAATTTTTAATTTTTTTCCGAATGTTGTATTAATTTTCAGTATTTTTCGGCAAAGCTTGGAAATATTCACTTAAACGAAGTACGTCATTAAATTCTAAAAATATGTATTGGAAATTATCAAATGATCACAAGCTTTATTATTAATATCCTAAAAGTACCAACTGTAAAGGCAAATGTTTTGTATGTAATTTTCTTTGTTGGTTGCGTTTTTTAAAGTAACTCTTATTATTAAATAATACGCATGATTTTACGTTCCTATTTTATTTTGTTACTAATTAAATAATAAAAATGGCAATAAAAATCAATTTTTTCTCTGCAATTTAAAGTTGTAGCGCTCCTCGAAATATATATTTACTTTTTTCAACCCCAAAATGTGGGAAAATAATTGAGGTCCAAATCCCGGGACAAATCCCGGGATCCCGGGATTATAAAAACAAATCTCGAAAATCCCGGGATCGCAAAAATCGGAAAAATTGGAATCCCTACTCTGAACATATTACGAAGAAAAAACTTCGTTTTCATGGACAAAAAGTCGAAAATGTAGAAAATTTACCACTTTTTGTCACGTTTTTTGGATATTTTGGCCCATGACAGCGAAACTATTGAGATTATCGATCCAAAACTGGAACTCAAAAAGTGGAATCTCGATTTTCCCGTAGATGTACGGTCTAGTGGCCTTTTTCGCTCAGTACAATCCCAAGAATCAGAAACGCGAAGAGCCCATAAAGGGGTTTTCCTTTCATACAAATCGCTAAGTCTAATGCACATAAATTTTTTTTGTATTAAATTACAGTAAAGTCTTAAAAGAAATTTTTTTCTTTAATATGAGAATAATTTCTAACAATTTCTTTCATAAACGCGCTTATGAAATCATTAATTTTCGCCAGTAATTTGAAACATAACTCCACGTCTCATGGCAGTAAAAACCACTAGTTTCAATTGAAACCGCAAAAAACGAGGCGTAAAGTGCATGCGCTTAAATAACATTAAATATATGTATACACTTATACATGTATGTATGTGTGTGTGTTGATGTATAAATGCATATTGAATGTAAATGCATTTGAAGCCACGTTTTTTCCAACACTCATTACCAACGCAAAACGCATTGCAATGTGCGCCAACCACCCAACCCAACCCAACCAACGCGTAAATAGTCTGCATTTACAATAACAACAAAAACGCTTTGCATATTTATGCCAGCTTAATAATTTTGTTAACACCACAAAATAACAAAACTTTACATACACATTTAAGCGCTAAGCCATTTCACATTATAATCAGCGCGGACTTGCCGCAACGGCAAATGGTAGCCGTGACGTTGGCCATGGTGATGGCAAGAGTAAAGGCAAAGCAAAGTTGATGTTGCTGTTGTTGGGTGGTGGTGTTAAGGTTGGATTAACTTCTTGCGGCTAAGCAATTTACGCCATACTGCATATAGTTACATACATACATATATGTATGTATATAACACTTCCCAGCCAGCAAAATCATCGTAAACTGATGTTTTCTCGAAGAAAACTCTAATAAAATATCGTTTACGAAATCCGTTTACGATGCGCCTACGAATACTGTTTCGCTTTAAAATGTTCATTGTCTACGAGTGTCGTAAATGTATTGAAAAAGCACTCGTATAGTATGAGTTGAATTTTTTGAAGTGAGCCACCTAAAATTTTTTCGACGGCCATGTATTTTAATGAAAGTGGGTAGTATGGCTAACAACGCTTAAACAAAAAAAACGTATTTAACAATTTTTCGAAATTCGAATTATTTTCAAAGTTATAGCTATCAACACTTTCGAAGTTCCTCAGTGTGTAAAAAATGTAATTCCCGCTCCTTTAAAGTGCCCTAAATTTTTTTTGCTAATAGTTACTAATGGAATGCCCAACAACAACATACAAAAGCGACATCCAACCGTGGTCCAGAACATAAAAATTGCGAATAATGTTTGCAAAAAAAATTATTTGCAAAAATAAGAAATGCAGTTTGCTAGAAGGTATCATTTTTTATATATAATAGTATCGCCGGTGGTCGAAATTCGACCATGCAATTTATTTTTTCAACTTTGTATTGGTACAAAAATTATTCCTTTTCGCGGAGATAAGCAACACTTTCAAAATTCCAGTTGTACCGCAACACTGATTTGCCCTTTTGATCACGGTCCGACGCAAAATCATGGTCAAAATCAAGGCAGATCTAGGAAGGTAGGCCCGGTGGTGAGCGCTTTTAAATTAAAGCGGCCATTTAACTGTGTTTACGATATTTGTAAACACGTTTACGATATCTATTTATCTTAACTAAAAATTTTATTTATTAATTATAAAGAAATTAAATAATTTATAGAAAAAATTATATGCCTATGCACTGCTCCTGACTCATACGAACACATCCATATCAATTTTATGTGGATATGAGTATGTTAAATGTGCTAAACAGCCTGGCAATTGTTTGTATGGGAAAAATGTTAGCCTATTAATATATAGATATCAAAATTTAGCAAAATGTGAGAAAATCGGCAAAAACTGAGGAACTTCTAAAAGTGTTGATAGCCAAAACTTTGAAAATAATTCGAATTTCGAAAAACTGGGCCAACCGTTTTTTTTTTGTTGTTGTGAACTATACAAAAAAGTTTCAGAAAGATAGTACAACTTCGAAAAAAAAGTGGCACACTTCAGAAAATTCAACTCATATGAATCTTTTTACGTCCGTTTTTTATCGTAAATGTAGAAATTTTACAAACATACATACTTACTTTTAAAATATTAGGTTTGTTTCTTATTAAACTAGAAACTAGCTGTCAAGTGAGCAAAACGGAAGGAATTGCGCTCATAAAGAGCGAAACGAACAGAAAATCAAGAAACGGAATAATAGTAAAAATTAGCGATTAGTAATTTGAATGCTATTTCTGACTGTTAATGGTTGTTTTTTCTAAAAAAACATTTAATTTTCTTTATTTCTATTTCAAAAATTCAGAAAAATTCAAAAGTAATAAAATCAAAAGTATTCGTTTGTTTATTTTTTCAACAGCTGTTTCTTACTTTGGCAGCAAATAATTTCTGCTAGGGAAAATTTTACTAGCTGAAATTTGGAGCTGTCAATGGCTCTCTTCTGCTATTTTTTTGACTCAAGTAACGATTTTCCAGCCGAAACTTGGCTAACTATTCATAACTAGCTAATAATAAACGGAGCTATTGAGTTTGAAATTTTTCGTTTTCATTTTTTTTTTTTGACAAGATAGAAAGAAGCTTTTTTTGTTATTGGTTTCTGATTCGAGAATAGCTCGTAAACCGAAATGCTCGTAAAATGTATGGTACCTTGCTGGAGGGGTTATCTTGCGCATTTGTTGTTGGCTTTCACAAAATTGCGGGTGCAAAGCATGCAAGCCAAGTTAATATATATGTATATATCTACATAACTTTGTTTATCTGAAGAAATAAGCTTGATAATTTTAACTTTAGATGCATAAGTGTTAACATTAGGGTATCCAGTATGAGCAGTATATAACACAGTATAAGTATAAGCACCTGATTTCGATCAGATAACTCAAAACGGAAAATAGACGGACAAGCAAACAAATGACGAACATGGCTTCATTAACTCTCCTTGTAATTTTCTTCACATCTGCTGTTTGTAAGAATTGTGTTTTGTACTACTTTTATGGCGCATCCTAATACTAAGCATATGTCAATTCAAGCACCTCATTGCAGCAACCGTTTGCTACTGTTAAGCTACTGCGCGCTGACTCACTTAAACACTTACATACATACATACATCCATATGCATGTGCTTAAGCTTTTACGTGCATATTTTTTGCTCTCTAAATCAGTCTACAATACATAAATATGCCGCAGCATCAGCTCCTCTACCACAATACATACGCACATTAAGGTGGAGTGAAACATTTTTTTTGGAAATTCAATTTGTTCCAAAGCCAGAACGGCACCTTTCGAGCCCAGTAATATGCCTGTAAAATTTTATTGACCTACTCGCATGTTTAGAGGTGCCCCCAGCCCCACAAAGTTGAAAAAATAGCATGATCTGGTACAAATGTTAAATTTCTAAAATTATAAAATCAAAAAACGAAGTATGAGGATTGATAAAGATGGCTAAGCTGAGTATTAAAGTGAATTTTTTTTTTTGGAAACAACAACAACAAAAGTTTTTAAAGGTCAAAGTTTATATTGTGTATTTTTTAAATTGCAATTACTTAAAAACTACTGAACCGATTTCGAATATGTTTATACCATTCGATAGGTAATTTGATTCCGTTTAATTTGATATACATTTTATGTGGGTTCCATAATACCCCCCTACGGGGGTCAAACCCCCTTTTACCCCCTTACTTTTCATATACAAAATGTATACCAAATTAAAGGGAATCAAAATACCTATCGAATGGTATAAAAATGTTTGAAATCGGTTCAGTATTTTTTAAGTAATTGCAATTTAAAAAATGCATAATATAATCTTTGACCTTTAATAACTTTTGTTGTTGTTTCCAAAAAAAAAATCTCACTTTAATACTCAGCTTAGCCATCTTTATCAATCCTCAAACTTCGTTTTTTGATTTTATAATTTTCAAAATTTCATATTTGTACCAGATCGTGCTTATTGCTTTCAACTTTGCGGGGCTGGGGGCAGTTCAAAACATCATCCTATCGCCATAAAATTTTGTGGGGTTCATTAACTCGTATAAAGGCAAATTTTCATTGCTGGTACGTTCAAAAAAAGAACAAAAAAAAAATCTCCATATGATTTCACTCCACCTTAACGTACATACAATGCAACCAGCTACCAAATCAACCTCAATTGCTCTTGCCGATGCCCTTGTCGCTGATAGAAATGTCTTCATCATCAGAACACTTTAGTGGCATAGCATAGTTGTAGAAGCTTAGGAAGCTAAGGCTCAGCAAAGATGCATTGCTGCTACATCTCATAATACACACTTGCCTGTACATAGCATTACAATCAGTTCACCAGCACCGCCAGCTTATTTCCCTGCCATATTCACTTCGGCCGGCACTTCTTTTCTTCTTCTTCTACCTCCCTTCTGTTCATAATCACTGCAGCTGCGCACACTGCAGACTCAAGTGTTGCATTTGTTGCAAGTAAGTTGCGCTTTTGGAGTTCTGCGAGGCGTTGCCACTGCAATTAGGTGCTTTTGTGTTTTAGTACTGGCAAATTCCTTGCTGTTTATTAGCGTTTACCATAAAGTGATTCATTTTCTTCTCATCCAATTTTATGTCAAAATAATGATTTAGCAAAAATGTGCATTAAAAGGTTTATAGACTTGGCTTATATGGAAAATGAGAAAAGAGAGAAAGAGTGGAAGAGTGGTAGAATAGTAGAGGAGATATGCATGACTCGGAAAATTAGTAATAATGGTAGGAATTTTTGCTCTGTTCATAAGTGCCTGCCATTATATTTTGTACTTGATTGACACTAAAGTTAACGTAAGACGATTTTGATCAGAAAAGATGTGGAGAATTTCAACTTAAAAGCTCAGATATTGATCGAATGGATGGCTTCTGCACTTTGTTCTGGGAAACATCAAATGTCCATGAAGTATTCGTAAGCTTAACACATATATTTAGTTCAATGGGGTTTATATTTAAGACGTCGGTGGTGCTAATAACTTCCCTGTCTTTTAATATAGAGAATTTAAACATCGGCTTAGGGAAATGAGTCATATATAACACTGTGATACAAATTGAGGGCTGTTCTGCTCCCTGAAGTCAATTTTTTTTTTATTGCCATTTTAAGTTTGCAAAATTTTGCCTCAGTGATTTTTAATAAAGGAGAAAAGATTAAAATACTTATCGTATAGAAATATGTTGTTAGGAAACATATACTAAAATTGCAAATGCTTTAATTTCGTAGAATACCTTAACCCGCTGAAACCTCCACAAAAATGTCGTTTATATAGTCCGAAAATAAAAGTATTTTGAAGTTCGACAAAGGGTTAAAATGTTCTAGAAAATTATAGAGCTATTGGCCAGTTTTTAATTAAGAAAAATTGAAAAAATTTTTTTGGTAGAAGTTATGGATCCATTTCGGAGACCACCACATCCCCTCATCAGACTTCTTCAGGCGGCTCCAACTGATGGTGGTCTCCGAAATGGATCTATAACTTCTACCAAAAAAATTTTTTCAATTTTTCTTAATTAAAAACTGGCCAATAGCTCTATAAAAATTCATATAAAAATAATTATTAGAATTAAACGGCCATGTAAAAACAAACGTAAATATGTAAATCGGAGAGCCTGCCGAAAAACAAAGTTCTAGAAAATTATTAGCCATAAAATTTCAATAGAGGTCCCCTCCGACAAAATCTTTGTATAAATAACTCAAAAGACCACATAAAGCAAAAAACGTCTGATAAGGCGGGAGTAGCACTTTACAACAGGGCTCCATTGGGGAGCGAGAGAGAGGAGAGTATAGCCATTTTTTAACCGAAAAAGAAGAAAATTCTATGTAGACTTCGAGAAAAAAATAATTTCCAGTAGAAAACTGATAACCGCGTCATGAGAATGGAAACTGGAATAGCTTGAAAAAAAAGCTCATAACAAATGTGTTGCATAAGGTTAGGCTATTTTAATATTTGCTTAGAGTATTTTTTAAAAGATGAATTCTTAGTCAGAGCTAGACTCTTTTAGCTATTGCATCGGAAAATATTAAAAACTATAATTAGCTTCTCAAAATATTAAAATCAACTTTTAGCTACATGCGAAACAAATTTTATGTATCTAGCCTAAATGTATGCAATGTTTGTTATATACATACATTTAAAAAAAAAATTTTTATTAGTTTTCTTTTAGCTTTTCATAACATTTATTATATTCTATTATTATCTTCTATCACATAGTTAGTCACAAATAAGCATGTAAAAAAAAAACTGGTTAATTCCAAACAACAAATCATAAAAGGCTATCCAGCGGCGCTTACATATCTGCTAAGTGGTGTGTTCCACTTTTGCGTTGAAAACGGCAATAATAAATTGTTGTAAATTTGTCGGCAATTGTGAAAATGATTGATTGCATAGCCTTTGGCTGACACAACTGTGACTTCTTGTTCTTAGTTTGCTGCAATTGTACATATGTATGTATAGCAATAGTCTAATTTACAACGCGCATAAATATCTATGTATATAATTGTAGGTGTAAAGGCAAATATATATAAATGCATGTATAACTAGCACAAAGAAATAAAAATTAAATTGGCGTGGCAATCCTAAAATATATATACCTCTTTTTCTCACAAAAAATGGGCTTACTTAGCTGTTGCAAATTTTCGGCTAAGAATGGATATATGGAAACGATTTTCGGGCTAATATATAGAGCAAACGATTACTTGGAAAAAGAGAGATTGATTTTTGGTTTGCTGGCTGTTGCTTTGTTAAATTTGTTGCAGACTAAAATATAGCAAACTGAACCGCTTAACCACAAATCGGTTTCTTTCGCAACTTGCTCACATCCATAGCTTACAACAAAAGTTACATGCAAATGCTGCTGCAAGAACAAAAACAAAGGCAATGCAAAAAATTAAACACACACACTATTCCATCAACAAATTGCAACGCTTTAGGCGTCATCTGCCAGCTGCTGCCAAAAGTTGTTTGCCAAACAAATTTTTCTTCACTCGATCACGCGCTGCCATGAAGTTGATTATCATTGTAATTGCTTATTTGTCAACTAGACAAGAATAAAGCAATATTTAGTGCATGTTGTTGAATGCTGTAAGAGTAGGTATCTACATATTTTTCATAAAAATGAAGTAGTCAAATATTTAACTATGTTTGTTTTCAATTTGATCTCTGGCACATGACATAAGCCGCACGAGCGACGAACAAATCAGCAACGGCGCTTTGCATGTCTGGCGATCATTAAATACTCGTAGAAGTTGGCGTGCACGCAATTGACATGTATCTAGTCGGAAGTTATAAAAACAAATGAAGCAATAGCATTTTAATAGTGATTCATAGATAAATATATATGTGTATCTGTATTTACTATTTCGCCTGCAGGCGTAAGAGTCAATGAACTGCTACCAAAAATACTTAGTTAACCAATTTCATTCACATTTTACTTGAAAGAAAAAATTGGTTTAGCGCTTATAAAAATTAATTCAAGTAAAATAAAAAAAGACAGTTTTAAAAAATTATTAACACGGCTGCCACAATTCGGTATTTTTCACGCTTCCAAACAGCCGTGTCAACTATTTTAGCTAGAATCGATAGAGCTTTTCGACATCAGTGGAAACATAGACATTAACATTATATATATTTTTTTTATTTCTAATTTAACTACGGTAATTAAAATCTCAGCGGCTAATTGGCTTTAGGCTTTTAACACGCTATCGCTAAAATTACTAACTAATAATAATAATAGTAAATACTGCGTTCGGCGGTAGCCACTTTTGCCACACACGGCCACTGTATTTTACATGCACACACACTTGATGTGCATATTTTATGCGCAAATTTCTTAATATGCAGCGGAAGCTGTGATGTAAAATGCTAATTAAAACTGCATGAGTCATTATCACAAATCTAAGCCAATAAATGTACAAATGCACTCAATTTTATGTATTGCATTACAAATGCCACCAAATGCGCATGCGCAACGCATTTTATTGGCTTGCCAAACAGTTTTATTTCATACATAGATACGTACTTACTTATATAGAGTAATGCATACCAAACAACTTTCTGGTCTTTAATTAAAACACAAATTACATGCCTATAAGAAGGAAATTGTGACATGAGTAGTGGTAAAAAATAAAAAATAAAGAAATACTGTGTCACATATTAAAAGAAAAAAAACACAAAAACGTATAGAAATAAAGAAATTAAGTAGCAAATGCTGGTGATTGTAAACATGTTTCGAAATTGTACACCAATGTCGTTCACCGTCAATTGCTGTGCTGCGCCAGTTTGTCGCAATCACATACAGTTCAATAATTATTGACCAAACACTTCCGCCGGAGATGGAATATCAGATAACTGTCGCGATGCGTACGAGCTGTGGCGTGTGATTTTTATAACGTAGAAATATATGTAATGCTTCACTGAGCCTTGTTCTTTCATTGGGAAAAAAGTGTTCAGTGCATAAATACAGGGTGTCACAACATGATCAGTATAGCGCTAAGATTTAAAGAGTTATTGGACATATTCCAGTGGTTACATTTATTCTAAAACAATTGCCAGGGGAATTCCTTCAGAATAGCAACAGTTCAGGAACGCCAAGATAATCTACTTCTTTCTATATAATGTGAGTCGATGTTACTAACTTCCAGATATCCAAAGATCATCTTAATCCAGACTCTGCCAATTTCAATCATGTGTGTACATGAGAAACATCACACACATTTTAACTAAAGTAGCGCAAATCGTTCTGCGCTCTCCAACACAATTCTCGCTCAGGGGTTCGATGTTTTCACGAACGTGTCCGAGATGGTATCTTTCATTTGAGTGCCGGGACAACCGGACATTCAGGGAAACGAAATAGCTGATGAGTTAGCACGGCAAGGCTCGGCTCTTGATCTCGTGGAGGCCGAGAAGCTCCTTTCGCCTCTGTGTTTCATCAAGGGCCGGATCTCTCGGCACTGGTTTGAGCAGTCTAAAACAAGATGGAAACAGTTGCAGACCTACAGAATCTGTATAAGTCTGTGGCCCTCATATAACGAGCTGCCATCCTAAGCTATTCTAGGGATGAACAAGAGGGATATATCGTGTTTAACTGCGTTGTTCATAGGACATCGGGTTATTGGTACCCACGCAGACCGGCTGGGTCTAGACCATAAATAAAAATCTATGCCGCAGCTGCAATTTTCCTGAAGCGGAGGAGACTGCGGAGCACCTGCTGTGTGAGTGTCTTTCGCACTGCGAAGACAGAATGAAATTCCTTGGCAAGCCCTTCTTCGACAACCTCTCGTAACTAAATACAACAGGATGGATATAGGGTGTAGGACCCTTCTTACGAACTGATCTTCTTTAATCTATTCTTCTGGTTTTTAGGCACGAGTTGTGGTACCAAAACGGCGCTTCGGCGATAATTGGAGTCATTAGGACTCGCCACTCTAACCAATCAACGAGCAATTGAAATGGTAATTCTTTCAGATTAGCGAATACAGCAGTTAAGAAACTCTAGGAGAATTGACTTCTTTCTTTCTAACGTGAGTCGATGTTCTTAACTCCCAAATATCAAAAGATCATCTAGAAGCGAACACGGCATTTTACTCATGTGAGTAAACGAGTTTTTCTCATTCTATATGCCAGAAAACGAGAGAAGAGAGTAATTTGTCTCTTTCTATCGGAGTTTATTCAAAAAGTTATATGAAACTACCTAGAAACATTTGATTCTATGGATGTTTGGCTAGTTAACAGCAGAAACTTACAACAAACCACTTTATGGATGGGAAGAGAGGCTCTTGACTTAAAGTTTTTTTTTTTTTTTTTTTGGGAATTTCAAAGATCTGAAAAGGTTCTAATTTGAAGCCTACAAACACCTAAAATACCTCCGCATTGGTCGATATGTGTTTTCTCCACATTATACAAATGTCTTGGAAGTAGATATTTCTATGTCAACAGAAAACTCTAAACACCCTTTAAATTATTACTTCAATCTATAAAAATATTCCCTTAACCCATTAATGCATGCATATAAACCTGTTATCATGTACCCGTAGAGAGAATAACAACATTTATTGAAGACTGTGAGAAATAGTATTGATTGACCGAGCTCTTGCGGTAAATGTGCTGATCGTTCGACTTAAGCGAGCAAGCGGAAAATTTCAATTGAATGCAACAAGAAGAACAACAACAAAAACAACAATAGCAACAACGTATACAAGTAAAACAAATCAAAGCAAAATAAAGCAGGGACCGATTTTAATCGTTATTTTCATTTCTTCGGATGAAAAAATCATTATGAAAACTTCGTTAACAATAAAATGCAAGTATGCCGATACAATGATTTTAGCACATTCTATCCAAATATGAGCTCATCTTTATTCTAAAGATTTTTATTTTTTAAATTTTTAAATAACCATTATTTACGATTTTTATTTTTTCGATCAAAAATAATTTTTATTATTGGATTTAAATTTTTCCGATGAACTTGATCGATATTTTACGATTTTTATTTTTTCGATCAAAAATAATTGTTATAATTGGATTTAAATTTTTCCGATCAACTTTAATCAATATTTTTTATTTTTTCTCCGATCATAGTAAACTTTTTCAAACGTTAGTGAATCCTATATTTGATGGCTTGAAGTTGACGATTGTGCTAACATTGGCGCAGTTCTATTTGAGAACAAAATTTGCAAAAAGAACAAGTTTTTAGAGTTTATTATGATCGGAAAAATTTAAATCCAATAATAAAAATTATTTTTGATCGAAAAAATAAAAATCATAAAATATCGATTAAGTTTCATCGGAAAAATTTAAATCCAGTAATAACAATAATTTTTGATCGAAAAAATAAAAATCATAAAATATCGATCAAATTTCATCGAAAAAATAAAAATCAAATTATAACGATTAAAAATGATTTTTTTTATAAAAATGATAATCGTCACGGTCCCTGAAATAAAGTGATTATGTAGAACAGGAACGTAATTGTCGACGATTGCTTTTCACTGATAAGCTCATGCGCACACACACATCACACACCTGACTTGATATGTAGAGTTGGTAATAGTGAAATAGTGAAAAGTGTTCATACGTAGATGGAAAATGGGCAAATGGGTAGAGGTGTTAGATCCGTGACGCGATCAGTCGCTGGCTGATTGGCTGGCTAGCAAATGAAACTGTAACATAACAAATGAATGATGCGTTTGCGCTGATAAAATGTTAAAATTTATTTAGATAATTTACAACTGACATCTTTAGCGTTACATATACTCGTATTAGTTGGAAGATAGAGTGAAGTGAAGAAAATTGGGTCAACAAATTGAAATCATATATTTAATTGTGTGTGTGTTATGCTCTTACTAAGTAAATGCATAAAGATGAGCAATTTATATGTTTGTGCATTTCAAGAATTTTATTTGCCGTTGATCTACAAATGTCAGCTGCTGCTAAATGTTGCTGCCACCTAGCGGAAATGTGTTGAGATTTCTAGATTTTTGTATGTTAGATATGTAATTGCGACAGAACAAGAGCTACTATCTACTTGATTATTTTTGAGTGACTGTTTTGGGTTAAAATTTCTAATTTATGGTGTTTATTGTGTTTGCTGTTGACGTTGACATTTATATTTAATTAAAATGACATGGTTGGTGGAAATGTTGCTGCTAACTGCTATAAAATTAACTTCGAATTTTTGAGACAAAAAAAACTTTCTACTTGGCCGTTTTGTATTATTAAACTGATTTATTTTTGCTCACAAAGCTCAATTTGAGTATTAGCTTAGAAGCTAATAAATATCCTATTTAAAGTTTAGATGCCTCGCCGCTTAAGTTTGGGCATAGTAAAATGCGTTTTCATCAAGTCCGACCCGGCAGTGTAGGGAGTGGGTCTTGGGACTGGCAAATCGTCATAGCGTCTCCCTGAATGTGGGTGCCGGGGCATCGCGACGTCAAGCGAAAGCTGACCAGGCAAGGATCGGCACTTGATATCGCGGAGAGGCGAGAAGTTCTTGCGCCCCTGGGCTTTATCAAGGGCCGAATCCCTCGGCACTGGTTTGAGGAGGCAAAAATCAGATGGAAGCGTTTACGGACCTGCAGGCTCTGCAGAAGTCTATGGCCTTCTTACAATGAAATACGATCATCAGCCAGGTTAAAAATGGACAGGAGAGACATTTCCCGCTTAACTGCGGTTTTCACGTGGCATTGGGCTATTGGTGCCCACGCGGCCCGATTGGGATTGGATCACAACACTCAGTGCCGCAGCTGTAATCTTCCAGGAACGGAGGAGACGGTGGAGCACCTGCTATGCGAATGTCCTTCGCACTGCCTAGACAGAATGAAATTCCTTGAAAGCCCCTTTTCGATGACCTCTCTGAACTCAAGGACGTCAGGCCTGAGGGGCCTCTTAGATATCTGAACACAAGAGGATGGATATAGGGCGTAGGACGCGGCATGACCTCCGGGGTGATATCCGCGTTTACCCTATTCTTCTGGTTTTTGGTTCTTTAGTCAAGAGTTGTGGTATCTGTGGGACTCGCCACTCTAACCAAACAACCAAAATGCGCATGCGCAACGTAATGCATTGTTCTTTATCACGTACAGGTGTGTGTGAGTGTATTTAGTTGCGTAAAGATGCATGGCCTGCTAAAGAATTAATGCTTACCATTCCCAATTACCGCAATAGCACGTCTTTTATAATTATTTTTCTTTTTTTCTTTGTTCTTCAATTTTTATTCGATCTTGTTACTGGTTGCTTAAGCGTCTGATTCCCGCATTACAATACCAATCATTAGCCAACTTACGTGCGTGCGTGTATTCTATCAATGCTCCTCTACATATACATACATGGATGGATTTTCTATAAATACATACACAAGTGTTCAAAATGCATTGGCGGTTTACGCACTGATGGCATACCATAAAATTTAATCCATTCGTTTCATTCACCTTATCAGCTCAATCGTAGCGTTAGTAAGTATTGCACTTTTTACCTACAACTTCACACTGCAATCGTGCATTTTTCCAATAAAAATTGGCATGCAATTTAAGTATGCTTATTAGCATCTAAGCATCAGATAGCACCTAAAGATTTGAGTGCAGGAAAAAAAATTCTGATTATTATTAGCACACCTATTTGGCGAAGCTTGGTAAGCTATAAATTTATTAGCCATTAGCTATTTGTTCATTAGCAGCAGCATATCGTTTACTGCGCTAAAAGATTTTGTTGATAGGGTTTAATTGAAAAAAAAGTGAATATTTATTTATAGAAATTTTATGAGCAAAACAAATTTAATACAAATTCAATGCAAATTTACTTTAAGTTTTAATGGCGTTAATAGGATTTGGGTTTGTATTTCAGGCCGAGGCGTGGCAGAGTTTATTTATTTTCTTTTTTTTTCATTATTGTCTAAGTAAACATTAATTAAATTTTATTGAAGAAATTGCATTTTTTTTTCTTTCATTAATATTAGCAGTAACTTTATGTGCTGATTTCAATTCGAGGAATATTAAATATTTAAGCAAAAGTAAATGGGCTAGTCGGTGAATATCTTGTTGGCCTTAATTGGCTTTATGATGCACTTAAAAATTATGGAAAGTGAAATTTTCCGCCAATTCCTTAGCGGAAATTTTTTCTTTAATGGAATATAAGACTTCAGCTGCATGATCAAAATTGCAGACTTTTGAGTAATACTTTCTAATTTTTCATTAGATAAGAAGTCGCTCCTCAGCAAACAAAAAAGCCAGAATATTATGCAAATGTAGGAAGAATGGAATCGATTGCTTTTGCTATCTCCTCTGTAATTCATTACATTAACATGGACATGATAGTGGCCAGAAATCTTTATAATCATTGCATTACCTTCAAGCGCACGATGAATAGATTGCATAGAAGTTGCTTGTGAAAAAACTTTGCAGATAAACTTAAACTCTAAAGATTGAAAATAAACAATTAATTAATGCCACAAAGATAAGCAGATGCCAATAATATGCAAGGCGAGCTACCTTGATGGAAAATTCTCATGTCACAGCAAACATTCTCGGAGCCCGCATAATTTTGGAGTCCGATATGAGTTTGAAATATGTGTGCAATATGAGCGTCATAATTTTGGAATCCGATATGAATCCGAAATGTGTGTGAAGTATGATCTTAAGAATTTTTTTGTATAAGTAATTTGTTTGTTTTTTTTTGTTTGTTTTTTTTTTTTTGATAGTTATAATTCAAAGATGCTGTTTCGTTGAAGGGGAAGTATAAAATCATTACAAAAGATCAATAAAATGTTTAATGTCCCACTATGTGATGCGTTGGATTGAATTTTGGATTGATGTTAGGTTCGAATCCGGAGAAGAATACAAAATAGACAACACTATAAAGCAAGTAGTGAGGGCGAAGAAGGTTCCACAATGAGAGCAGGGGAGAATAAGCGGGCGCGAAGCTGGATATTTGAACTTGGAAACCCAATGGGGAGAGGATGAAGAGAACTGGAACAAGTAAAGGAAAATGAAAAAGAAAATATTGTTTGGTTTTACTAGTTAAAGATGCAGGGTGCCGGAGCAAAGTCTTTTTTAACACGCTTTTATTAGCTTCACCTGTATGTATGTATGTATGTATGTATGTATGTATGTAACTTCATCCCATCCTAAAAGTTGCAACATTTAACTAAATTATTATATCTTTCAAACATTCACTTTATTGTGTTCTCTCTATTATTTCTATTCTCCTCCGGATTCGAAACATGACATCAACAGCCCAACGGCATCATACAATAGGACATTCAACATTATATTTTATGCTTCATTGCGGCTTTTATGTTACCCTTCTTCAAAATAGCCTCTATGAGTTTCAATTCACTCCCGTATACAAGCCAATAAGTAACAAGCTTGCAGGGTACGGAAAAACTCACTCACGAACGCTCAAAAATACATTCTTCTCAAATCACAAACAAATGTTCAAAGAACAAGTAAGGAAGCCTAAGTTCGAGTGGAATCGAACATTAGATACTCAGCTGTATGCTTTCATTGTTTGTTTGCGTTTGATGGAAACACGGATTATTTTATATAAAGCGAGTGCCGCATAAAGGGGGCGTAGCCACGCCCATTTTCAACATTTTTATCAGTCATCCAACTAAGCATATGAATATTATTATTTGTGCAAAATTTCATTCCTTTATGACTTCTCCTTACAGAGATATCACGTTACAAATTCCCAAAGGGTGTTCCAGAAATATCTTTCTTAAAAAGTAGGCGTAGTCATAAACCGATTTCAATAAATTTTTGCGTGTCTATTAACACAAGTTATAAAAGTGTATAAACCAAGTTTCGTTATAATATCTCAATTATTTGTCGAGTTAAAGGCTAAGAAATCTCGTATATTCCTGTTTCTAAAAAGAGGCGGTGCCACGCCCATTTTCCAAAAATTATATGTTTTTCGTTTTATGTCCGCAGTTGGACTCCTGCTATAAAATTTCAATGATATATCTTTATATTTGACAGAGATATCGCTTAAAATGTTTTTATTAGGTCACTTTATAAGACCCATATATAAAAGTGGGCGTGGTCGTCAACCGATTTAGGAAATTTTTCGTCCAAACATTTACCTAAGTAGGTATATCACGCGTACCGAATTTCATCGATATATCTTTAACGGTTTCTGAGTTATGACTCATAAAACTTTCAATGTTTGCCCCTTAATAAGTGGGCGTGGCACCGCCCATTTTCCAAAATTTTTGTATTTTTTGTTTTATGTCCATAGTTGGACTCATGCGACAAAATTTCAGTGATAGATCTTTATATTTGACAGAGATATGGCTTAAAATGTTTTTATTAGGTCACTTTATAATACACATATATAAAAGTGGGCGTGGCCGTCAACCGATTTTAACTATTTTCCGTCCAAACATTTGCCTAAGTAAGTATATCACGCATACCAAATTTCATCGATATATCTTCAACGGTTTCTGAGTTATGACATATAAAACTTTCAATGTTTGACCCTTAATAAGTGGGCGTGGCTCCGCCCATTTTCTAAAATTTCACCAAATTTCTTGATAGGGGCCTGAGCTCAACACGTGGGTAAAATTTCATCGCTCTATCTATATTAGTGGCTGAGATATTAAATTTCCGATTTTTTCTATATAGGAAAAGTGGGCGTGGTCATGGTCCGATTTCGCCCATTTTCAATACCAACCGTCCCAGTCTCGATACCAACTAGCATTCCAAATTTCATCAAAATATCTCAATTTTTGCGCGAGTTAGAGTGTTTACAGACGGACGGACGGACGGACATGGCTCAATCGATTTCTCTTTTCACCCTGATCATTTTGATATATATAAGTCTATATCTATCTCGATTATTTCATTCTGTTACAATCCACCGTTATGTGATTAAAACTATAATACTCTGTGTACTAGTACAGCTGAGTATAAAAACGTATAACCACTCAAATAGCGAGCGAACTAACGCACAACAGCCAGCGATCGCTCATAGCGATGGCGATAAACTCAATTCGTAAATTCACTCAAAAATAAAGCTTGAAGCTTTCTGTTTTGGGTTTGTTGTATTTGCAATGAAATCAACCGCATGTACAATGTACATACATACGTATGCAGAGCAAGAACTGGTTTTGTGTTTTGTGTAACAAGCTTTCTGTTTTGTCGTTGTTGTGTTTGCAATAAAAACAATCGCATGTACATACATATGTACGCAAAGCAAGAACTGGTTTTGTTTGTAATTCATTTAATAGTAAGTGCTGAATCAACGAAAAGGAACCCTAATTACATTTTTATACAATGTTTTGTAAACGTGAGGTGAAAAAAATTTCTCCAAAAATAAAAAAATAAAAAATAAAAATAAAAAATAAAAAAAATAAAAAAATGCGCCACTGGGGACTCGAACCTGAGCTCCTTGGTCCGTAGGCAGCATACCTCACCATTACGCTACAAACGTTTTCGGAGCTTTATTGTCTAAATTCGAATTTATTCAATCAGGTTTCTTTTTTTTTTGTTCTTTTCAAATGTTTCACCTCAACTTCTCTTCACTTTCTGATTGTAAAACATAACAAAACGTTTGGGAAATTTTGTATTTCCAAACTAGTTTGGAAAACCTTGAATAAAAGGGTTTGGAAATTATTGCATAATAAGCTAGTTTACTTCACTGCATATTGGGATTTTTGGTAGAAGTTATAAATACATATGTATGTAGATCTATTTCGGAGAACACCACATCCCATCAGACTTCTTTTTACTTTTATTCTTGCGTCCGCATAAAACATCCTTTAATGAAAAATTTCACTAAAAAGTTAAAAATAAATAATAGCTTAAAAAAACTAAAAAACACGCTTTAATCTTAAAAATCGCACTAAAAATTGAGAAATAATTTAATTAGAAACAAAATGATGAACGAAAATATAAGTATTTAAGGAAAAGCGTGGGGGTGCTCAATAATATTTGAACATGAAAATATTCGATTCGTACAACTAGTACAAAAATATACCTAGTTGCGAAATTAAAGAGTACGATATATGAAATCTCAAAAAAGTCAAAATAAAATTATTAGTAAAAAAACACCGATTTTAAATATTTTTTGACATACTGAGCACCCGACGCTTTTCCTTAAATACTTATGTATATTTTCGTTCATCATTTTGTTTCTAATTAAATTATTTCTCAATTTTTAGTACGATTTTTAAGATTAAAGCGTGTTTTTTAGTTTTTTTAAGCTATTATTTATTTCATTTGCCCTGCTCCTGCTTCGTTCCCCCATTTTTTTTTTTCTCTGGCTCCTGTCTTAGTTCCCAACTTCTTTTGCTCCGAGTTCCGCTCTCACTCAGATAAACAAAAAACGTTATCCACTCATGTATCAGTGATGCAAAAGTACACGGGTCTGTGCACTTTTCAACATTTTTGGAAGCATCTTGGCACTTATCAGAATCGACAAGAGTGAAAAGAGCCACTCAACGCTTACTGGAGATATGTGATTTTTAGCATCAGCTCCAGTTCCGCTCCCACCAATGATTTGAGCTCCTGGTCCGGGAAAAGGAAAAGTCTTCGCTACTTAGATTTTTACTCCCATCTTCGCTACTTAGGTTTTTACTCCCGTCCGGGGGTTGTTATATGTGTGCATATATGCTCTTAGGTTTATTGAAACAGTCTCACTGGAACTAAGTCTGATTGGTATTAAAATGGTACAACTTTCTTGCTAATTCCTTTGGCAAAAAAAACTGCTCCCTTGACAGCTACGAAGTCTATGAGTCAATTATTGTATAAAATGAAGAGAAACAAACTTTTTTGTGACTATAATGAGAATTCATAGCAAAAACAAACTTTTTTTTCAACTTTTAACTAAGCTGTAAATTTATTTAGGCGCTACAATAATAACAATAAATAGCGATCATTATGGGGAGTGTTAATAAACTTAAACAGAAGCTAAAACACGAAAACGGCAAAGAACTATAAATTGCAGTCAACAGTTAACCAAAAAAAGAAGAAGAATCAAGACTAACCATAAAAACTAAAATATATAGTAGCAAAAGGAAAAACAAAACAAAAAGAAGAGAAATTGAAGCAAATAAACTAAAGAACACTTTTGATGAAAAATAAAAAAAACTAAAAAGGAATATAAAAAAACTCAAAAGGAATATAAAAAAAAAACAAAAACAAAAAAACAAAAAGAAATATTTATAAGAAAAAGAACAAGCGCAAACAGAAAAACACAACTTGCAAAAGCATAAAATAATTGCTGGTATACTTGCAGCAAAACAGAAACAGCAGCAATTACAACGAAACTAAAAAAAGAGATAACAAAATCTAAAAAAACTTGAACACACAAGGAACAACAGCAACAAAAAAAAAACAATAAAACAAAAACAAAAAAATAAAAAAAAAACAAAAAACACAAACAAAAACAAAAACATGGATAGCATGTCATCATCAATTGAGCCGGTGCCGATGGTGCCGCGCACCGCCAATTTGCTGGCATGCAAACAATGGTGGCGCGTCTGCTTTTTGTATGGCGATCAACAAAAATATTATCGTCAGCAATACAGCAAAGCGGCTGCGCAGCGTCTGGCGCTATCCACCAACACCAACATCGGCGGCGGTGGCACGCTATTCAGTGGCTTTGCAGCAAATGACAACGACAACGACAATGAACATGAAACGCAAAGTGGCAAGGACAGCGGCTGTAGCGGTAGCATGCACAACGCCGACTACGATACGGTGGCTAGCGATTTTATCGATATGCAATTAGATGAAACAGATGCTGATGCAACCGATGTAACGACGAGGAGAATAACAAGAGCAAATGGCGATAACAATAGCGCCGACGATATGGACCAACAAGCTGAAGACCAACAGCAACAACATCAAAAAGTGAAGAAGAAGATTAAGCTAAAGGCAGGAGGTAAGGATGAGGATGCAGAACAAGCGCCACCAGGGCCACTCTTTCCCGCCAAATGTGAACGAACGAATGCAAGTGGAGCGCTTGGCGCCTCAACAACAACAAGTCGAGGAAAAAAGCTGCTACGTTCGCTGCGCGGCTCGATGGGCAAGAGCGGTGGAAACAAAGCAAGAAAAGAGAAGAAAACCCAACAAGACGCACAAAACTCCGGCCTCGGCGAACTGACCAAAGGCAATGCGCGCTTCACCGTGCTCGACGATCCCTTTCTGTTCGGCATTGATGCCGATCATTTGGGTGACTTGGTGCGCGGCAAAAATTATGCGCCAAATACCACCGATGAAATATCCAAATATTACAATAGTTATTTGGAGCAAGAAGCGCAATTGTCGGTGGATACGCAAACACATGCAACACAAATGGAATTTCTGGGACAGAAGCAACATTTGTCAAGAGCACGCTCGACACCGGAGCAATATAGCAATGCTACAGCAACAACAGAACTAGAATTAACACCAACAGTCGAAGAGCCAAAACCAGCGTTGCCACCTAAAAAGAAGAAACCAAGTAATTATGAAACATTTAATGGCAGCTTGCTAAATGGCAACTTGAGCAGCGGCGGCACTCCGGATCTACAGCTAAATGCGAATGATTTGCAATTTTTAAATTTGAGCATGCGCAATCGCAGTTTGCCGCGCAGCATGAAACCCTTTAAGGATATGCCAACCGATATAAGTTTTACATTTACGGAAACGGAGGGTGGTGGTGGTGGTGGTGGTGGCGATGATATGTTATCGTCGTCATCGCCGCCGCCGCCTCAACGCGTGCCGTTGCAGAAGAGCGCCACCTGCGATGGAGACCTGAATTTGGGTGCAAATGCGAGAGAAGGAGAAAGTGATGAGTAAGTTTTTAATAGAGTATTAAGACATTTTTGATTAATATGCTATTATGCTTTCATAAGAATGGTGCTTAATAAATAGGGGAGTAGATAATTTATAATTTTCTTAATTTTCTGAAACTGATGAAAAGTCCCTCAAAATTGCTATACAATTGTTTAGAAGGTTTTAATTGGTAGAAGAATTGATGGTGCAAAATTTACACTCTAAAATAAACCGTTAGATGGCACCAAAACACATCGAGTCATAGCAGTAAATGAGACTAGTAAACCCTGCCACGCGATGCTGTGGCTTTCGGTTACACTGTGAGAAAATTTGAGGGTGGAAGATCACTTATTGCCACATTTGACAATTTTTTTGTATTGCCATTTTAAATTTGACTTCCCCTTAAAATTGGCAGAATATGAAAGGGCTGTAAGCCCATAGAATCTTATTAATAAAATATAAAATGAAGCATATACCTAGATAGTTACTGGTTATTTTTATTTTCTGTGGACCTAGATTTTTTAAACAAAGACTAGCTGACCCGGCAAACTTCGTTCTGCCCAAAATAGATTTTTTTATTAATTTCATTTCAAAAATTGTTATTACACCGGTATTATTTTTAATAGAAAATTAACAATTTTTCACTCCTTCATTGTGTATACAACTTCAAAAATATATAATTTAGTATTCAGTTTAAGGCTGCACGATACACAACATTTTTAGTTTTCTGTTCCGGATATTTATTTTCACTGAGTATTGTATCTGCATAGTATCTGCATAGTGATTTCTATGTACATGCCATGAACGCTTTTAAGGATATTTAGCCTTAAAAATTAAGTTTGTATGGGAGGTGCCACGCCCCCTTTTCCGATAACCTACACTTTTATGCGCAAAAATTGTTTTGATATCATATATCTCTGTACCAATTTCCAGGTCCCTGACTTAAATCCTTTTAAAGGTATTCAGCTTAAAAAATTAAGTGTTGTTGGGAAGTGCCACGCCCCCTTTTCGTATAACTCCTCTTATTTTGCGTTAATATGGAATTGTTATCGTTTATCTCCACACCAATTTCCAAGCCCCTAGCGTAAACAAAATAGAGATATTCAGCATGAAAAATTAAGTTTGTATGGGAGGTGCCACGCCCCTTTTTCCGATAACCCCCACTTTTATGCGTGGGAATGGTTTTGATATCATTTAACTCTATACTAATTTCAGCTCCCTGCCTTGAACTGTTTTAGAGATAATGAGCTTTAAAAATTAAGGTTGTATGGGAGGTGCCACGCACCCTTTTCTAATAACCCCCACTTTTCTGAGTGAGAAGGGTTTTGATATCACCTATCTCTATACCAATTTTCAGCTCCCTACCTTAAACAGTTTTAGAGATAATCAGCTTTAAAAATTAAGGTTTTATGGGAGGTGCCACGCCCACTTTTCTGATAACCCCCAATTTTCTGAGTGAGAAGGGTTTTGATATTACCTACCTCTGTACCAATTTTCAGCTCCCTACCTTAAACTGTTTTAGAGATAATCAGCTTTAAAAATTAAGGTTGTATGGGAGGTGCCACGCCCCCTTTTCTGATAACTCGCACTTTTCTGAGTTAGAAGGGGTTTGATATCACCTACCTCTATACCAATTTTCAGCTCCCTACCTTGAACTGTTTTAGAGATAATCAGCTTTAAAAATTAAGGTTGTATGGGAGGTGCCACGCCCCCTTTTCTGATAACCCCCACTTTTCTGAGTGAGAAGGGGTTTGATATCACCTACCACTATACCAATTTTCAGCTCCCTACCTTGAACTGTTTTAGAGATAATCAGCTTTAAAAATTAAGGTTGTATGGGAGGTGCCACGCCCCCCTAACATTTTTTAATTTTTTCTTCGACTAAACCTTCGCGGGATGACAACAAACAAACCCCCCTAAGGAAGTATTTGATTTGGTTCAGCCGCTTTCAAGTTTTAGCGTTACAATTAAATACCAAATCATTTTTATATATATAGATTTTGTGCGAGGAGCTCTATAGTGAAGTTCTATGCCGAATAATCTTCTAGAATATGTTAACCTTAAAGCGACCTCCAAAAGGCCATTTGTCGGAGTCCTCTTTCTCCTTCTAGTTTTCTTTCATATGACACCTCAAATTTAAAAATCAAACAAACTACAGCGTAACACTGAATTTTTGAACAGGTGGCAACCCTTTTTGTAAAAGTTTAATAAATTACTCATTTTCAGCTCAAGCCCATTCATATGGAAACCCACTAATCTGCGGTCGAATAGATTATAACTTAAATGTCAGGTTAGGTTAGATTGGCTGGCCGTTAAGGGCCTGAATAAGTCCATAGTGTTACCAGAAAAGTTCTCGAATATGAACAGCTCTGCACTAAAAGCCTTGGCTCAGACTGAAGAACAATCCCGTCCCCTTGGCGAATACCAAGAGTTTCTTTATCCCAATTTTGAATACCGATTCAAGATCACTGAATACGACTAGCCCTAGTAGCCTTATCTACTTAGCCTGGAAAAAGTAGTACAGTAGCAGACAACATACTCTACCATCTCTTCATGCAATCCCTGTAAACAATTTCACTAACTAGTACCATTTTGAACGCATATGATGCTAACGGAGAGTGTCCTGTTAGAACCGCGATGATAAGTGTACATTCATCCTTTTGCAGGTATAGCAACCATTTAGTTAGCTTGGGATCGTACGATTCACATATAATTTTGGACACCCTACCGCCCTGCGATTGTTTCCACGCCTTATCAGCTTGGTTCATCATATATAACTATGTATATAAGTAGTTCCTATGCTTAATTTCACTGAGTGACATGGGAATGTCCATGGAGTGTTCTGCTCCGATACCTGCAACTTTCTTTGCCAGCTCATCGGCTTTCCCATTCTCGTCTATCCCTTTATGGCCCGGGATCCAATATGAATGAACATTACTATCGCTGCATATTACCCTTAAGGCTTCCTTACATTCCTCTACACACTTAGATCAGGTGCTATGCGATAGTATCGGCTTTATAGCAGCCTGACTGTATAAAAATTTATGCGTCTTGTTCGTAAGGGATGACAGACTAACAACTCTGCTGCGCTCCTTACTGCTAATACTTCTGCCTGAAAGATACTACAGTGAACCGGCAGCCTTATACTAGTACTAACATTCAGTTCACTGCAATAAAGGGCTGCTCCTACTCCTTCTGATGTCTTAGATCAGGGCTGCTCACCTCATAGGCACTCAAAGCACAATTGTTTTTGTTTTGTTCCGAATCATAGGCACAGATACATATTTTCCCTTCAAATATGAAAATAAAATTTTCTTTACACTCCCATAAGCACTCAGATAAAAGAAAAAATTATATGTATGTTCAATACGAGAGCGTTGAGCAGCCCTGTCTTAGACCCATCCGTGAATACCCACCGCCTCTATTGTAGCACCAAGATACTTATCGAAGTGCATACACGGATCAGCTTCAGAGTCAAATAATTACACTACTCGACAAACTTTGATCAACTTTAACCACCAAAAATGAAATAATACTTTTCTTACGCTGATTCCGAATATCATCTCCATTTTTTTGTGGCAGACCCAGTTTTTGAGATATTGGTAAAAATGTGGAAAAAGTCATATATGCAAGACATTGCATCACATAAGTGCATCAAAAAGTTTTATTAGACATCGTGGAGATTTGACATCTAGGAAGTGCTGGTAGAGGGAGCTCCAGCAAACATTTTTTGCCTTCACACTCCAAAATTGGTCAAGTAGTTTGGTCACAACGGCAAAAATAATGAAAAAAATTTGAAAAAAAATCGAATTTTTTTTAAAGAAATTTCAGATTCCACTGTCCTAAACTCAAAAAAATTTTATGAGGGACAAAAAGTTATCCACCCTATCCTATAGAGAGTTTAATTGTGAACATTTTAAGACTAATTGTGTAATAATCGGATGTACCGTTATTTATATTTATCTATTTTTATTGAAAGACCTTAACCAAAAATTTTCCGGAAGAGTAAAATTTCAACAACAAAATTGGGTCTATTCATAAAACTTTATTAAGGAGTAATACTCAAGATTATTTCATTCCATATATTACGTGTTTCTAAGTGCACAATATCTCTCAAAACAGCGATTAATAGGAAAAAAATTAATTGCATAAAAAAATATCTGCATTCCGCGATTTTAAAGAGAGGATAAATAATGAGCGATATGAGTAAGTACTTTTTACTACTCTTTTGTGATTTTCTGCATTTGTTACACGTATGATTGTCCAAAATATAGTCTCCCATCATATTATCGTACCAAGACCCTTGATATCGCCATTCAAAACTATTAAGTCCTGATGAAATCTCTCACCGTGTTCATCACTTTCAGCACCTAAACACGATTTCGAGTGCGGCCCGATTGTGCAAATGTCAGTTTGGAAAAAAGATAATTTGACATTGGACGACGGTCAAAATATGATGACAAACTGCATTCAAGAATTTTTATCGAGTACTCAGAAATGTGATCAAATTTTTTCTTTGAGTAAATGTAAGAAAGATTTCTATTCTCAACCCTCAAAAGCAAGAGGTTTTGTCCTTACTTACTGGTCCTACATCCGTATATAATCGGTCATTCGCAAACTCTCCGAGCTCTATCCGAACTGAGAAAACCCCGCAAGTTATGCATTGGTTCAGAAAAAGGTCGAAGTTTTCTTTATTTAGCATAAAACTTTACACCATAAGCAATATTTGTATTTAAAAAAGTACCATAAGGATAAAAAAAAAACCAGAATTAATTAATGGAACACATAAAAATTCTTAAAAATTTACCCAACCTCAAACGTTGTGGGTTTTTATAGCGCCATTAATTAAGTTTCACATTTTAACAAGTCAATTTGTCATTTTTGGTCCTTCTTCTGCGTTTTAAAATTTAAATGAACCACAATAAAGGCTGCAGCCCAGCGCGTGCGCATACAGAGAATCTCATGAATTTCAAAAGTCTCACTTATTTGTCAAAAGCAATTTCACGCGATGCGCTGACGATTTAAATAACTCGGCATGTTATAGAGGGCAGTATAAGAACTACAAATAAAACTACAACAAATAAAGCTACAACAAATAAAACTACAATAAATAAAACCACAACAACTACAACCACATAAAAAAATCGGCGCAGAAGGCAACCATGCGATTCGCAATAAACAACCCATCAAATGAACGAACAATCGCTTAAACACACGAGAACGAATCAAATTTGAATGATGAACGGCAGCGACGACTGGCGCACTTACGAAATTATGTAGGCCCGGATTGAAGATGAGAAGTATAGTGTTGAAAGGCGTCTGCTGAAGATGAAACAAGTTTAAAAGCTATAGAAATATGTAAATTGAATAATAAAAGAAGAAGAAGAGCAAGAGAAAAAGAAGATACAGAAACCGCAATTTGCAACAAAAAAACGTTGAACAAAGAAATGAAAGAATAATTTGAGCAAGAGCAATGAAACACTATATAACAAGTTGCGTATTTTTTCGTGGTTGAAAAACCTAATAAAGCGCTTTTAATATTTCAAAACAAAAAATATCGGTCATAATCAGTTGAATTTAATATATATTTATATTAATATCTATAAATTTTAGCCTTTAAAAAGCCTAGTAAAATGGTCTTAAGCTTTCTGAGCATAGTAAAAATAAAGTATCGGCTCCTTCACACATCTGGGTATAAAAATTACAAAACCAAAAACTTGGCATAGAAAATAATGATTGATTACAGCTCTCCGTGAAAGAAAAGCCTCTGCCACCAGACAGCAACGTGACACTAAAAAGAGCAGGCCGACAAACTCGGCCAAAAGTCATTGAAAGGTATAACAACGTTTTGTGTTGCATGAGAATGGCGACGCCAGTCACTCACTGACTTGTTTCGGTACGTTGAGTGGCATCGAATATCAATTACAAAATTGAAGCCACAAGCTCTAGATTGTGCAAAATCAGCAAAAAACAAAAAAAAAAGCAAAAAAAAATGTGTAACAAAGCAAGAAAAGGAAGTTACGGTCAATGAGAGCAAGTAAACAGCAAAAAAAAGTGCAGCAACCATTGCACAAAAAATACAAAATAAAACCGATTGCTCGCTGGGCATCTTTACGTATTTATTTAGACATTCTACTTTGGACAGCCGCCCAGCCAACCCTGACTTGTAGGCTATTGTGGGCACTACACGTCAACGAACGCCAAGCATGCGTCGGCAATGCTAACACATAGAGCACATTGAACGCCATTCTTTAGCGCAAACGCATGCAATTTGAAAAAATTGAATGGCTGTGTATATACGTTAATGTGTTTTTGTTAGCTCAAAGTCAGTACACTGAAACTGTCCAGTTTGGCTGAGTTGAAATTGAAACTTGCCTTTGTTTGCACACACACAAATGCAGAAACCAACATGATGCAGCAGCTTATGGCAGCAGAAGTGAAAAGGAAGTAAGAGATGCAAGAAAAAGCAAACAAAAAAAAACAAACAATAAACGCACAGAGTCTGTGTTTGTTCGGCAATTGTTACGCATGCGCTTTTGCGCCCAGCCAAGCGTAATGTGTCCGCGCAATGGCCGGCCACCACATCCTGTGAGTGTGTGTGTGTGTGTGCAACGAAGCCCCGCTTTGTCGTTTCGTTTACCTTTCAGATTTTGTGGCTTTTTTTCAATTATCAGCTTCATTCTCTATTTTTGCCCTTTTTTTACCACTCTTAGTGCCACGCATGCGCAGCTGATGTAACAAAGCCCGAGATTTCGTAACCGATCGCACACGCAAAACTCGCCGATTCTTGTCGCTGTGTCTGCTCGTCAAATTGATTCGCTTTTTTATGTTCTTTTTTATACTCAGCTGTACTAGTACACAGAGTATTATAGTTTTAATCACATAACGGTGGATTGTAACAGAATGAAATAATCGAGATAGATATAGACTTATATATATCAAAATGATCAGGGTGAAAAGAGAAATCGATTGAGCCATGTCCGCCCGTCCGTCCGTCTGTCCGTCTGTCCGTCTGTCCGTCCGTCCGTCTGTAAACACTCTAACTCGCGCAAAAATTGAGATATTTTGATGAAATTTGAAATGCAAGTTGGTATCGACACTGGGACGGTTGGTATTGAAAATGGGCGAAATCGGACCATGACCACGCCCACTTTTCCTATATAGAAAAAATCGGAAATTTGGTATCTCAGCCACTAATATAGCTAGAGCGATGAAATTTTACCCACATGTTGAACTCAGGCTCCTAAGAAGAAATTTGATGGAATTTTGGAAAATGGGCGGTGCCACGCCCACTTATTAAGGGTCAAACATTGAAAGTTTTATATGTCATAACTCAGAAACCATTGAAGATATATCGATCAAATTTGGTACGCGTGATGTACTTACTTAGGCAAACGTTTGGACGGAAAATAGTTAAAATTGGTTGACGGCCACGCCCACTTTTATATATGTGTATTATAAAGTGACCTAATAAAAACATTTTAAGCCATATCTCTGTCAAATATAAAGATATATCATTGAAATTTTATGCCAGGAGTCCACCTGCGAACATACAACGAAAAACACAAAAATTTTGGAAAATGGGCGTTGCGCCGCCTCTTTTTAGAAGCTGGAATATACGAGATTTCTGAGCCCATAACTCGACAAATAATTGATATATAATGACGAAACTTGGTGTGTACACTTTTATTACTTGTGGTAATACATGTTGAAAATTTTAGCGAAATCGGTTGACGACCACGCCCACTTTTATATATGGGTATTATAAAGTGGCCTAATAAGAACATTTTAAGCGATATCTTTGTCAAATATAAAGATAATTCATTGAAATTTTGTGGCAAGAGTTCCGCAATAGACCGGAAACAAAAAATAGAAAAATTTTGGAAAATGGGCGTGGCACCGCCTCTTTTTAGACAAAGGAATATACGAGATTTCTTAGCCTATAACTCGACAAATAATTGAGATATTATGACGAAACTTGGTTTATACACTTTTATAACTTGTGTTAATAGACACGCAAAAATTTATTGAAATCGGTTTATGACCACGCCTACTTTTTAACAATAATATTTCTGGAACACCCTTTGGGAATTTGTAACGTGACATCTTTGTAACTGGAAGTCATAAAGGAATGAAATTTTGCACAAAGAATAATATTCATATGCTTAGTTGGATGACTGATAAAAATTTTGAAAATGGGCGCGGCTACGCCCACTTTATGCAGCACTTGCTTTATATAAAGTACCTACACCGTGTTTCCATCAAACGCAAACAAATGATGAAAGCATACAGCTGAGTATCTAATGTGCGATTCCACTCGAACTTAGGCTTCCTTACTTGTTTTTTTTGCGTTTTGTTTGTCGTGGCGACTAAGTGATTTAGTTGCATATTTTTTGCACCTCCTCAATATTCTTTTATGTTTTTTAAGTTCTTATTTTTTTGTATTTGTTTTTATTTTTGTTTTAGTTTTTTATAATTTATTTTCGCACAAGTATTCCTTCATTCTGCTGCGTTTTTGCTGTTTGTTTTTGTTTGACAGGCATCAAATAACAGCGCCTACCAGCGAAATATGAGTGCAGGCATTAATGCCAAATAAAACAAAAAAATGCCTACGTACAGTAGCGTGCATAAAACTTGCAACTAAAATCCCGCCTCCACATAACTTGATTCGCCAGAGAAACATCTCGGGAAACATTTCTCTTTCTTTTTCTTCTTAAATGTTTGTATGTTTGCTTATTTTTGCGTTTTTGTTTTGGTTTGTGTGAGATTTCGATAGATTTTCGATACAAAATTAGAGAAGGCATCGATATCATCGGGTTTGGCAAGAGGATTGAGAACGAGACAAGTGTTTCAATCTTCATTCGCTCTCAGAAATTTGTATGGAAATTAACGAGTTTCGGCACTGGTTTCGAGATCGAACGAAGATTGAGAGAGCGAATGCAGAAAAGAGAGCGAAACACGTTATGTGGAGACATGGTATTAGAAAAGTTATCTATATACAAAGCATTAGCCTAATAAGTAGACTTGACAGACAGCAGCGATAAACCGGATTACCGCAACACTTAATTTGATTCAAATTTTAACCTGACACGCGTCAACATAAACCAGATTACCAACGCTCTGTCCAATTTTCTATCAGCATTCGCTCGTCCTGTTCCGTCCACACCGATCGCTTTTTACGAATTTATATCTAATATATACGAAAGGCAATTTTGTCATATTTTTTCTTTATACATATAAACAAATATATATATTTAATAATTTCAAATTACTTACATTGATAAATTATTCTATTATTACTTTTCGCACTTGAATTCCGATTATTTTGTTTACTTTTGGTTATTCGTTTTCTATACTTTCCATTCACAATAGAGATTTTTCGACTGAGTTGGCTTTAGAAAATGCCCCAGGCTAATCTGCTAAAATTCTGAGGACTAATTCAAGAGATAATCCGGATTATCTCCTGTGAATTCTCAAGTTGTCTCTGAATTAGCAAGATAGTCCAGATTATCGCTTCTAGACCACAAGTACAACAAACTTATTTTCTATAGACTTAAATACGTCATTTTATCATGTTTCGTTAATTACCATTCTTAGTAAACAACATTTTTTTACTCTTTTCTTTTTAGGTAAGTTTCAAGTACAACTGTTAATGAGTTTGTGTATATATAAATATGAGTAAGTAATAAGTTTCTTTATGCAAATTTTATTAGATTTTAAGCGGTTATTGCACAGAGAATATCAAAATTAACAATTTCTTGTTCTTAATTGGCGCGTAACTCTTTAGACGGTTTTCGTCGAGTCCAATAAAGCGCGCCCGTCGTTTCTGTTTCGTGCTGCTTGGCTCCAATTGCAAAGTACCAAAGATGGACGAGTCAGTCGTTACCTGATCTTCGCAATGCAGTGCATGTCTACCTTTTGTTGTTGTTGTTTAAAAACCTACATTTCTTTGCTCACCACTGTACCAGCAAGTATGTATATGTAGTTATGCGTAAATATGCTTTAAATTTATGCATTCTCATACCACAATCGGTTTAATGGTGTTGCTTGCTTGCGCACACCTCACAACGTGTCAACCAAAAACATACTCAACTCAATCACTGCAGTTGCCTGCTTGCGCATTTTGTGGCAAGTAATGTTATATGAGCGCATTTTTTGTTATTTGCTTTATTTTATTGTTATTTGTATGGTTTTCCTACTTTTTTAAGTTTTTTTTTTGAACCTCTCAGAACCTTTTAGTCAACGTAGTGTTTCCTTTGCCTTTTGTACACATTTACTACTTCAGTTGACTTCCTTCAAACTTAAGCTTTGGCTGCACTGAGCAAGGCGACTTTTATTTTAAGTGTTGCAAATACTAGCGCAACACCTTCTTTTGCTATAAATTTGTTTTAGGAATACTTTGAGTTGTTGGTTGCTTGCTCTGTTTTTTGTTTGTATTTTTTTTTTGTATAGCGTATTGGCTCATTCGCAATTCACATTCAAATGCGCTAATGCCGCTGCCAGCGCTTATCGACTAGCTCATCTTTCCGCCATTCTTTTGTGGTTTTTTCAAACGAACTTAAATTGCATTTGTTATTATTCGCGGTTCGGCATGATTTTGCATAATGCAAAAATGCAAATTATAAACGTAAATCGTTCAGCAGCAAACATTTGACAGCAGCGCAGCCGAGCTGAATGCTCTGATTTGGTTATTGATTTCAAAGTCATCGCCTGACTAGCTATACAGAGTGAGAATACCGGAAAATGGGATGTGGTTGCAAAAAAGTTATTCTAACAGCCAGTTTCACGAAAAAATATAAGTTTAATTTAATTTTTTTTACTTGAATTTTATATGAAATCTGACAGGGAAAAAAAAATTTTCACTTAAATTTTTTCGTCAAATTAGCTGTAAGTCTGGTTTATAAAGGACATTTCCTTTGAACTTTTTTTGTTTCCTTTTTTTTTTTGTTTTTTTTTTTCAAGATCCAAAGACTGTTGAAAAGCTAACACAAAGTCGGCGAGGAAACCATAATATTTATTGGTATTAACTCAGCCCAACCTCGCCTCACTTTTCTGCAATGTTCCAAAATACAGCGTCTTTTTCCGTGCAAAAATTTGCTAAGCTTCTTCTGAATCAGTTAAACACTCAGAAAGTCACTTAGATGCATTTACTTAGTTTCTTAAGAAAACAAAATACTTTTCCTTTGCTCTGATTTCCCATTACCATAAACGTGTCATATTTATATCAGCTTCGCTGTATGACAATCTCATTTTCTACGCTCCATTTAAATTAATGCGTACATTCGAAAGTCAACAAAGTTCTTCTTCTTCTTCAACAGTAAACAATGGCGAATGTCCACCATATAAGGACACTAAGCAATGACTCACTGTATTGAATTGATATTAAGTTATTATATTTGCTAGAGCATTTGGAAAGGCTGAATTATAAATTATCCGATTCATTGATATACACATACATATTTGTGTAGAGTGTATGGAGTCAGGCTCTTCTTTCGTTTTTCATGACAACCAAAAACATGCAAATATTTGTAGTAACATACGTATGTATGCAAACGATGGTGAATGGAATTCATAATCAATATAATGAAGTAAAAATTATTTATGAATTCATATACATATGAGTAGACCACTTTCAAAAGTGGCTATGTGAAATTTTTTCGATATTGAGTTTTTGATGGATTGTGTAGCAGTATTTAAAGCTATACAATGTACATTATGAATTTATTGCAAAGTGCTACCGTATTCTAAAAAAATACCCAGCAGTAATTATCAGCCGGAAAACAGCACATCTTTCCTACTAAATATTCAGTAGAGATGTAGTTATAAAATCTGAACTTTTCCTTTCGTTTTTATATGGAGGTGGCGGCGAAAATCAACTACCTAAAAACCGCCGAACGAGAACCGAGAGTTTCTTTATGAAAAAAAAGGCTGAATGCGCAGGGAGAACTTCCATAGCATATATTTCAGTACATCTGATGTCTTCACTGCGTGTTCAGTTATTTATACAGCAATGAATTTTGAACTCAGTTTGAGGGTATTTTTCATACTGAATATTCTACTCAATATGCAGCACCTTACCTCGAATACTGCTGGGTAGTATTAAACACGAATATACTTCAAAAAATATCTTTTCTGTTTTTGTTCTAATTTATGGCTTAATATGAAAAATTCATATAGCCACTTTTGAAAGTGGAATACTCATATGTTCTAGCGGTGTACTAAGCAGATTGTCTCAGACTAATCGTTCGAGAAAGCAATGCACAGTAAAAAAAAAATTGCAACTCAGAACGAAACAATATACTGAAGATGGCACATAGCCGAAACCGGTTTATAACTAAATCAAACTTGCCAAGTTGATGACGGAAATTCTTTCCATAACACACCACAACACATTTCAATGAGCTGCTTGATTTCTACTTCCTTAGCTTGAAGGTCTTGCGCTTGCTGCCTTTAAAGAAACTTTGTGGCATATTTATTTTAATTAAATAAAAATAAAAATAAGAAATTAAAAATAAAAATAACAAATAGAAATAAAAATAAAATTAAGAAATAAAAATAATATAAATGAAAATAGAAATAAAAATAAAAATAAAAATAAGAAATTAAATAAAAAACAAAAATGAATATAAAAATTAAAATTAAAATAAAAATAAACTGACCAATAGCTCTACCTACACAATAGGTTTGTTTCTTATTAAACTAGCAGCTAGCTGTCAAGTGAGCAAAACGGAAAGAATTGCGCTCATAAAGACCGAGACGAACAGAAATTCAAGAAACGGAATAATAGTAAAAATTAGCGATTAGTAATTTGAATGCTATTTTTAACTGTTAATGGTTATTTTTTCTAAAAAAAACATTTAATTTTCTTTTTTCTATTTCAAAAATTCAGAAAATTTCAAAAGTAATAAAATCAAAAGTGTTCGTTTGTTTATTTTTTCAACAGCTGTTTCTTACTTTGGCAGCAAATAATTTCAGCTAGGGAAAATTTTACTAGCTGAAATTTGGAGCTGCCAATGGCTCTCTTCTGCTATTTTTTTGACTCAAGAAACGATTTTCCAGCCGAAACTTGGCTAACTATTCATAACTAGGTAATAATAAACGGACCTAATATAAAAATGATTTTTGTAGAACAAAATATTTCTAAAACTAAAACAGCGATAAAATATTACTTGATGCTAAGCCATTTAACAAGCAATATATCAAGTATGTGTACTAGATACTGACTTGGTTATTTATACTACTTAAAAAATTTAGTAATTTGAATTTTAAGTAAAACAAACAGCGCAAATTAATTTTATACGGTTGTCGTGACCTTTTTAGTTTGGCTGCTGCTGCCACTGAACACGCTAATTAGCATAAATTTGGTGGTTAGTATAAGAAATGAAAAGGAAACAGCAATAAAATAAGGCAGTGGTAAAAAAAAAATTAAAAAAAAAAGTAAAAAGATAAAAAAAAATGTTCGTGCACCTTAACACACATAAATCAATTTATATGTTTCACAAGCAGCTACTGTTTCAAAATTTCAAAGGCCAAAAATGCTGAGGGCAAACTAATTAAATTTGATTTTAAAAACAAAAAAAGCCGGAGGCTGCAAGATGACTGCCACTCACTGCAATCTCCATAAAAAGGCAAGAAAAAAAAAACAAAAAAAAAAAGCAAAACTACACACACAAAAAAATACCATTAAAAATTCGCGTATTTTTCATTTGAAAACCAAGCCAACCAAAACAACACTAAATGCATTAGTAGCCACTTTTTTTTCTAATTTGAATTAATGTTAAAACAAAGCATAATAAAGCATAATTACAAAAGACAACGAACAACATCGATAGATTATATGTATGTAGTGGGCAGAAGCTACTTCCTTTGTTATTTATGTAGCTACAAGGGCAAAATGCTGATTTCAAAGAAATAACCTAACCGAATTACCAACCACCAAATCAAATTGTTAATGATCGGTTGTGCACTACAATTTGCGTATGTTTTCGTGCATTGCGAACGAAGAAATGTGCGTGCAAAGCTTGAGGGCAACAATGGAAACATTTTTTGTGATGAGAAATTAAAAAAAAAAACATTTGAAATACAAAAAGAAAATAAAAACATAATTTTGCATTCGTATTGTCTGTTTTCCATGCATCTACATCTATTTGCCATAATTTTGTAATTTAAATGCTAATTTTTTAAATCATCACTTTGCATTTACTCTGTCTAGTAAAAGCATTTGCAATTGCATCTAACAAAAGACTCAAGACACAAACTTTCTCTTGTTTCTATAGAGCGATTTTGTCACAAAACTCACCCGTGCTTATTTACGCATATGCGTTTCACAAATATTATTTCATTGTCACTTTAATAACAAACAAATAAAAAATGTTGACAAGCAACTTAAACGCTTGCGCATGTGTATAAAAGCAATACAAAAAGGATTATATGAAATACTCAGTTCTGCGTCATAAGTACTCACTTCTGAACAAAAAGTGCTATAAGTCTTATATATTTAAAATGAAAAAGAACATTTTTTCCAACCCGAAATCGTTTTATGGTTTTGTAAACTCGAAACGTAGAGTAATGGGATTCCCATCATCTATGAGATATCGTGATTGTGATGCCAGTGATAGCCAAGATGTCGCGAACCTTTTTGCCCTCTTCTTTGAATCAAATTATTCCAATACTAATGTTAGCTTTAATGAATACCCGTATCAAGTTTTTCAGAATAACACATTTGAATGCCCTTTTATAGATCCAGAAGAGGTTTTATTTTTGCTTAAAACAATAAAGAAGTCCATAAACTACGGACCAGATATGATTCCTTCAATATTTTTAAACAAATGCGCCGAGTATATTTACCAGCCATTATCCACACTATTTAATCTGTCTTTGAAGTCAGGAATTTTCCCAAAAGCGTGGAAAGAATCTTTTATTATTCCTCTACATAAATCTGGAAGTAGATCTTCCATCGAAAACTATCGCGGCATAGCAAAGCTTTCGGCTATCCCAAAGTTATTTGAGGCTATTGTCACCAATTGTCTAAATCATTCCATTTCCTCATCAATAGTAAGTTCGCAGCATGGTTTCTGTAGAGACAAATCAACTGTTACCAACTTACTAGAATTTACAACTCATGTCTCTAACGGTTTTAGGAATAATGCTAATACCGATGTAATTTATACTGACTTCAGCAAAGCCTTCGACAAGGTCAATCACGCGTTACTTATCCATAAACTTGATCTTCTTGGTTTTCAACCTATTCTGTTAAAATGGATTGCGTCATATGTCACTAATAGAACACAAAGAGTTGTTTTTAAAAATGCTTTTTCCAACATCATTAACGTATCTTCAGGAGTTCCACAAGGCAGCCATCTTGGTCCGACTCTGTTTTTGCTGTTTATAAACGACATTTCTTATGCAATTTGTAACTCAAAACTTCTGATGTACTTCGATGATGTGAAACTTTTCAAGTCTTACTCTTCTTTGGAGGAAAGATCTGCCCTACAAAATGATTTAAATTGCTTCGCTACGTGGTGCAATATTAATCTTATGCCACTCAATCTTAGTAAATGTAAATTTATGAGCTTTTCACGGAAGATCCTTCAACCTGCGTCTTACACAATTAATAACTATAGTTTGGAACAGGTTTACGATTTTGTTGACCTAGGAATAAGATTTGATAGTAAGCTCCACTTTAACCTGCATATTAATGCTACAGTAAACAAAGCTAAAAGTATCCTAGCATTTGTAAAACGTTGGTCTAAGGAATTTAATGACCCTTACGTAACTAAAGCCCTGTTTACAACATTAGTACGACCTATACTAGAATACGCTTCAATAATCTGGAGTCCGCAATATCAAGTTCATTCCGATAGACTGGAATCAATTCAAAAACAGTTCTTACTTTTTGCGTTAAGGAACTTTCATTGGGACCCACGGACAAATCTTCCCTCGTACACTAGTCGCTTGAAGCTTATTAATCTTCCAACCTTATCAAGCCGCAGGGAAATGTTAGGTGTAATATTTCTGGTTAAACTACTGAAAGGATCCATAAGCAGTCAATTTCTCCTATCCGAAATAAACTTAAATGTTCCTATTCGACCATCAAGACATTTTCAACCTATCTTTTTAAAGCAGTGTAGAACTAATTTTGAATTACACGAACCACTTCGTTGCTTATGTAAATCTTTTAATGATTATTCTACTCATTTCGATATATCAGACTCTATTTATCTGATAAGAAAAATTCTGTTGTGCGCTCTTAACAAGTGACAACAAATCTCTCGCTCTAATTGACTATTCTATTTTTGTCTATTACTTTTATTTGTAGTTTTATATTTTATTCTATGTACATATGTATATCCAGCTGATGGAATTATATTTTCTGTAGCTGAGCAGTATAAGTTCTCGACGTTTAATAAACTTCTACCACTCAACACCTTGGCCAAATTTTATTTTAAAATATCCGTACGTCATGCGGATGCGCCCCTCGTGCGGTTGGGTGGGTGGAGGGAAATCGTTGGGTTTATTATTAAAAAAAAAAAAAAAAACAAAAAGAAAAGCCTAAGTGCATAAGCTAAGTGTCGCAAGCCGACAGACTGTCAGGCAGAGCTGAAAATGTTTTTTCATTTCATTTTTTTTTTTCACTTCATGTTTGCTTAAATAGACAAATAAGCAAAGCAGCGGTAATGGCATATACATAAATGCATTGTAGAAAAACAGCAAGAAATTATAAAAGTAAGTAGTTTAAATAACAATAATAACAATAATAGTAATAGTGGTTGGTTGATGTGTTTTTGAGTAAAGCAATTTTAAAAGCTCTTCAAAATTAACAAAGCAGCTTTACTACATAAGTAATTTGTTAAAATTTTCTCTTTCTCTGGAATATTTTTCTGTTTCATATTAAGTCACTGAAGTTTTGGCTACTTCTTCTAAGGAGGATGGACCTATAAGTTGTTGTTGACGTGATTACTGGCCACATTACTATTGGCAGACATGCTGAGAGACTGGGCGTTTATTTTCATGACTTCTGTAGGAGCTGCAGAGTTGAGGAAAAGACTGAAACTACAAAACATTTGCTGTTTGAATATGTGCCGCACTGTGGTTTAAGAAGCTAAAATTTCTGGGGTCGCCCAACTTTTCTGACCTTGCTGACTAGGCTGAGATAGAGCCTTTTCGCAAGATTCGCTGAATCCACTTTTTGATTTGAGAGGGTTTAGATTCTCGTCATATCGCAATGGGGACCTTTTGGGCCTAAGTGTGTTGGTGTCGCACCAACAGCCACTATTACCTAACTTAACAGTTTCTCCCACCGGCCTAGAAGGTTGATAATGGCCAAAAAAAAAAATGGTTCGCACGGCAGTCGGGCTAGTGTCAGAAGGGACTAGTACTCGAGCGTACCGGATTTATCCGGCAAAGGACGGTCACTTCCCCATACACTCTCCAAAACCTTCGGGAGTGTCTTGGTGGCAACAACAACAACAACAACAACCCACTGGGAATCACGCTTTGTTTGTGCCTTTAGATAATTGGTCATTCGCTTGCGTTAGACCCTTAGGTATCCACCAAAAGGTAAAAGTTCTTCTATCCTAGATCTGCACGCACTGTTGGCGCAGTTATAGTCGCTTTAATTGCTGATTGGCTGTAGACAAAGGTGTTCATCCAAGAGGTAAAGGTGTTAAATTCAGCTGCTGATTCCACCGCCTTGGAAGCAGTGTCAACATCAGATTGTAATATGTGGAAAGCAAGGAGAATGAGCTATTTTTGCTAAATTTTTGCTGTTACCGTGTACTCTAAGCTGGCATTTTCAGAACTGGCTATGTGAAATTTTCGTTATTGAGCTTTTGATAGAATATATAGCAGCATTTAAAGGTGTATAATGTTTGTATTTGTATTTGTATTTATTTTCATATTAGATTCGCACACTAAGATGTTGAGATCTTTTTTAGTACAACACAATTCATAACATTAAATATGTATGCAATAACTTATTAACATTAAAAATGTATTACTAGTTTTACAATACGCAATATTTTAATTAACCATAAACAAAAAAATAATAAAAAGTATTAAAAATAAAGAAAAAGAGGAAAAGGAAAAAATATGGTAGCAGGTCACTCTTTTATATTTGATTTACTTCAGGTTGTTACTTCACTTCATTTTTGAAATGCTCAAAGAGGCATTGTTTAAAGTTGCTTCCATTTAATTTATTTCTGGTATTAAAAGGAATACAGTTCCACAGACGAGCTGCGTTGACGAAGAATAGCCTAGCCGAAGCCAACTTGTTGAAGTGGGGAATTATTAGGTCAGGTAATCGCGGGGACTTGGTAAAAATAAATTTTCTATAGAGGTAGTCAGGTTCTCTGGAGGTCATGATTTTATAAGGATATATACAATTCCTTGCTTTTAAATAATCTGTAATGCCACAACCCAACAGGCGGTGCTTCCATAAAGAAATATGGTCAAACCTTGACAAGCCGTAAACATAACGCATAACATTATTAAACATAACCTCGACTTTGTGCGCAGAATGACTATCCAGCTTACTGTATACCAGTTCAGAGTAAGTGATGATGGGAAGAACTAATTGCAGGGCAAGTTGGCGCCTTGTGTTTGTAGGGGTGCAGTGACTAGACTGGCGTAGGTTTCTTAAAGTAAAGTAAACTTTACTGATGACAGCGTTTATATGGTCTTCACACGAGAGCTTGGAGTTAATAATAAATCCAAAATTTTTAATTTTATCAACCATCTTCAGACTTATGTTGTTTACATGTTCATTAAGAATTTATTGCAAAATCCTTCCGTATTCTGAAAAATAGCATTAAATAGATTTTATATGTACGCATTCAAAATTCTAAATTTTGTTTTTTCTACGTTGCACACTGGGGCCACTTATATATATGAGGACGCTCAAAATTCTGAAATCAACTTTTTTACATCAGAATCGCTTTATCTGCACTAAAGCAGTTAATCTATAGCATCCTAACCCATTGACGGCCATGAGTTAACCCGTTGGTGACCTATGTTTTTTATTTTAGTTTCGAGTTTAATTTTCTTGAATCAGAATCGGTATATCGATACTAAAATAGTAAATCCCAAGAATTTTAACCCCTTAACGACCCCTTAACCCATTTTTAACCAAATTTTTTCACTTAATTCTTAGATCAAAATATTTAAATCATATTAGTTGTATCTACACTAAAACCAGTAATCTTTGGAATCTTAACCCATTAACGGTCATGAATTAACCTATTGGTGACCAGTTTTTTTTAAGATCTGTAAATAAATTATTTAAATCATAATTGGTATATCTGTGGTAGGGTGGCCGCAGTGGTGCAGTGGGTAGAGTGCTCGCCTGCTATGCCAGAGGTCTCGGGTTCAAACCCCAGTCCGAGCAAACACCAAAAAAATTTTTCTAATTAGTAAAAATCCAATTATTGGGTTTTTTAAGAGCAGCGGTCACCTCTCGGCAGTGGGCGGCATACCCTCCGAGAGTATTTCTGCATGAAAAAACCTCTCAATAAAAATGCATTCGCCGTTCGGAGCCGGCATAAAACTGTAGGTCCACCCAATTGGTACGAAAAACAAAAGGAGTACACCTCGAATTGAGACAGAAGCTCGGCCATAGAACTCGTCAGAGTTATAATAGCGCCATTGTTTTATATAATTATTATATTAGTATGTCTGTACAAAAATAGCCAATTTGTATTATATTAACCCATTAGCGGCTATTTATTGACCCATTGATGAAATATGTACATATGTATGTATACAAAAATGGTTTTCTCCAATTTTTTGTTTCGAGATATTAAAAGTTTTATGTTGTCACAAGTATGTTTATATGGGAATTAGGAGTTTCAACGTTAGCGTTTTAAGCAGAACACGTATTTCCCCACATATATTCATGCCTAACATAAAAAAACATAAAATTGGAGTAACACAACTTGTGCTTCAAAGAACTCATATTATAATCCAACTTACAAGTCTAAATTAAAGAAAACTGGCTTGACAAGTAACCTTATCCACAATTTGTAATTAAAGTAACCAGTAAATAATGGATCAACTAAATTTAAGATAGAACAGAATCAAATTCAACCAGATATAGGTGTTTTTTTTTTAACTAAAATTGGAATGAAATTTTTAAACTCACTTTTTTTTAAAATGCGCACTTTGCTTTTGGTTCTGAACTCGGATTCTTTGTCACAAAGGACCATATTTTACTGCTGCATTTTTACATTTGCTACTTTTTTGCGCAAATTAAAAAAAATCCATTTTGAAAAAAAATATTTAAAAAAAAGAGGTACGTTTAGTTTTATACTAAAAATTAATTTTTTAAAACATCTAGTTCCACAAAAAAAACACTAATCGATTATGTAAGCTTCACTTAATGTTGTGGAAAAAGCAGAATAATAAAATTTTATATCCTTCTCTTACACCAACTATTTCAAATACACATTAAAATTTCTCACTTTGAAAAAAAATTATTTTTTGGAAAATTTTCCATGTTTGTGTATGGATAACTCAAAACTGAAAAACGATAGAAAGCTGAAAATTGGGCCAGAAGTGTAGAATTTCATAGGGAACAATACTGCGTTTTTATTTTTTTGAAAAACTCATTATTTAAAAACTGAATTTTGAGCACGCTCGGCCCCAGTGTGCGTTGTGACTTAATATGAAAAATTCACAAAGGAACTTTTGAGAGCGGACTACTCAATTGTTCTTAGTTGACAGGCTTATGGTGTACCAGTTCGTTTTTTTTTTTTTTTTTTAAGCACTGCTTAGGAGGTTGTACGTACCGCTCCCGTATTCATTTATCTTATAGACGTCAAACTTTTCATATTTTACAAGATTTACTTTATTTTTATTCGTTTCGTTTCATTTAATTTCAAGCGCGGCAAATGCCCAATTCTCCACGCATCTAAGCGAATTTCTTGTCATAATAAAATTCCTAACAGCTGCTAAAAATACAGAAGCTAAACAATCGACCAACAAAATATTTGCCAAATATTAAACGACAACAAATTCAATTAAAATAAAGCATAGCAAATACGTGTAAATCTAGAGACATGCATACATACTACATGTTTATTTAATTGCATGCAAATATGTAAACAGAAAAAAACGCGTGTTCACAATTAAAAGCCATCAATAAAAAGGCGGAGAGAAAAGACAATTAAAATTCGAAAAGCTACACATGCCAAGCGAAGACATGAACATTGAGAACAACAACAATAAAAGAAGATAAAAAAGTTAAGAGAAGAAATGAAAAGAAAATAAAAGAAAGAACTTCGACAGGCATTAGCAAAATGTTGTTGACTTCAAATTGGCATTTTGCGCTGCTTGTTTGTTGTTGTTGACGCTGCTGCTTCTTGCCCTTCTACGACTACTTTTTCATCTTCTTTTTCTTCCTTTCATTATTCTTCTTCTGCTTATTCCTTTTCTCCTTCTTCTGCTTTTTCTTCTTCTTCCTCTTTTTCGTCCTCTTTTTCTTCCTCTTTTTCTTTCTATTTTTATACCTCTTCTTTTTCTTCTTCTCCTACTTCTACTCTAACCAATACTTAGCTCGTAAAAGTCTGCGCACATATCAAGCTGTCTAGCAGTTAAACAAAAGGCAGCACCACCAAAAGGGGAAGGGTATGACCGAGACTTTAATAATTAGCATACAAACGAGTGTGTTGTTCTTGCGCGAGCGAAAATGACAAGAACAATAAAAAAACAAAAACAAAAACACGCCAAAAGCGTTGCTAGGCCAAGTTAAATCGCGAAAAAAGCAAAAAAAAAAAAAAAAACAACGCAGCAATCATAGGCCTCAACATAAACTCAAAATGACATTAATGCACATGCATGAAGTCACTTGCTTTTGCTTGTCATTGCCATTATTCTTGTTGCATTTGCTGCTTGTTGTTACTGCCTATGCGCATGCGTGTACCGACCAATTGTATATATGTCCAATGCCAACGTACATAAGTACTTACACATGTAAAACGAATTAAAAAACAGCGGCATAAGTTAGAGCAACAGAGTCTCTGTTCTTTCAAGTGCTTCGAAATCTTTTACAACGCTCAAGTTAAATCTTCATTAGTCGTCTTCTACTTCGCTTTTTGTACCCTTTACTATTTTTCCTCACTTGTTTTACATGAAAAAGCATAAAATTGCTATGAAAGCGTACATAACACTGCTCTACAGCCAAAAAATACTCTGAACGCAACCATCCTTTCTATATGTAAAATCGGTCGCTGATTCCGAAAATCGGGTTCATTTTTAATTCTATGGGAAGGTTTTTGAGATATCGGCAATTTACCGTTATTTGGCCAATGTGTCCACTTAATCCTGTATATCTCTTTAACACAGTGAGTTATATTCCTTAGGGTGACACCAAACGAAATAAAATTAAATTTCCTTTTCACGGCTCCTATAACATTTTTCTCTAACTCTTATAGTTTCTGAAATATTGACGATTAAATTTTAATTTTTTCGATTTTTTACGATTTTTTGAAGAAAAAATTGACTTTGTCAGGCAATATCTTTAAAACCAATATTTTTACCTTCGGTTTTACTCCTTTTCATGAAGCTCCATTCTATTATCAAAAAAATAAGCTATCAACGATGAAAATCCATTGTAAAATGGAAAAGTTATAGGCGATCAAGTAAATACAGCCAGGTCGCGCAATGCCTCTGCACGCGTACATTCTATGCATATTGTACCAATACCTACACATCTGCAGTAGCAGCACATTGGCAGCGCAGTAGATACAAGCGCATTTACGGGTATAACATGCATAGAATATACCCGTGCAGAGGCACTGCGCGACTTGGCTGTATTTACTTGATCGCCTATAACTTTTCCATTTTACCATGGATTTTCTTCGTTGATAGCTTATTTTTTTGCTAATGGAATGGAGCTTCACGTAAAAGATTAAAACCGAAGGTGAAGACATTGGTTTTAAAGATATTGTCTGACAAAGTCAATTTTTTCTTCAAAAAATCGTAAAAAATCGAAAAAATTAAAATTTAATCGTCAATATTTCAGAAACTATAAGAGTTAGAGAAAAATGTTATAGGAGCCGCGAAAAAGAAATTTAATTTTCTTTCGTATGGTGTCACCTCAAAGAAGATAACTCACTGTGTTAAAGAGCTATACTGGATTAAGTGTACCCATTGGCCAAATAACGGTAAATTGCCGATATCTCAAAAACCTTCCCATAGAATTAAAAATGAACCGGATTTTCGGAATCAGCGACCGATTTTACATATAGACAGGATAGTCACGTCCAAAGTACAGACAAAAAATTTCATTTTGTGATCCAGTGTAATTACTGTTTTACTTATCGCTCAATTTTTTTTTTATTTTTTGGCCTAACAGCCTAAGTGGCTAGACTTTTATTGTTCACATAAATTTGCTTGCGCTTAAATACATACGTATATATGCACATATGCGTATATTTACATATGTACTTATGTATGTACATACATACATCGCAGATGCGTATTTGGCACAAAATATTGCGAGCAAGTTTCTCTGTCTTAGAAGCTGTTAAACCATTTTTGCTATAAATTTCTCGTTGCACAAACCAAAATCCTGAAGGCTGGCAAGTCACATAGAAACTAAAAGGAAAACAAAAACAAAAACAAAAACAAAACCAAAAACAAAAAAGAAAAGCAAAAAAGAAAAACGAAAACAAAAAAGAAAAAGGAAAAGAAAAAGAAAAAGGAAAAGAAAAAGAAAAAAGAAAAAAAAGAAAAAGAAAAACGAAAACAAAAACAAAACCAAAAACAAAAACAAGAAGAAAACAAAAACAAAAATCTCTATCACAAATAATTTAAGTTGCATAGACAACTTAACAATAAAGAAGCGAGGAAAAAGACATGGCGCCCTTTAGACAGGCAGTCACTTGGAGTTTGAAGTGCTTGTTGTTAATAGGCTCGCCTCGTGTCTAGTTTTTGAATTTTATTTATATTTATATTTTATTTATTTTTCGCTTAGTTTTTGCAACTCAAATGAAGCTACATACATTCACACATACAGCTCATCTTCAGGCAGAAAATGAGTAGGTATATGTTGCAGCCTTGTTGTTGGCATTTGGCATTGCAAACTTTATTGCCTTCGGGACACACCCATTTCTTGGTGCTCAAGGTAGCTGTACAGAAAAAACCTTGTTTAATATTTACTTGTTTTTTGTTTAGTTTTACTTTAGTAATTTCTGCGTAGGCTAATAGTTTTAATGTACTTTTTGAACAAAACAAAAGACACATGCTTTTACTGCACATCTTAACCTTAGCTACATTTATGCCTCCTTTGCATTTAGTAAAAATTGGCTTTTGGCGTTATTTTAATTAAAGCGAGCATGCTTACGCTGCCAACGATGTCATCGTCAATGTTTTTTGTATGTATATGCACAAACAGATATTTGTATTAATTTACAATTGGCAACGCTCGACAGTAAGTATTTATAATAAGCAAAATAAGCAGTACTAAGTACATGGTCGAAAATTCGATAAATTAGATTGTGCGGAAATTTGAGGGTGGAAAGACAGAATATAAATCAGCTTTACAGCCAGTTTCACGAAAGAATTTAAGTTTAATTTTCCACTTACCCAAATCTAATTTAATTTTTTTTACTTGAATTTTATATGAAATCTGACAGGGAAAAAATTAAATTTTCATTTAAATCTTTTCGTGAAACTGGCTGTTAGACCCATAATTTCTTATTAACAAAATAAAAAATTACTAGAGTGCTGCCTACTGTCGTAACTCGACAGTTTTTCTAGATGATTTCTTATGACTAAGGTGCAACTATAGCTTTTGTATAATTGTCTGTTGGTATTGTCACTGTTACTATTTTGTTGTTGTTCCTGGTGATGCTGCTCCTTTTGTTTCTACTGTCCCTGCTACTATTTTATTGTTGTTGTTGTCGTTACTCGTCTTCATAATTCTCCTACCTACTTCTTTCTTTCTATTTAAGCTCTTTTATTTCCTCAATTTATTTCGTACCTACTTATTCTTTCTTATCCTTCTAACTACTTGACTTTGTGTTTTTTGTAGTCCTTTTGATACTTTTTTATTTTTCTACCTCTTAGAAACTACACACCACTTCCAGCCAAACATGTTCACAATTGCACGCAAAACTCACCTATGCATGTGCACTGACACAGCTCTGATGTATGCAAAAGCATGCAACAACAACCACAAGGAAATTTTCCAACGACGATTGTGGACGTGTTTTCCAACCAATTTTAATGAAAATTGGCGCAGTTCTATTTGAGAGCATTACTTTTCTAATGGTGTTCTTAGTTTTAAAATCGGTTCAGTAGTTTCGACGGAGAAGATGGAACAAAATTTATGTTAGCGTATTAATAATATAGATACATATACACTTAAAAAAAATTTCTCTCCATCAAAGACATATCTTTATATATATTACGCTAAGCGATTTTTTGTACGCACCATAACTTTTACACCTTTATACCGATTTTCGAAAGTGGGGTGTCACATGAAAGGGCTTGACCTGTAGATGTGCAGGAAGGTTTAATATTTCTGAAAGGGGTTGCCACCTGTTCAAAATTTCATTTTTACCATATAGTTTGTTTGATTTTTAACTTTCAGGTACCATATGAAAGGGCTTGAGCTGAAAATGAGTAAGTTACTAAAATTTGTACAAAAAGGGTTGCCACCTGTTCAAAAATTCAGTTTCACGCTATAGTTTGTTTGATTTTTAAATTTGAGGTGTCATATGAAAGGGCCCTGCGTGAAAATAAGTAATTTATTATAAGTTTTATAAAAAGGGTTGCCACCTGTTCACAATATTATTTTTACGCTCTAGTCTGTTTGATTTTTAGATTTGAGGTGTCATATGAAAGTGCTTTGCCTCAAAATTAATAATTTATCATAATTTTTACGACGAGGGTTGCCACCTGTTCCAAAATTTATTTTTACTCCACAGTTTGATTTTTAAATTTAAAGTGTCATATGAAAATGCTTGGCCTGAAAATGAGTAATTTATGATTTTTACAAAATTATTTGCCACCTGTTAAAAAAATTATTTTTAAGCTACAGTTTGTCCGGTTTTCAAGTGTCATGAAGGGTCTTGCCCTATAATAAAAAGAAATGGGAGGGGAAAATGAAAGGAATGGAAATGGCGAAGGAAATGAAGCTAACGAGGGAAGAGTACGGAAAATAAAATGGATACAGGAAAGAGGAAACGCAAATAAAAGTGAAAGGGGAAGAGAAAGAGAAGTACGACAAATGATCTTTTGGAGGTAGCTATATGGATAAAATATTGTAGAAAATTATTCGCATTAAAACTTTAATATGGGACTCCTCGGACAAAATCTTTGTATGCAAAATCTAGGTCGACGGAAAATAAAAATAACCAGTAATTATGTATATGCTTAATTTTATATTTTATTAATAAGAATCTATGGGCTTAAAGCCGATATATATTCTGCCATTTTTAAGGGAAGTCAAATTTAAAATGGCAATAAAAAATGTTAAATGTAGTAATAAGTGGTTTTCCACCCTCAAATTGTCGCATAGTGTAATTGAAAGCCACAGCATCGCGTGGCCAGGTTTACTAGTTTTTCTTTATTTTGAACACGCGTCCCAATACTAAATTTTCTTTGCTTTGAGTAAATTTTCTCAAGAATGTGGAAAAAATATCCAAAACATTCAAACAAACTCGTTGCCATGGTGATTTGTATGAGAATTTAACTTAGAAATCAAATCTTCAAAACAATGGTAAGTTGAGAATGGAATGGCGCTTAAGAAATTTTTCCTTATTTTCATGTATGAATTTCTTTAAAACAAGTATATGAAACCATGTTAACGCATGTAGATAACTTTACTTTAAATCTTTTTAACATGTTTTAGGCAAAATTTACTCAAAACAAAGAAATTAGTGTTCAATATAAGGAGGGAATTTCTTTGACCACTACTACCTATATCTTTTTCTCTCAGTGTAGTTACTGATTATTTTGTCTGAGGAGGCCTATATTGAAACTTTATGTCGGATAAATTTCTAGAATATCTTAACCCTCCAGCGGCCACCAAAATACTATTTTCGGACTCCCTTTTCTCTTTCCAGTTTCCTTTCTCTTTCTCGTCTCTTTACATTTAATTACCTTCCTCTAGCCCTTTAATAATAATATAACACAATGGCGCTATTATAACTCTGACGAGTTTTATGGCCGAGCTTCTCTCCCAATTCGAGGTGTGCTCCGTTTTGTTATTCCTACTAATTGGGTGGACCTACAGTTTTATGCCGGCTCCGAACGGCGAATGCATTTTTTGTGAGAAGCTTTTTCATGGCAGAAATACACTCGGAGGGTATGCCGCCCACTGCCGAGAGGTGACCGCTGCTCTTAAAAAATCCAATAATTGGATTTTTACTAATTAGAAAAATTTTTTTGTTGTTTGCTCGGACTGGGGTTTGAAACCGAGACCTCTGGCATAGCAGGCGAGCACTCTACCCACTGCACCTCTAGTCCTTTACCCTTTTTATTTTCTGTACACTTTCCCCATACCTTTCCCCCTTTGGTTTACTTTTACTTCACCATTTCCTTTCCTTTTCTTTCCTTTCCTTTCCTTTCCTTTTCTTTCCTCTCCTTTTCTTTCCTTTCCTTTCCTCTCCTTTCCTTTGCCTTCCTTTCTTTTCCTATAGTGAAAAAATTTCAAGTCAATTTCTTAAATAGGTGGCAACACCTTTCATAAAAATTTTATTTTAATATCCATCTACAGAGCAAGCCTTTTCATATGATACCTCAAATTTAAAAATCAAACAAACTGTATAGTAAAAATGAATTTTTAACAGGTGGCAACCCTTGTTGTATAAATTGTAATAAACTACTAATTTTCAGGCCAATCCATTTCATACCGCACTTCGAATTTAACAAGACAACTTTAGCGAAAAAATTAATTTTTTAACAGGTGGCAACCCCTTTTTTTAAATTATAATAAATAACTCATTTTCATGCCAAGCACGTTAATATTACACCTGAAGTTTAAAAATTAAACAAGCTATACAGGGAAAATTAAATTTTAAACAGGTGGCAACCCTTTTCAAAAAAATTAAGCCTTTTCATTTGACTTCTCATGAAGCGAAAGCTCACCGCGCTAAAATGTTGCTTCACATATTTGATGAGATTTGAAGCTTATCTGATAGCGGGGTCTCCACTCGGTATATACGTATGTTCATAAATGTAATTTTTGTAGATATTTCTGAATGTCAACTTGAAGGACCAAGTCTACAATGCACAAATTCACAAAGCAGCAGCTTCTTTTCTTCATTCAAAGAAAAAAATATTTTGCATGGCAAATGCAGATGCAAAAAATACACACAAAACATTCACAACTGGCAGCCACTTTTAATTGAAGTTTACAGCAAATGCAATACCAGCTGCCTGTGGCTAACAAATAACTACCAGATATTTTTCATACAATTGTCTACTGCAAAAACTGGCGCAAAACAATATGCTGCAAGAAAATAGAACAATAAATAAAAAACAAAAAATTAAAAAATTGAAATAAAATCTTAAACTAACTACTATCGTAGACGAACACAAAAATAATGTTCAAATTGCGCAGCATGTGTCTCTGCTGCCCTTACCTTCCGGCGGCGGCTGCAGTCGAGCCATTATTGCTGCACGCTGCGTAAAACTTGAAATTCTCAAAGGCGCTAGCTACACTAAATTAGTACGTGCAACGAAGCGGAAGTATTTAAATGGCATCATTATGCCAAAAGCAATTATAAACTAGGCTGAACTAGTTAGTTATAATTGTGCGCTGTTTGTTTATGTTTTCTTCTCCTTTGCGCTTGCATCGCTTTTGCAATGATGATTAAGTTAGACGCTCAAATGCGAAAAATCAATAAAATTTTATGACATTAAATAAAGTACGTTGCACAAATTTCGCGCGTTTATATTTTGTATAAATGTTGCGAAATGCAAACGCTCTTTAACTGTACAAACGTTTTGCCGTTCGTTTAACTGCTACAGTGCATTAGGGTGCGTTTATGTCGGAGCAATAGAAGAAAGAAAGATAGCTGTGCGTGATATACGCTTATCGGAATAGCGCTATTGAGTGTTTATGTCGGAGCAGTGATAAGAGCAATAGTAGCGAAGAGGTCAATAAGCGGAGGTAATAGCGCTGTTCGACCAAAGCATATAGCGCTATTGAGTGTTTATGTCGGAGCTAAGCTAGCAAAGAGTGGAATAGCGCTGTTATCTGCGTATATTGAAGCTATGGTACTAGATTTGTCTTTAGTGTATTGTGGTACTTAAATAAAAATTTTAGAGTAACCGAAAAGGAGAAGAGACGTTGTTATTTTACACATAATAAATATTTACATATATTTCTGCTCCACACATACTTATCTATATATTTAATTTTTTTTAATTTGAAAGGTTATATAAAAATTATGTATAAAAAGTAATAAAACACATAAACAATGTCCCTCTTATTCATAAAAAATAAAATAGATTTATAAAATTTTCGAAATCGAAAAATTTTATGAAAATGACACTTAAAAATTTTTAAAACCTATTTTATTTTTTATGCATGAAGTCGTATATATTTACTTACGTGTGGACTTCATTTCACATGCTACGGCCGTCCACAGTTTATCCAAGACAAGCCTATTGGGATGATTTGGATTTCTTTGATCCCACAAAGGTTGCCTTTTAAAAATTGCACTGATGAAAGTTTCTGTGTCCATAATGAATAGCGCTAATCGACTAAAGAAAATCAATGAATTAATTTTCTTCGCTCTTATACTTTGATACGCGCATATAGCGCGGCTCCGACATAAACAGAAGTACAGAACTCCCATTTAAAATTTTCGTCGCTCCATTGCACTCTTTCTTCTATTGCTCCGACATAAACACTACACGCGTTTCCCATAAGGTATTTTCTCTGCTATGATAATAGCGCTAATGTGGTGAATTTCTTTAGTCACCCACTGCTCCGACATAAACAGAAGTACAGAACTCCCATTTACAATTTTCGTTGCTAGTATCACTCTTTCTTCTATTGCTCCGACATAAACACTATACGTGATTTCCGTAAGGTATTTTCTTTGCTATTATCTGTGGTGAGCTTAGCGCTTATCGCAGCTCCGACATAAACAGAAGTACAGAATTCCCGTTTACAATTTTCTTCGCTATCTTTCTTTCTTTCTTCTATTGCTCCGACATAAACGCACCCTAACAGTGCCATGCAAGTTCGTGTTTTAAGTCTTTCGTGCCGGGCAGTAGGCTGTTTAGACTTTTTGTAAGTGCTATAAGGCATACCAATGAACTTGAGTTGATATTGAATTTATGTACACTTTTTGCGTAATTTCTCACTGTTTGACACTTTACACTCCCTTTTCTTTTTTCTACTCGCTACACGTTCCCCATGCCTCAGTGTAGAGCTGCGTCGCTAAACTTACTACTGTCCACCGTCGCAGTCTCATGCCCAACATATTTTTTACTTTTATTTTTTAATAACTTGCAGTAAAGTTGTGTCTTTTTTGTGTTTACATGCTTGCAACAAGTTTTTTTGTTTTTTTTTTTTTGCTGCTGTTGTTGTTTTTATGCGTCTGCAATTCGTATGCTAATGAATGGTTGCACAGAAGCAGCGAAGGTTTGTTGCGCCGCAAGCAACCAATGACGACAAATTAACAACGATGGCCATGGTAATGGTAGCTCTGGCGTGCAAAATGCAACAGTAAGAGAAAATAAGCATGAAAAAAAGAAATGTGTGTGTAAGTATGCAAATTTGCGAAAGGCAACAACTTAAAATCGAGTGCGTGCTGCCTAAGGCAAATTCTTCTAAACTTGTGTGTGCTTTTTTATGTGATTTTTTTATTATTCCACGCTTTTAATTGTCATTGCAGATCTGCCACAGTCTGAAACAAAGTATGCTGTTGCTCTGTGCGCAGAGCTAATGGAATGAAAGCAAAGCATTTGTATGAAAACAGGAAAACCCAAAGCACAAAAGGCGTGAACGAGTTGCGTAAGTGGCTGGTGGAGCAAGTTTTTTCTTGTGTCTTTTTTTCTGTTGCTTTAGAACTTATGCGGTTATTCACTTTACATTTTCAAAGTTCGATGTGCATTGATTTTCGCTTCGATATGCTTTCGTTCTTTTAGGCTGCCTTTCATATCAGGATTTTTCACTTTTCTAACTTGAGCTGGCTGTGATGTGGCAAGTAAGTAGCGTTAATAAGCGGTTTTGTCTGCAACATTTCGTCTTACTTATCTTGAAAATTATCTCTAATAAGCTTTTATGATTTTCTTATCGCAGCGCATCTATTTCATTTTTCTTTTTTATATTCTCTAATGAAGCATGACTTGCTGCCTAATAAAGGCTTTTGGTGTTGAATTAAAGTAGCTTTTTCTTTAACATAGAAAACTTTTATAAGTTCTGCTTCTAAATTGAGTTTCTTTCACAAGAATACCTACTACATTACTAGCCTACATTATACATACACATGCATATGTGATGATCTAAGATCGCGCAAAAGTCATAACATCAATAAAAACTGTTTGTCAAAGTCATTTCAAATACAAATGTTTGCTGTCATACATATGTATCTACCTCTGATCGCACATAACTACTTACATACATACATATATACATGTCTAAATGAAAGACTGGTCGCTTATATTCGCATTTGAAAAGCCAACCAACAATTGCCATTGCCCAGCAAACATCTTTTTGGCTGATTTGTTGCTGCTTCTGCTTGTTGCTTGCTGTAGCAGCTGCCCCTCGAAAAGACATAAAACAAGCCTACAATGTTTAGTTTATTGGCTAAACCGTCATTTTGTAACTACAATGACTTGGTAACCCAAGCCGTAACCGAAAACGACAACGGCATCAAAAATGACGAAGACCACTACGACAACGCTGTTATTATGAGCACATGCCGCTGTCAATATTAACAGGCCGTCGCGCCACTGAAGAGTTAGAATAAGAATAAAACTAAGCATAAGAGCAAAGAATAAAAACAATAAGCAACAAACAAACGCAAATCGAAAGATTGTAATGATAGAATAGAAAAATGATTGCTGGCAATCAAATTGTTAATCAATGAAAGCAACTCAACTCAACTCAAGTCAGCTCCTCTGCTTATAAATTTATGAAGCATAAACAAAAAATTTAAAATGAAAGAATCACAAATAAATGCAAATAAGTCAGCACGAACGGCTATCATTTCACAGTTGTGTAGTTTTTTTTTTTTGCTGCCTTTAGAAGTCGAAACAAGGCACAGTGTATGTTGCGAAAAGAGATATTTTAGATCTATGTAGTGATTTACTTATTTCATTGAATATTTAAATTTTTTTAAATATTATTATTATTTTTAATTGTTGAATTATTGTGTAGGTACACAGAAAATTTTTAATTAATTTTATTTTGGCGAAAAGCGAACAAGTTCAACATTACGTATTACCAGCGATGGTAGAAATGATAGCTATTTCGAAGAAACCCAATTCTTCGTCATCAGATTTCTTTTCGGGATCAAGCCGGGAATCGAACTTAGACCCACCGTGAGAAGGTGTTAATGTTAGCGGCGCGCTAACCAACTCACCCAAACACGGCCTGGTACGCAGTTGAACTTTTTGTCGCTTTTCTTTTGCCACCTTTACTCACTCAACATTGTTATTGTATTTTTATGTACACATGATTTTCATGAGATAACAAAAATTTGTTGAGTAATTTTAGGCGGTCTATGCTTCGGTTAGCCGGAAGTAATGTGCATTTGCAACACCCTGCCTTTCTATTTTAATTTTAATTGTTGAATTATTGCGCGCCGCTAACATTAACACCTTCTCACGGTGGGTCTAAGTTCGATTCCCGGCTGGATCCCGAACAAAAATCTGATGATGAAGAATTTGTTTTCTTCGAAATAGCTATCATTTCTACCATCGCTGGTAATACGTAGTGTTGAACTTGTTCGCTTTTCGCCAAAATAATATTATTATTATTAAAATATAATTGTTACTATTTTAGTTGTTATGAAGAATTTTTTATTGTGTTGTTTTTGTAACTGTTTATTTTTGTAAAATATTTGTTAATATGCCCTCCAGCTATTATTTTTACTCCCTCTCTGCGGTAGCCCAACGCTTGCCTCGTCTGCGTCCTGCACAGCAGCATTGTAGTGCCACTTGCTGACAAATAAACAAACAATCCCAGCAGCATTGATCAGCTGGAAAATAGCACATATTTCCTTCTGAATATTTAGTTGAGATGTAGTTCCAAAATCTGAAATTTCCCTTTCGTTTTTATATACATAGAAGTGGCATTGAAAATCAACTTGCTAAAAAATGCCCAATGAGAAAGAAGATTTTCTGTATGAAAAAAGGCCTGAATACGCCAGAGAGATGTTCAATAACAAAAAGCTAGCATAGTGCGCTTTCAGGGAAACATTCAATAGCGCTGATGTGTTCACTGCGTGTTCAGCAAATATTTCAGTACACGTCATGTCTTCACTATGTATTCAGTTAATTTTTCAGGCGATGATTTTTGAACCCAGTTTTAGGGTATTTTTCATACTGAATATTCTACTGAATATGCACCTCCTTACCTCGAATACTACTGGGAGTTTTCGATTCACCAAAAGCAGCAAACCGCACATTTTTGTATCAAAATTTTCCTATCACAGCAATTAAGTATTTTTTGGCTGCTGACCACCGACATCAACCCGCTTGCTTGAAGCGTAAGTAACGTCGCCGTGTTGCAGCCAGCTAGCTATCAATTTGCCTTTCCACAACCAATTGCTGTGCAGCGAGTTTTGACTATATTCTTTTTTGTTCTTATTATGCTTGTATTTTTTTTTATTCGAACTTTTCTTATACATAACTACTTTCTATTTTTAAAGTTTCCATTTTCTACTGTAAACTATCTTATCAAGATTTGTGTAAGGTCTTATTTTATTTTATTTTTTCCTTTTTAATGCGCTCTCTTTTGTTTCTTTTCATTTACCTTAACTTCATTCATATTTTATTTTCTTTGTTTTTTTCTTTCACAAAAAAAGAATAACATTAAATGTGCCCGGCTGACCTTAATTCGCTGCCTCGTTGCGTTTGTAAGTAATTAATCATAGAAATGCTGGTTATTATTGCATTAAGCTTGTACTTCCACTTACAACTGTGTGTGTTGTTTACTTTTAAAAGGCGCAATAACACTACTCGTTGCAGCGTTTTTCGTTGTTGTAATAATGAAGCATTTTAGCTTCATTTAACTCATTACACCATTGGCTGCATTGCTTAGCATTTTTCACCATTATTTTTTTATCTTTTGCCACTTAGAAATTCAAACTAAATGATGTTTAATATTATGTTTTTTTATTTGATCGCATTAGATTTACTAACATACCTCCAACAGCTTTTTATATAGCAATTTATACCATAAAGAGGACAGTGATGAATTGCCGCTCACATTTGTTTATGTAAATCACAAGTTCAAGACACTTAAAATTAAGCATTAGTAGTAGAGAATTCTTGAAGAAGCTCACATTCCATCAAAATTAAACTGTTTACAGTAAATATGTAAGTAGATAAATGTATAAAGCATATACAAGCAAAAAACAAATTAAGCAACACTACACAATCTACTCTTATTTATGAAAACACTTAAAAAAAAAGCATACACGCGCCTTTTCAGAAAATAAATAAAACACATTACATAAACTTCCGCCTACAGAATCTCATCACTCACAGCAGCATGACTTATTATAATTCAATAGAATATTTTTGCTTTCAAACTTCTACGTTTCTCAGTGTTTTACGCTTCTCACTGTTGCCTAAATATCATTTAGCTCATCAATTAAATGCCAAATCATAAACGAGTTTAATTTTTCAAACCATAACAATGGCTGCCGGCATATTTGCAAGCCGCTAAAACTGTGGCAACTCATATACATACGTATTTACATACGCTGCCTTTCACTCCACTTCGAAAAAAAACTTTATACACACACTCACACCTCCAAAACCAAACAGTACTGACAGTACGATTTTTCAATTAACACCGTAGCACCTAAACGAGTTTCTATTATAATTTTTTGCGTTTAGCTTGAAGCGCTAATAAATTTATTTTATATTCTTTGCGTTTTTCCTTTATTTAATCTAACATTTTCTATTATAAGAACTCAAAATAATATCATACATACAGCGTCGTAATTATGGCATAGTGTTGAGCCGCAGCTTAATTACCTGAGGCTCGCGGCCAACACAATGTTTATTAGTTTCCGTTTCTATATTTATATTTATTTCTATCTTTGTTCGTTTTCAGTTTTTTTAATAATTTAAACCACTTTACTATTTTAGTTTCTATGTTCAATTTATTTAATGTTAATTTACTCTTTTAACTTATTTCAGTTTTTTTCACTTTTGGCCGGCACGTCCAAACTCGAGCGCGATAAAATCAAAAAGTGCAAAGTCAAAATTAGTCAGGCGGCTTCTACCAGAAGCTGTCAAAAACCATTACCCGTTTTCATTCTGTCCCTACACCTGTTGTCCATTCACAATGGGCAACAAGTGCAGTGACAGAATGAAACAGGTGGGTGCAATGGGTGTTATTTGCAATTTTATGCAGGTGGGCTCTGCTACACCATCCCTCTTATGGAAAAAAGATTGAAGTTGGAAAGTGGTCAATATTGCCGAATTCAATCTTTTTGGGATATTGTGTTATTAAATTGATGTGTTTGAACGAATAATGGTTAGGGTGACCATCTCTTCCCACATTGCGTTCAAACAGAACAATTTAAATAGACATTTTAAATAATGATATTTTGAAAAAAAGTATATGTAATTAAGCAAAATTTTTAGTTTAAGTTGGAATTAATTTAGTGACTCGAATTTAATGTTTGGACGTTGCGGCTTACTTTAACCTATTTACTTATTTAATTAACAACACTTATTTTTATTTTACTTATTTATAGCTTATGCTTATATTTAATATATGTTGTTATATTCAATTTGTATATTATACGCAAATAAATACATACATATATATAAATATTAAAATTATAATTTTTGTATGTTTGCAATTCTTAGTACTTGTATAAATTCATATAAATTATTTTGTACATTTTCTTATAATTTTTGTTTTATAATATCTTACACATGTAATTTTTAGATACATATATATAATTATTTATTACTATTACTATGGGCTATTTTATATTTTGTACCTCGTAAAATTAATAGTAAAGAAAATTGAAAATTTCTGGCATTTAACTGGCCCAAAATATATGTGAAAATTTTTCTTTCATTTTACTTTTCTTACACGGTTTTTATGAACCGTTTTTAATTTATTTTTCTCTTTGTCAAATACAGTGACGTTCACGCCGTCTACTGTTTTTACCTCATGAGGACCTTCATATATATTATCATGTTTGAGTCTTGGCTCTTTTTGAATTAATACAAGGTCACTCTCATTAATTTGTAATGGCCGGGAATTTTTATCGTATTGATTTTTTGTAGCAAGTTTGTGTTTGAAAATAAGTTCTTTGGCTATTGTATGAGATTTTTGCATACGGAATTTAGCTTCTTTAGCATAATTCTCTGCATTGTATAACGGATCTATTTCTGACTTCTTTACTTCATTTGGCAACATTGCTTTTTTCCCAAATACAAGTTCAAATGGAGTAAATTTGTTGTCAAAAACAGTATTAGGGGTGGTATTGTACCAAAAAGTAAAATACTTCATATAAGTGTCCCAATCTGTAATAGTTTCATTTATATAAGAACGGATGTATTCGTTGAATACCCTATGATTTCTTTCTATTGTACCTACGGTCTCGTGGTGATGTGCTGTTGAAAAATTATGATTTATTTTTAAAAGATTAGTAAGTTCTGCAAAAATTTCGTTTTTGTATTCTGTACCTAAGTCAGTTCTGATAGTTTTCATAGTGCCATACACAAGTATAAAACTTTCAAAGATGGCTGAGGCTACTGTTTTAGCACTTTTATCTGGGATAGCTACAGAAACTAAGTATTTTGTCAGATCACAAATAATAGTAACAGCGAACTTGTTACCAAATTTAGATTCTGGCAAAGGTCCTATGGTATCTATTATGACTTCTTCAAATGGTTTGCAAGGTGTTGCTGTTAAGACAAGATTTTCTTTCGTTTTTGGTTTAACTTTATTTACTAAACACTGTGGGCAATTTTTAACAAATTTTGATGTATCGCGTGTCATATTTTTCCAAAAATATTTGGTACGAATTTTCGCGTACAATTTCTTTGCACCACAATGTCCTCCACTAATCGGGTCGTTATGATAAATTTGTAAAAGTTTTTGTTTCTTTTCGTCGTCGATTACGACTTCAACAGGATCGATTAACACAATCTGTAATGTTTTTAAAATTTTATTGCCATGGTCTTTAAATTTTGAAATAGAAAAATGTTTAAAAAATGAATCGTTCTTTGCCCATTCAACTTGTTTAATACCACGATTGCTAGCTGCTAATTCCAGCTTCGAAAGTAACGTATCGAGATTCGTTATTTCGTTAACATTCGTAACATTAATAAGTTCGATTTTCTTGTGTTTTAAATGTGCACAAACTTGTAAACTTAAAGTTTTATCATTATTATCATATTGAATTTGTGTTTTTACGCGCGATATCTTTTTTGAAAAATCATGAGCAAATTTATCATAAACTTGTAACTTTATATCGTTATCTGCAGAAAGTGACGTTGTTGGTGTTTGTGGTTGTTGCAACTGTTTTGTCTTTGAACGCGTTTGTACAGCAAGAATGCTTTTTGTCACGTCTTTTAGTTCGTTCATCGTAATACGTGAAAGTGCATCTGCTCCTACATTTGATTTACCTTTAATGTATTCAATCGTGAAATTATATTCTGAAAGTTCCAATCTTATTCTCGCTAACTTTGACGAAGGATCTTTCATGTTGAAGAGATATACTAATGGTCTATGGTCTGATTTTACTGTAAAATGTGTACCGTACACATAAGGTCTAAACTGTTTAATTGCGAAATGTATAGCTAACAACTCTAATTCGATTACGGGTTTTTTCTGTTCCGCATTGTTAAAAGATTTAGACGCATAGCAAATTGGTAAATCATTATTATCATGGTTTTGACTTAATATAGCACCGCATCCGCTTTTAGAAGCATCTACAGTAATTATAAATTCCTTTGTAAAGTCAGGATATTGCAAAAGTTGAGGAGACATTAGGGCGGACCTAAGTTTTTCGAAAGATAATTCACAACTATCATCCCAAACAAAATTAACATTTTTACGGCTTAGTCTATTTAGAGGTGCTGCTAGCGACGCAAAATTCTTTATAAAACGCCTGTAATAATTTGCAAATGCTACAAAACGCCTAACCGCGTCTTTGTCAGTCGGTTTCCTATACTTCTTTATTGCGTCTATTTTGGAGTCGTCTGGCAGCAAACCCTTAGACGTGCATTTATGACCTAGAAATGTTACCTCAGAACGGAGAAAGTTGCATTTATTGGGATTAAGTTTTAAATTAAATTTGCGACAAGTTTCAAAAACTTTTTCTAGATTTTTAAGATGATGTGTCTCACTACAACCGATGACGATAACATCATCAACATACATAAATGCCTGATTTGGCGAAATGCCTGAAAAAGCTATTGACATCATACGGGAAAACGAGTTTGGTGCTATGTTTAAGCCAAAAGGTAAAACTTTCCATCGAAATGCTCCGCGATCGGTACTGAAAGATGTTATGTCCCTGGAATCGTTGTGTAACGGAATCTGGTGAAAACCGGAAAAAAGATCGAGCGTTGAAAAATATTTCGCTCTTCCTAAATTATCCAAAATGTCGTCGACTCTTGCGAGCGGGAATTTATCAGCTATAAGTTTTTTATTGACTCCTCGAAAATCTACACACATACGATACGCTTTTTGACCATTTGTAGATTTCTTTGGGACTAAAATCAGTGGACTATTATAGTTCGAATAGCTAGGTTCAATCAGATCGTTATCTAACAATTTATTTACTTGACGGTTTATTTCTTCACGCTGAGAATACGGTAGTCTATAGTTTTTAATGTATACTGGGTTATTGTCGGTTACTCTTAATTTCTGCTCATAAAAATTGTTTAAAGTCATTTTATCGGTATCAAGCGCAAAAATGTCGCCATATTTTATGCAAAGATCTAGCAAGTTATTTTGTGAATATTTGGGAATTTGGTTCTTTAAAATTGATGTTAATTTTTGTATTCTATTTTCGTCTTTATTGGTTTTATTTATTGAATAAACATTGTAATTTGAAATTTTTTCTGTATTCAAGCTATTTTTCTTTAAATGAATTACCTTATCTGTAGTGTTTATCACTTTTACTACTGGGTTATCCGAATTAACAATACATTTCGTCGTAAACACACCCTTTGCAATTTCTTGCGAATCCACGAAAAGTGGCTGGGATAATTTTCCTAAATCAAAAATTCTAAAAATTTCACATCTTGGGGGTATGATACAACTGTCGCCTTCCGGCCCATGAATAATTGGTATCACAACTTTTTCTTTGCCTACCCAAAAGGAAATAACGTTGGTTTCATAGTTAATAACGCACTTGTTAAGTTTTAGGAAATCTTTGCCCAATATGCCATCTGATGGAATGTTAAAGTTTTCATCTACTACATGTAAGGTATGTGTTACGAAAAAATTAGAGAAATTTAAATTTGCATCAATTTTACCCAGAGTAGAAACAGTATTAGCGGTAACACCGGTAATATTAATAATGTCATTTGTATTTAAAGGATAATTGCTATCAATGCTGGATATTTTTACTAAAGAAATGTCGGCTTGTGTATCTACTAAAAAGGAGAAAAATTTATTAGACTGGTTTATTTGTAATTCTATGAAATCTGAATAATTTAAATTTAAACAATAGATGCCTTTTATTTTAGAAAAACCGTTTAATTGCTTAGATCGCTCTCCCCCAGTGTTCGCTCCTGAGGGGCATCGTAGTTTAAAGCGCGCACATTTGCATTGCTACCTCTATTGTTGTTGCTATTGTTACTATTACTGCTGTTGTTGTTACTATTACGGCTATTGTTATTGTTACGCGAATTTGCATTACCTCGATTGTCGCTATTTTGTCGAAAATTATTACTTTGTCTATTTTGGTTGTTGTTGTTATACCTGTTGCTATTATTATTGTTCCTATTAAAATTGTTGTTATTGTTGAACCTATTAAAGTTATTGTTGTTATTGTACCTATTGAAGTTGTTGTTGTTGTATCTGTTGGGATTATTGTAATAACTATTTCCATTGTTTTGACGAAAATTATTTTGATTGGAAAACCTTGAACGAAAAGCTAAAACCTGTCTTTCTGTCGCCTGATTATTCTGTTCTACGATCATCTTTGCTACTACGTCTTTTGCATCAGTGAAGGAAGTCGATGCCAGAATTGCTTTCACTAAGTCAGAGCGCGTATTTAATCTGCAAACATTTACTGATTGCTCGACTGCCATTTCGTGCGCTTTGGCCTTGGACATGCCTTCAATTATTAGAGATCGTTCTAAAGCATCAGCTAGTTCTTCTACACGTTTGGCAAAATCTGTTAAGTTATTATTGGAAACTCTGAGTGAAGCTATTTTTCCTGCAACTACCTTGGAATTGTCCGGTTTAATACGAATTCTAAGAGCGTCTTTAATGTCTTGTATTGATGTCACATTAGTCGGAATTGCTTCCCGTGCTTTTCCTTCAAGTTTCGATTTGACAAAAGATATAAGAGTTGTCTCAAGGTTTGCTTCTGCTAGACCTTCTATTAATTCAATTTTGTCCAGGAAGGAATCTAACGATAATGGATCACCAGCGTAATTTTCTCTTATAATCGTAGCACAATAACTGATAAAAGACTTCTTTTGTTCGACTGTAGCCATATCAGAAAAGTTATTAAATGGTTCTGCAAAATTCGATGAAATGTTCTCTAAATTGTTGGGTGAGCTAGTGGCTTTTAATAAATCGTCTGAAAAAGCTATTGAATCTTTAAAATCGTCTTCAGATTCAGAATTCTCTAAATTGAAATCTTCTATGAGCGCCAGAGGATCTGACGAAATTTCTAATTTGATGTCTAATTTTTCGAAACACTCCTTTAATTTCTCCTTGTTACGTGCGATTCTCGATAGTACTTCTGAATGATTTTCAACTTGACTTTTCTTAACGTGTATCAAAATAGCATTAAACGTATTTATTAAATCTTCTTTATATTCTTTAAGCTTTGACTCGTTTGTTGTTAATTTACGATTTTGCAATATGCGCTTAGTAACTTTTAGAAAATTCTCTTGGTTTTGCTTAAAAACCTCGACAAAGTCTGTCATAACACGATAAGGTTAAAAAAAGCACAAGTCGTAATTGACAAAAGCACCAGTCAAATCTTCAAAAGCACGTAACACGATAATTGTAAAAAAAATTTGTAAGCCGTTTATAGTTCACCACATCTATTGAGAATTCTTGAAAATGTATTTGTATGATTTGCCAAAATGTTGAATTTGAATTAATGTTATGCTGCTATTGTTGTTGAAATTTTGAATGACTCGCCGAAAATGTTGAATTGTAATGAAAAATTTATTCATGTAAACTATATGATTAATTCCAAGCCTTTAAAATTGTGAAAAATCCTGTAAAATTTAGAAAATCCTGTAAAATATGTTTGTTCCAATGTAATTTCAAAAAGTTAAATATGTTGTACTGGCCATGTATGTTATTTTATTGAAAAATCCTGTATTGTGACAAAGCTGTTTTATATATATATCACGGACGCACCGCTTTCATCAAAAAAAGTTATATTTTAACGTGACGGCCGCACCGTTGCACAAGCAAAAAAGTTATTGTTTAAATATTTACGGACGCACCGTTTTTATCCAAAAAAAGTATTAGTATTTTAACGTGTCGGCCGCACCGTTTCACAAGCAAAATGTTTTATAATTATTAAAAAAATGTATTAAATTTTCTTAAAGCTGCATGTATCTATATGCATATGCATGTACGCACACGACACAAATTTATTTGATCCACCCTAATGTGCCACTGTATGTATTTATATAGACAAATATGTATGTATGTACACATACGGCAAACGTTATGTGATCACTATTAAGGTGGAACTTTATGTATTTATATGCATAAACATACACGCACTTTTAGAAAAAATTTTTTTTCGTTTAAATTATAATTTTTATCAAATTCATATGTATATATATGTGCATGTACACATACATACTCTTATTGAAATATGCTTATTATTGTAGAGAAAATTGTAAGATATATATGTATGTTTTATTTTGAATTCAAAAAAAAATTTGTTTGAGCCAATTAAACCGGATTATATGTTTTATATAGAAATTCGAAAAATATAAATTTGATTATTGATTTTACGTCAACTTGGAGTATGATATTTAATGTGATTGAATTGCTTAATTGCTATTGTAATTGAATATTGAAAATTTTACTTGAAAGTTTGTAATTTAAGTATGCATATGTTGGAGTTTTAACCTTACGTTCGAGAGATAATTGTTACTTTAAATGGTATGAAGTTATATGTATATATATAATATGTTTTACATTTTAAAAAAAAGATAGGTATATAATAGTTATAAAAAAGTATATAACGAACATTGGCAAAAGTACATACATATACATACACCTTACTATATTTTTTTTTCGGCTTTCTGTTGCTGCCCTCTGCTGACGTTCAATTGCAAACTTCTGCTGCGGCGTTCTGCTGCTGCCCGTCTGATTCTGCTGCTGCTGGTCGTAATTTAAAGAGACCATTTGTCGCCAAGGTATAAAAAATGGCGCGTGCCGTTACCAACGGATTTTTACTTCTCTTCGCCGTTATGCTTCGCAAGTGTCACTGATTTTTACCGCAGGCGGTACAGTTGATTAAAAAGTTGATTTTTTACCCAAAGATATATGTATCGATGTATGTACTGTATGTCCATATGTGGCATGATTTGCCAAGTCCAAAAAAATAATGATTTATGGCTAATTCCGTTGCCAATTATAAATGTGCATATTTTGCTGATGTGTGGTTAAATGTAATTATATGTACCACATAGAAAATGACAATGCGTATTTAATGGCCTACGCCGCCAATGAAAATTGTAGGTATGAATTTCATAAGAAAAATTTGTTTTGTAATTTTTGAGTTTTATATTTTTTTTGTTGTAGGTTTTTGTAGATTTTATGATTTTTTTTTTGTAGAATTTTTGATTTTTTATATTTTTTTTTTTTTGTAGATTTTTCCGTTTTTATATATTTTTTTGTAGATTTTTCATATTTTTTTTTTGTGTTGTTTAATTATATATTTTCATATTAAAATTTAATTTTCTCCATCACTGCAGGCACTCCCAGGTGGCTTCTTCCTGCTGGAGGCCTTCTCGACCGGCTTTTGGCCACTGGACACGGTCGCCATGTTGAGCCGCAGCTTAATTACCTGAGGCTCGCGGCCAACACAATGTTTATTAGTTTCCGTTTCTATATTTATATTTATTTCTATCTTTGTTCGTTTTCAGTTTTTTTAATAATTTAAACCACTTTACTATTTTAGTTTCTATGTTCAATTTATTTAATGTTAATTTACTCTTTTAACTTATTTCAGTTTTTTTCACTTTTGGCCGGCACGTCCAAACTCGAGCGCGATAAAATCAAAAAGTGCAAAGTCAAAATTAGTCAGGCGGCTTCTACCAGAAGCTGTCAAAAACCATTACCCGTTTTCATTCTGTCCCTACACCTGTTGTCCATTCACAATGGGCAACAAGTGCAGTGACAGAATGAAACAGGTGGGTGCAATGGGTGTTATTTGCAATTTTATGCAGGTGGGCTCTGCTACAATAGAATGGTAGTCATAAGGAACAGCAAAAAATGGAGGGGGAAAAAGGCAGCGAAAAAAATTAATTAGTACAACTTTTAGTCACTTTAATCACAGCTCTTATATAATAATAGTATAAGCTGCGCTCAAAAAACCAACTGCAAGAAACCAGAACAATAACAACAACAACAACAAATGATGGTGTAGAAGAGATAGTAATTACTTATCGCTAAGCTCTAAATATCTACATATCTATTGTACGTAAGTGCTGATGTTAAAATAAGACACAACTTGATGTCTTGTCACTTACTCATGCACATACATACATATATGTATATCTGCATACATAGAGACTTGTATATGAACCAACACTTTGTTTTATGCAAAATTGATAAATTACTACTTTATACGTATTATAATTTGCTTGCTGGAAATCTATTATTGTTCAGCTATCGCCTTGTCGCCGCTGTGGTGCAGCGGGTAGAGTGCTCGCATGCTATGCCAGAGGTCTCGGGTTCAAATCACGGTCCGAGCATAACACCAAAACGATTTTTCTAATTAGTAAAAATCCAATTATTGGGGTTTTTAAGAGCGGCGGTCACCTCTCGGTAGTGGGCGGCATACCCTCCGAGTGTATTTCTGCCATGAAAAACTTCTCACAAAAAATGCATTCGCCGTTCGGGGCCGGCATAAAGCTGTCGGTCCACCCAATTAGTAGAAAAAGGAGCACACCTCGAATTGGGAGAGAAGCTCGGCCATAAAACTCGTCAGAGTTATAATAGCGCCATTGTATTATATTATATTATCGCCTTGATACATGCATATGTTTTTTGTAGTCAAAGACTTCCTTGTCAACGTCTACTTAAATCAATTATCAGTTTGATGACAGATCTTGCAAGCATGTAAATAAAATCTATAACAGAAGATATCTGCATATGATCAACAGGCAGATGTGTTTTGATAAAAAAAAGTTGCTGGAAATACTAAATATATAACGAACTACACCTTTTCCACAAGTACTTCAGAAAGCGTAAAATTAACTTCAGAAACCGTAAAATGTACTTCAGAATAGTCAATTGTACTTCAGAAATCGTAAAATGAATTTCAGAATAGTCAATTGTACTTCAGAAATTATAAAATGAATTTCAGAATAGTCAATTGTACTTCAGAAATTATAAAATGAATTTCAGAATAGTCAATTGTACTTCAGAAACCGTAAAATGAACTTCAGAAACAGTAAATTGTACTTCAGAAGCTGTAAAATGTACTTCAGAATAATAAAGAAGAGTCCAGCCCACGAATTCAAAAATTTGGTAGATAATTTCTATAAATTTGGAATACTTTGCACCACCTAGCTCGTTCACGGAATAGGCGATGGAGATTTACATAGCTTCAACGATGTCTGGAATCTGGACGTAATATATGACAATCGAATGAAGCGAACAGGGGCTACTTCGGTTAAAAATTTAGATATTACCAAGTATGTATGTACATAGTTCAAATGCAAAGTACACATATTTGGATACAAATAAATCCCACTTTCCTACATAGTTTACATACAGTAATGTGGTATACCTAGCTGCAGGCCTCTGAAATATTTAAAACTACATAGCTGACCCGGCAGACGTTCTGGATAAAATTTTTTCCTATAAAGCTATTAAAAATGTCAATTCTCTGAATAAAAGTTATATACATATATTCGCTGCGACAAACCTAATTTCCCTATCTCTATCCCTATCCCTACGTATAACGCTGAACTTTTAATTTTCGATATTTCTAATTTTCGAACTTTTCCGGAGGGATTTTCCAAAATTTTATACCGCAAGAACCTTCTCCTCGAGAATACGAACAACTGACAAAAAATTTTACAGAAAATGGCCCAGCCGTTCTCATTTTATGAAGTACTATACATTTCTTACACCATTTTTTATATATAGATTCCTATTACTTCTGAATTACAATTTACGGTTTCTGAAGTACAATTTATTATTCTGAAGTACAATTTATTATTCTGAAGTACATTTTACATCTTCTGAAGTACAATTTGCTGTTTCTGAAGTACAATTTACGTTTCCTGAAGAACATTTTACGCTTTCTGAAGTACAATTAACTATTCTGAAATTCATTTTACGGTTTCTGAAGTACAATTGACTATTCTGAAATTCATTTTATAATTTCTGAAGTACAATTGACTATTCTGAAATTTATTTTACGGTTTCTGAAGTACAATTGACTATTCTGAAGTACATTTTACGCTTTCTGAAGTACTTGTGGAAAAGGTGTAGTTGTATTAGAAATTACATGTCTCACAATGTTTAAAAAAGGATGTTAAAAAATCCAAGTCAAAGCCTTTTTTCGTTGGAAGTCATTATTCAGCTTATTTATCTCATCTATAAGGCTTTATAATAAATAAAAGAGCACCATAAAAAAACGTACTTTTTTTGAAATTTTCACTTTAGATGCACAAAAGTACATTAAGCACTGCAGGTACATTAAGATTGTATATTCCCTAGTTAGGCCGACGAGTCACCTGGGTGACTATTTCACATTTTTCGCACAAAAAAACATATTTTTAATAAATTCTATTACCTCATGTTCCATGACATCTTAAAGTTGTTAATTTTGAGCAGAAAAACAATACATGCATACAAATGAAAATGTTGGCATATGATTATTTCCTGCACTCAACACATTTGACAATTGATTGAATGCACTCCTAGCACCCTGGCCGTTTACAAACTAAGCAAACTTTTCGGGAGTTCCGTTGTCTTTCGTTCACATGCCGACAAACATGACACCTGCACGGTAGGCAGGAAGCGACGATAGGTTGCATGAAAATGTCGAGAAAAAAGGAAAGTGGGGTTGTGTTATGTGATGTTTATAGATGGAACATCCGTTGAAATTAAAATCCGAGCTGCTCCTTTTTCAAGGATATCCACATTTTTTGTTTTTTTTGAAAGGATCAAATATTGAGAAAATCGAAAATTCGCCACCGTCCAAATTTTTCCGATTTCAATACATTATTTGGTCGCTAAGGGATACAAAAAAAGGTATTAAAAAGAAAAATGGACACCTGTAGTGGAAAAATCCAATGTGAACAGGACCTAAAGGATAACCACTGAAATATAAAATAACACAAAAAGTACCCACTTTAATTTGCGTATAACTCCTAACATGTTAACTCTACGTGAAAATTCCTTATAATATGTTTCATTCAGAATAAATAAAGGAATATTTCTTTGATATACAATTTTGATGTACCTGCAGTGGTTAATGCACTTTGGTCCATCTAAAGTGAAAATTTCAAAAAAAGTACGTTTTTTTTATGGTGCTATTTTAAGTTCAAATATTTTTCTAGTTTATGTAAATATTTTAATCTAATGATCCAATTCTCATTCTTACATATCTATACGTTAATATTAAAAAGAATTGGAGCTGAAATACGCGCTAGCTGTGCACGGTGGGCGGTAAGCAACAATAGGTTGCATGAAAATATCGAAAAAACGATCGCCGGCTAAACACTTACGTAAACTGATATTCTAATATACTTCATAAACACACAGCAAGCGTGAATAAAATCTCCAACATTTTTTTTAAACGAAAATTAGTACCAGCACACAGCTAGGCACATATTCGTTGGGCCATCGTTTTTACGATATTCCCATGCAACCTATTGTTGCTTCCCGCCCACCGTGCACAGCTAGCGCGTATCTCAGCTCGAACTCTTTTTTAGTATTAACGTAGAGATGTGTAGGAATGAGAGTTGGATCATTAGATTAAAATATTTACATAAACTAGAAAAATATTTGAACTTAAAATAGCACCATAAAAAAAACGTACTTTTTTTGAAATTTTCACTTTAGATGCACAAAAGTACATTAAGCACTGCAGGTACATCAAAATTGTATATTAAAGAAATATTTCTTTATTTATTCTGAATGAAACATATAATAAGAAATTTTCACGTAGAGTTAACATTTTAGGAGTTATACGCAAATTAAAGTGGGTACTTTTTGTGTTATTTTATATTTCTGTGGTTATCCTTTAGGTCCTGTTCACATTGCATTTTTCCACTACAGGTGTCCTGTTTCCTTTTTAATACCTTTTTTTGTATCCTTTAGCTACCAGATAATGTACTGAAATCGGAAAAATGTGGACTTTGGCGAATTTTCGGTTTCGTCAATATTTGATCCTTTCAAAAAAAAAACAAAAAATGTGGATATCCTTGAAAAAGGAGCAGCTCGGATTTTAATTTCAACGGATGTTTCATCAATGAACATCACATAACTCAACCCCACTTTCCTTTTTTGTCGACATTTTCATGCAACCTATCGCCGCTTCCTGCCCACCGTGACTTATGACTAAGGTGCAACTATAGTTTTTGTGTAATTGTTTGTTGTTATTGTCACTGTTGCGATTTTGTTGTTGTTGATGCTACTCCTTTTGTTGCTACTGTCACTGCTACTATTTTGTTGTTGTTGGCGTTGTTGTCGTTACTCGTCTTCACAATTCTCCTACCTACTTCTTTCTTTATATTTCTTATCCTTCTTATTACTTGACTTTGTATTTTTGTTGTAGTACTTTTGCTAATTTTTTATGTTTCTACTTCTATTTGAAAATCGGTTCAGTAGTTTCGACGAAGAAGATGGAACAAAATTTATGTTAGCGTATTAATAATATAGATAGATTTAACATTCCGAGGAATATATCGTCGCTATAGAAGAAAAAAGACGCAAACTGTTTTGTTGAGGAAGAAAGACGCAAACTTTTTTGCTTTCAAAAAAAGACGCATTCAAAATATTTTTCGAAAGAAAGACTCTTTATGTTTTTTGATAACAAAGAAAGACGCTTTATTTTTTTTTTTTACTATAAGACGAATTTAAATATTTTTTAGGAAATAAAGACGCATTCCATTTTTTATTTTTCTTTGTCAATATTACATATATATTATTTATATATATTTTCTTCGTCGAAATATTTTATAATGCGTCTCTGTTCGTCGGAATATTTTTTAATGCGCCTTTTTTCGTCGACAAATTACTGACATGCGTCTTTCTTCTTCCGGAGCGACGATATGTTTTTCGCTTGCTGTGGACTTTTAGGTTCATTTTACAAAGATCTTTTCTGAGGGGATCCCTACTACAATTTTATGGCGAAGAATTTTCTAGAAAATTTTAACCCTCTAGCACCCCCAAAAAAGGATTATTTTTAGCCTTTTTTTAGACAGTCAGGAAAAATAGTATTTTTAATTTCGCGATACGGTCTAATACATATACGTATGTAGATATTAAAAGTTATATAGCTAAACAACATAGGCTATAATAAAACTAATGAAAGCACTCTAAATACGGACCAAAAATCCGCTTAAGTTTTTTTAGGGTGAAATAAAAGGCATCCCAATATAAATATCATTCTTGGTCAGCAACAAGGAAAGTCACAACAATGAAGTGAAATGGAGTAAAGTGAAAAGCAGCTCACAATATTTGAACTTTTAATTTATTTCTGTGCAGCAGTATATCTACGAAATACGCGATATACATACATACATACATATTTCCGTATTAATGCAGCCCCAAATCTTGTGTCATCCCAGCAGTATTTATCAGCTGGAAAACAGCACATATTTCCTACTGAATATTCAATAGAGATGTAGTTCTAATATCTGAACTTTCCCTTTCGTTTTTATATAGAGGTGGCGTCGAAAATCAACTACCTAAAAACTGCCGAACGAGAAGGGAGAGTTTCTGTAGGAAAAAAGGCCTGAATACGCAGGGAGAACTTCCATAGCATGTATTTCAGTACACCTGATGTCTTCACTGCGTGTTCAGTTATTTTTTCAGCAATGAATTTTGAACTTAGTTTCAGGCTATTTTTCATAATGAATATTCTACTGAATATGCAGCTCCTTACCTCAAATACTGCTGGGATGTAATATTAAAAATTGTTTATTCACACATTGTGAAAAGAAAATATTTTTTGTGTGGGCTTTAAAGAGCAAGTGCGCACTTGCCGCAACACTCACATCGAGCGACATGTCTAATAACAACAACGACAACAACCAGAAAGCAAACAAAAGAAAAACGCGGCACGCCAGCGCTTAAGAAGGCTTGGATGACCGACCGTTGCTGCCACTGCTGCACAGGTGTGAATGAAATAAATACTAGGCAAATTGTTGGCATTTTTTTTTAAACACGCTGACTTCTCACGATATTCTAGCACTTACTAGCACTTTTACACCAAGATCGAATTTATTTACTTATGTTTAAAGAAAAGCAAAGAAAGCATTTACTGCATTCCGCTCACATGTCACATGTTTGTGTTGTAAAATAACTTCTGATGTACTTTTGCATGTGCACTCACAGATAAAAGGTGGCACAAAAGCTACCATACGAAGAAATAAGGCCTCTGTGTTGGGAAGATCAATTGTAAAAGTCTCCACCTACCACAGTCTTTCAAATTAGAAGAAGAAGGCGAATAAGAAGAAGAAGAAGAAGAAGAAGAAAAAGAACAAGAAGAAGAAGAAAAAGAACAAGAAGAAGAAGAAGAACAAGAACAAGAAGGAGGAGGAGGAAGAAGAGAATGAGAATTAAAAAAAGAAGAAGTCGAATAAGAAGAAGAAGAAGAAGAAGAAGAGAAGGAGAAGAAGAAGGAGAAGGAGAAGGAGAAGGAGAAGGAGAAGGATAAGGATAAGGATAAGAAGAACAAGAAAAAGAAGAAGAAGAAGAAGAAGAAGAAGAAGAAGAAGAAGAAGAAGAAGAAGAAGAAGAAGAAGAGGAAGAAGGACAAATTAAGCTCGTGTGCTTTCGAAAAGCTCAATTCTGATAATGCCTCCATCCTCACCGATAAAAAACTCTGCACCACCTTGTATGCAGTAGACATATACGCCGCCGATTGACGCCGCCGCCGCCGCGCCGATTACCTTCATAATCGGCCGCCGCCGCCATCATCCGTGAAATCGGCGTATCGGCGCGGCGGCGTGCGCTGTCGCGCCATAACCGTATGGAGCGAAATGTGTACATATTTTCCTAGTTTTGCTAACTGCCAAAGTTCTTCAAAATTAAAAAAAAAAAAAAAAGGAACCAATCGACGTGTTTTGACCTCAGGAACACGAAGCTGAATGCGGAAATGTTTTATTTTTTGCCGGTTAAAAGTTATTAACAAAAACTTTGGCTGTTCCCTACTTTACTAGCCTCAGTCCTAAAGAATTTAAGCTTCTGGAAAATTTCAGTTCGTTGGCTTACATAATTTTTTCTCAGATACGGAACTTTTCTGGGATCTCTTCCATTTAGTCCTACTTCTCGAGGTCTGTTGCTAATTGTTCTACTCAAAACTGCACCATTTCAACCCTCCTTGATATCATTAGATGCCGAAAATGATCCCAAACATGCCTCCAGAATCGAAAACTCATAGTTTGAACGTAAAAAAGTTGCTGTTTTTGAGTAGCCCTCACAGTTGTAGAACCTCAGCCCTATAGGGAATATTAAAGAAGACGATGGGGGATCAAAAATGGAAAAATAAGCAAGAGTTATGGAAAAAAATTAAAGAAGCTTGGTACTTAATACCAGTTGCAAATTGCGCTGATTTGGTCAACCCTATGCCACGAAGAAGTAAGGGAGTTATAAAAAATAAAGGAGCTTCAACTAAACATTAGTTTAAATCTAGCTGCAGCAGTAATATTGTAGTTTATTTGAAAAAACAATCGAATTTAAAGTTTGTCCCTATTATTATTTCCAACTTAAATTATACATTTCATTATTTTTATTCATAAAAATTAAATTATAATACAAAAACCACCCCAGAGTCATTGAAGCATGTCCTCTCCGTGTAAGCATCAATATATGGTAATTATTAGGGCATGGAAATCTATGCAAATACATGTTTTTCTTAGATTTAGGTAGAGCAAAATAAATAAACAATCTTTGCGAATCGTGAAATTGTCTTAAAAATGGCATTCAAATGTTTTTGCATATTTTGCATATTTTGGTCATATATGCATATTTTTATATATTTTGCGTTGTTTGCATTTTTTTATTACATATTTCGCATTATTTTGCCTATTTTTGTAATTTGCTAGTTGACAGTTTTATACAAACGAAATTCATGCATAACAGCCATCTGACGACGAATAGAGTTTCGTGTGAACACGGCCATGGTATAAAAAATACAGGTATGTGCATTGTCATTTTGACGCTGTCTTTTTGATTAAAAAGCAGATTTTTGAAGTTTGATCTTATGTCAGTTTTGGAGTATAGCGATGCCAGACTTTTATTTTTTGAATGCGTAGATTTTTGTGTGAAAGTTTGGGTATTTCAGGAATCAAAGGACAGAAATATAAAGGGCACTAGTGAGCAGATTTATGGAACTTCCGGTAGCTCCTCTTCGCTCACTCCACAAATCTTCATCCACTCTCCGCGAATAAAGGGTATTGTCGCCATATTTGGTATTATTGCACCGCGGAAATAAGCAACTCATATTGTTAAAATCTAGGGTACATATATTTTTGTAATTGGATTGGACATATGTACATACATACATATATAGACTGAAATGCTCACTTGGTATGGTGGTGTACATACATATCGTCGTTTAAAGTGCAAAACCGCGTGACATTTTTGCCAAAAATGAGATTTCATCAAAAATACATTCTTGGCGTCCGTCCCCATCCATTCATGCAACAATTTTGAGATTCACACAACGCAATTCCAAATAATGACACAGTTTCAAAACTGCTTTTTTTAAGGAAATTTTTCGAACCAATACCGCGAATAATAGGTGTTATTGCTTTATAACTGTACTGTAATGTACTAAAGTTGATTATACTTTCATAAACACGAAATGGATTATAACTTTGCTTTATTGAAGAAAAGTTTTTAAGTACGCCCGCAATCCCGCCTATACGTCACTATTGAACAAAATAAAAGACGCAAAACCGCTTATAAATACATAAGTAAGCCAATAACTGCACATTTAACTGTTTTTCGCCAAAATGATATTTGGATTAAGAATATAATCTAAAAATTTACCTTGGTTTGGATGTGGGTTTGCAAAATTCCGAACCATTTTGAATTAAAACAGTTTTTACTGTCTCCAGTAAAATTTGGGTGGTAGCGGATACGCGGTATTACACTTTATGCGACGATATGGAGTTAAAATAGATCAATCTCCAAAACCTCCCCAAACTATATACCAGAGTGATCACAAAGCCTAAATTAAGTGACCGTAACTACTAAACTAAATTAAAAACTCACCGAGAATACCGGAAAGGGGCTACTTTGTAGTACGGCTAAACTGATATTCCGCGAAGTAAAAATGCGAAATGAACCTTTTATGAATCACTGATGAAATTCATCTATGACTGAGGAGGCATCAGTGAGTATTTTCAAATAAAGACTGCTGAAATTTCCATATAAATGGTTTGCTTTTTTCAAAAAAAAAAATAATAATAATAATAATAAAAATTGTACTCAGAAGAAACATTAATGATCATTCAGCAGTGAAACAAATTTACTGCAGGATGTGTAATTTTTTCAAATTGAAAAAATTTCTTTCAATTCAAATTGAAAAAATTCGTTACTATGAATACCATGGTTACAATTTATTTTTAAAACAAAGCAGTGAAAAATACCATTAATGGAAGATTTTTATCATTGAGTATGGCAGCACGAAATGTCATAATCTGCTTAATTGTCCGGTGGTTAATATGGCGACGAAAACTTGACGTTTGTTTTACCTGGTATACTTATACCATGGAACACGGCTATTATTAGTATTTTCGATACGGTGCATACCTGTCGACAAAGAGCCGATTTCAAACATGCTCCTATTACCTCTGTGGATGTAGAACGTTCGTTTTCTATGTATAAGAGCTTTTTTCGACCGAATCGGCAAAGTTTTCTTTTTGAGAATAATAAAAAATTTCTCATTGTGTACGCTAATGAATCGTTGAATAAGGATTAACCTTTGTAAATTATGAAATGTTCAAGACTGAATTTATGTATCTATAATATAATAATATAATACAATGGCGCTATTATAACTCTGTCGAGTTTTATGGCCGAGCTTCTCTCCCAATTCGAGGTGTGCTCCTTTTTGTTTTTCCTACTAATTGGGTGGACCTACAGTTTTATGCCGGCTCCGAACGGCGAATGCATTTTTTGTGAGAAGCTTTTTCATGGCAGAAATACTCTCGGAGGGTATGCCGCCCACTGCCGAGAGGTGACCGCTGCTCTTAAAAAACCCAATAATTGGATTTTTACTAATTAGAAAAATTGTTTTGGTGTTTTGCTCGGACCGCGGTTTGAACCCGAGACCTCTGGCATAGCAGGCGAGCACTCTACCCACTGCACCACAGCGGCCACCAATCTTATGTATCTATATATATATATAAACATACATATGTATAAACGTACAACGTAAGAGCAAAATTGAATTAAAAAATGTTTGTACCTAATTTATTTAATTATTGTAACTTCAATAAACATGAATTATCTGAAGTTGAAAAATTTGAATTAATGCATTTTTTTTTGATTTTTCATGCATATTTCTCAGTTTTTGTTGCATTGTTTATGCGCATATTTTTTATTTTTTAGTACATGAAATTCCATGCCCTAGTAATTATTATTTGGTCTTAAAATGAAATAAATGGAGAATTGCAAAATTTTGTCCCTATTATTTTTTCCAACACTGTATATACATATATTTATTTTAAAGTGCCTTATATGTATACATATAAGTATGTACATATGTAAATATATGTATGCATGTTTATTATCATACAAAATAAGCAAATGAATTTAAATTTACCCTTACATATGGATTTGTGTATATTCTTTAATATTTATTTTCTTTTTTTTATATTTTAGTTTATGTAACAATTGTTTTTTGCTGTTAATAAAAAAGTTTCAACAATTTAAGGTGGAAATTAGTTTATTTATTCCATTCAGCCAGCGCTATTAAGGTAACTAAATAAAATTAATATTTGAATAAGGATTGTGATTTGTAGATTTGGGGCAAGCGCGCCGGCGCGAAAAAGCACGCCGGCGTCGCCGCCGCCGCCGAAATGTTTTTGGAATAGCGCCGCCGCCGCCGGAATCACTGTCGGCGTATATGTCTAGTATGCAGTATAATCTAAAACTAAACCCACACACCCAGTGCGGTTGGTCCAGTTTTGTAGTTAGAAGTTGAATGAACATACATAGATACATACATACACTCAGGGGAAAAAAAGTATAAAAACATATGAAAACGTGCTTAAAATGGGCAAAAACGTATTTAAAAGTGATGTAAATACCAACATTTTTATTTTAAAAATGTTCATTGTAAAATTTTTAAATCAAGAGAAAACATTTTAAATTTAAAAATGTTTATTTTTATTTCAAGCACTATGAGAAAAAAAACGCTCGTGTTCTCTTCCGGTGTTTCTGGCGGGGAATGATTTCCTCGACAGAAATAATATGGAAAGAAAATAAATCAGAAAGAATGGTAGTTTTAGTATTAAATATGGACAGGCTTTTATTTATAAGTGAAAATTAATGATTGGACATTAAATTTGTGGAAATTTATATGTATGTATATATATGTGGTCGCTGTGGTGCAGTGGGTAGAGTGCTCGCCTGCTATGCCAGAGGTCTCGGGTTCAAACCACGGTCCGAGCCAAACAAATTTTTCTAATTAGTAAAAATCCAATTATTGGGTTTTTTAAGAGCAGCGGTCACCTTTCGGCAGTGGGCGGCATACCCTCCGAGAGTATTTCTGCCACGAAAAAGCTTCTCACAAAAAATGCATTCGCCGTTCGGAGCCGGCATAAAACTGTAGGTCCACCCAATTAGTAGTAAAAACAAAAAGGAGTACACCTCGAATTGGGAGAGAAGCTCGGCCATAAAACTCGTCAGAGTTATAATAGCACCATTGTATTATATTATTATATATATGTAGATATATTTAAATGTATGGAGATTTGAAACTTACCGCTGTGGCTCGCTGTCGAAAAACAAGTGAAAAATTAAACTTTCTTTGGTTGCGCGTTGACTGGCAGAAAAGTATCTTCGTTCAGTCAACGGCTTTTTTTGTTGAGATGTATATATATCGTGCATATCCATATGTACGTACGTATGTATGAGTGAGATAACGCTAGTTACTTATGCATAGAGGATGCACATGCATTAGGGTGCTACTAAATATTTAGACTACCGGTCTAAACAGCCGGATTCGAAATTGTATCCAACGGCATTCTCTTCATCTTCCCTCAATCCGAGTCCCAACTACAAAAATATAGCCTCCTCTTTTTCTCCTCTTCTTTTCTACTTCGCCTTAATTGTTTGCTATCTTTATTCCTTATTCTCCTTATCCTTCTTTATTTTATATTCCCCTCCGGATTCTAACCATGACATCAACCTGAAATTCAATCCAACGCCATCACATAGTGGAACATTAAACATTACTAGTATCGCCGGTGGTCGAAATTCGACCATGGAATTTATTTTTTCAACTTTGTATTGGTACAAAAATTATTCCTTTTCGCGGAGATAAGCAACACTTTCCAAATTCCAGTTGTACCGCAACCAGGGATGTGATAAGTGGGCTTTTCCTACCAAAACTGGTCGGTTTTTTTCCTGTTGGTCGGATGGTCGCACGATTTGAATTTTGGTAGGTTTTTATCTTCCTTCAAGTAAGATCACTGATTTGCTAGATTTTGCCACAACACTGTTGAAAGAACGTTTGAAAGTTCATGTATTCATGTCTCTTTCTAGCAGCAACAGTTTGCTTGAATACTTTTTGCGTTTCTCGTCGGCAGAGTTTTGTGTAAAGTGGATAAAAGAAGGTGAACGCATACGCATGAAAACCCTTTCTTCATTTTTTAGTTTGATGAAAAATGCGCTTAATGAAAATTGCTTTGGCGGGCTCACAAAATTTATTTTTAATCTGCTTACGCTTCCACACAGCTATGCTGCACCAGGGCGCAGATTTTCTACACTTTCTTTAATAAAAGCAAACTCAGAAACAAATTAGAAATAAGCACTATGCACAAAAAAAGATCTTAGATTCAATTTTGATATTTAATTATTATTTTAAGTTAAAACATGTGAAAATACTTGAAGAGTGATATGTATGTATAAGTTCCTATATATATACCAGTTAAATGAATATATAAAAATATTTAAATTATCAAAAACCAGCTTATATGCCGAATTTTGTGAAAAAAAATTTTGGTCGGCTGAAAGCTATTTTGGTAGGTTTTTGAGACGAATTTGGTCGGAAAATAAATTTCAAAGTGGCAACCCTGACCGCAACACTGATTTGCCCTTTTGATCACGGTCCGACGCGAAATCATGGTCAAAATCAAGGCAGATCTAGGAAGGTAGGCCCGGTGGTGAGCGCTTTTAAATTAAAGCGACTCTTCAACTGTGTTTACGATATTTGTAAACACGTTACGAAATCTATTTATCTTAACCAAAAATTTTATTTATTAATTATAAAGAAATTAAATAATTTATAGAAAAAATTATATGCCTATGCACTGCTCCTGACTCATACGAACACATCCATATTAATTTTATGTGGATATGAGTATGTTAAATGTGCTAAATAGCCTGGCAATTGTTTGTATGGAAAAAATGTTAGCCTATTAATATATAGATATTGAATTGTAGTAACCTATTTATACTTCTCTTTTCCTAAAAAAGAATCCATGAATTATATTAATCATTGTAAAAACAAAATTTAAAAAATCCATTCTCATTAGTTTTTGTTTGATTTCTCACAAAAAAATTTTAAAGGAAGAGCGACTTTTTGAATCAACATTCATTTTCATTTTTAATTTAAGTATGTTCCTTTTTAAATCAAAAGTGCATTTTTACTTCAAAAATTTGTTCCTTTTTAAATCCAAAGTGCATTTTTACTTCAAAAATTTCATTCTTAATTCAAAAATTTCATTTTTATTTAAAAATTTTCGTTGTTAAAATAAAAATGGTTTGGTTTAAAACGCGCATTATGAAAACAAAAATTTTATTTTTGATTTTAAAATACTGTTTTTCCCTGAGTGTATGTATATTTTTCAAAGCGAGATATGCGAATCAATATTTACCGCTCGTTCACTGCTTCAACGGTGAAGCAACAATGTTAGGTCAGTAGCGCGCCAAACAAAACCGCAGAACATAAATAGGTATACACTTTCTTGCTAGAAATATTAATAAAAGTGTGTGTAAGTCCGCACCTTGCCACAAATATAAACGTGCATACATATTTACTTACTTGTATTAACCACTAATAAAACTCACGCCATAGTTAATTGTTGCAACAAGCTTTGTTCACCTCTTTCGTGTGCGGCATATAAGTATGTATCTATTTCTCTAGAAACATAAGCGTAGATACATATCTTTTGCTTGCATCACCATTATTAGATATTCTAGCAGCTCCCTAAATTGTTGTAATGAATGTTAGTGCATATAGTACACATGTTTGTATGTTATTGTTAGCTACCACAAATATTTTGTTTACATTGTGGCATGCAACAACATCCGCCGCGAGAAACATTAATTGCTCAACATTCTTGCAACAAAATATGTTGATAAGAATAAAACTATTTGCCACAATTGACCGATTTATTGTTGGGAATTTGTTGGGCATTAATTTTACTTTAAAAGCTATTTTATTTTGTTGTTATTTAGTAGATAGGAAAGGGGACCTCTTAAATTCAATTGTTAAAATTGTGAACGTATGCGCAAAAGGGAGCACAGGTCTTCTTATAAATAAGACTAGTTTAGGGACATTTTCTTTCTCTTTTAGACCTACTATGTAACTACACGCATACATCAGACGTAGATCAGTAGATATTTCTTTGCATAGGGTGGTAACACATACTAAAAAGAGTCTCGAGTCCTGGATCAACTATATATAAGCTGTCAGGAAGCTACATAAGTCTCAGTGGGGTCTACATGAGGCCACAGAAACGGTAAACAGGTACACGAAGAAGGGGCTGTAGACGCTGGTCATCAAATCAAAAAATCGCTCAGGCTGCTTGAGGAGGGACCGGCAATGCTGACTGCATATGACGGATGATAATGGATCGACAAAAAATTAGTAGTCTCATGATTCAAACCCTTGAGAAAATATATACCTGGGCCAATGCGGGCGGGTGGGCTAACGGTTAATGCGCGGAAAACGGACCTTGTTTTATTTAAAAGACGGTATAAGATACCAAACTGGGTTAAGCCTAGTTTGAGCGGTGAGATACTGAAACCTAGAGGTAGCAAAAGGTAGCTAGGTGTTATATTGGACAGCAAAATGACGTGGAGGAGAGCAAACTGACGTGTAGAGGAGAGTGCCAAAAAAAATTATCTGCTGCCCTATACATTTGCACGTAAAAAAATGCTGGGCTGCAAATGGGGTCTCTCTCCCTCTCTAACATATTGGATTTTCACGGCAGTTGTTAAGCCGATGTAATTCTACGGCGTACTTGTATGGTGGACAGCCACCCAGAAATCAACTTACCCAAAGGCATTAGAGTGAGTATGTAGGTTATCCATGAAAGGCATAACGGGGACCTTAAGAACCACTACTAGGGCAAGTCGTATTCAGTCGTTGAATCGGTATCCAAAATAAGCGTAAAGAAACTTTTGGTATTTACCAAAGGGACGGGGTTGTTGTTAAGTCTGAGACAAGGCTTTTAATGTAGAAATGTTCTAGAACTTTTTTGGTAACACTATGGACGGACTCACTCTGTCTATGTGGTCCCGTAACGGCCAGCCAGTCTAACATAACTTAATCTAGTATGTACATAACTATGAATGTGTTTATAATATTACCTAACAAATACAACAGATTCGCTTCGAATTCGCGTCGGGTTTTGCTTCTCGCGGCGATAGATCAGCGAATCTGAATTTCCGGGCATGTTACCTATCACAAGCGATTCGAAGATTTCTACATTCTCGTATTGTTGGCGACTCGAATTTTTTATCATTAGCGATTCGAGAATTTTTAATATCTCTAATTCGCCACGATATCATCTGCGGAACTGTGATATTCAGGTCTAAATATAAAATTTCAGAACTATGTATATTGATTTTTTAGTGCAAAACAACTTAAAAAAAATAGAAAAATTATAACGCGAAAATTGATTTTCTCGAACTTGCCGCGAACTCTACAAATATACTGCTTGGCATCATAAATTGTATTAGAGGTATCAATATGTGCTGATGTTATGAATGCACGTAGATACAAATGCAATAATACATTTTTAATGCAAAAAAATTTTCTCCATATCGTCGTACCATACGAAAACTAACATCAGATTTTTTGTGGCTGACGAAAAGTAAAAAGTTCAAGTTTTGGCCGACGAAAAGTAATAAAATCGAGTTTTGGCTGACGAAAAGTAATAAAATCCACTTTTGGCTGACGAAAACTATCAATTTCGTTTAAACAAGAAAAATTTTAATGTAAAAACAGTATATAATTACTGATGCTTTTCGTCAGCCAAAAGTCGATTTTATTACTTTTCGTCAGCCAAAACTCGATTTTATTACTTTTCGTTGGCCAAAAGTCAAATGTTCTACTTTTCGTACAGAATTTTTTTATTGATAGCTTTCGCCAGAAATTTTAAATATGTTAGTTTTCGTATGGTACGACGATATGTTATATGTACATATGTATGTATGTAACTCAAAAAACTGAAAAATAATTATTATGGAACACACCCACTAATAAACGATTAAATTGACATAACAAACGCTCGGGAATGGGGAATTATAAAAGCCAATACTAAGGAACGATTTGAAAAAATATTCATACATACATATGTACCTGCGTGTATAAGCTCTTTATAACGGTAAATACAATCAATACAAAAATGCCAACCAAAAGTAATTGTGAAACAAAAAATAAGAAAAAATAAGTAAAAAAAAATATTTCAAAGGTACTAAAAGCATGACAAGCCACAACAATAATCGCTGCCAGACAAACTCGCATAGCGTTGCTATTTAGGTGGGTGGGTGGATTGGCTTGTGTTGTGTGTTGTTGGAATTTAATAACACATTATTGTGTTTTTTGTTTTTGCTGCTTGACAATTACATTGTTGTTTATCTATTTTCTTGTTTTCTTTTAAGTATTTCATATTCTTTTAACCTGCCATGAGACAACTAAAACAACAACAAAACAGTTTATGTATTTATTTATTTTCAACATGCATTCAAAAAATCATTTACGACATTCGTGTCAACGTCAACGCCTTAACTCAATGTTTACGTTGTTTAGTTTTTGTTTTTTTTTTTACATATTTTTGTTGTTTGTTATACTTCTGCAGTTGCAACATAGTTATTGCAAACAAGTCTTAAGCCCTTTCTTCGAAAAACATACATACATACATACAAGCATATAAGTTGCAAGGCAATAAAGAACTTAAATTGCACTCATCACATGCGACCGAGATAACCATTGTTGGCGTTCAGCACGCATTTGATGCATACAGCTTATTGCTTATAAATAAACATGCACAAGGGTGCTCCTGAATTTAGCGAAAAATCGTGATTTTCTGACTAAACAAAATAATTTAGTTAAAGAAAGAACAAATATGGGAAGGCAAGGCAATGCAGGCTAAAATACCTTTTAGATACAACAAAAAAACTATAAACCCACCAAATGAAGAAAAAATAGCATGTAAGTAAAAAACCAAACAAAGAGAATTTAAATGTTACCAAAATCAGTGACAGTTTTTAAGGCACTGACAGTCTTGGAGGCACTGGCAGTTTTGAGGCACTGTCAGTTTTTGACGCATTAACAGTTTTTGAGGCACTGTTAGCGACCAGCCATAAACTTATAGGAAAACAAATTATATTGCACGCCAAGCATTAGAAGCGAAGCTCAGCCTTGAACTGGATACATATTGTCAATAAATATTAAAAAAAAAACTACTGTTGCTATATATGTTAGTCCTTTTACATAATTGCATCAATAGAATCATCGTTTGTTTCGTCGTCTTTCATCCACACCAGAAACCATCCAATTCTTTTATGGGGATTCAAACTCTATATTTACCAATTTTTTTCGCAATGCCCTTATGTGTGAATGACTTCGCCGATTTGACACGTAAACTTGAAAACTCATAATACAAATGTGCTAGCAGACGACCCTTAAGCTGATTCCACATAGAACTTTGTGTTGCGCTACGTGACACTTTCTGCGTGACAGCTGAGATTAAAATACATGTATCTATATGAGGTTTCTCACATAACAAAAAGTAACGCAACGCCGAAGTTACATAAAGCACAAAGTTGCCCAAATCTCAACTTTTGGGGGCGTTGAAATTTTTTTTCAGTTTCACTTTAATTCAAATGTAAATAAACAAATTTACATTTCACACAATTGAAAAATAGTTTAATAGATTTTTATTTTCTTATTTACTTTTTGTAAATAAAACGGAGAATGAGAGATTTTTCAGAAAATAAATATTTTTTGAGTGATGTTGCAGCGTTCAATGTGGCATAGTTTTTCAGTTTTGCGTTGTTTGACATAGAAAGCGGCGTAACGCAAAGCGGAAAAAGTTTTATGTGGAATCAGCTTTAAAGTTATAAAAATGCCAGCAATAATTGTGCAGAGAATTGTGAAGTTCAAATACATACGCAGAAGCAAAAAAATGTATTAAGCAACTAAAATGCAATACAAAAGCAATAATGCACGTAATAATAATAAAAGAAAAATAAAGTAGAAGAAGTAGAGGTAAAAGAAAAAGAAAATAAAAAGGAAAAGAAAAAGAGAAAGAAAGAAGAAAAATTAAAAAAAAGAAAAACAGATTAACTGAAAATGCAATACAATTTGTGTCTAGCATTCGACTTGTATGTGCAACAGCACTTTGTAAGCTATTAAAGGAAGAACAGATGTTGCTAACAAACTTACATACATATGTATGTAGTTATATGTTCATATGTACATACATATGTTTGTAATAAGGACGACTAGCAACGCGCCGTCAAAACAAATTATATACATACCTACATTTGTACGTACATATTTGTAGTTTTCTGTGCTGGAATTCCACAGACAGCAACTTTATGAGCCACCTGTCGCCGTGTGCCAAACGACGCTACGCGACGACCACGAAGATAGTGATGATGACGATAATGACAACAACAAATTGTACTTTTATTGCTTAAATACAAATATGGATAGCTACAAATGTGTAAATTTTTGAATGAAAGTTTTACGATGTACCTACTAGGGGTGCAGATGTCACTGCCCTTACGAATTACGAGTTAATCAACAGCAAGCACAAAAAGTAATATTGAAAAAGACAGGTGCTTGTTTGTCTACGCCACAAAATAAAATACAAACTAGCATGTGAAGTTTAATACAAAATACGTATATGTATATATGGACTTGTGTGTATGTGTGAGCTAGGAATGACAAAGGCAGCTAGACACTTCCCTGCAAAAAATGCGATCACTCCGGGATACATCCGGGACAACTCGCAAGGGAGCATGCGATTACTACCCATTTGTATCTCTTTATATGGGTTGAAGTGTTCTCTTTTGTTTGAGCATGTCCTATGAAGAGACTAATTGTACCCAGTTTGTACCCGAACGGGTAGCAAAAGCGCACAATTGTACCCGTTTTGTACCCGAACAGGTAGCAAATGCGACACATCCATTTGTGCGACTAATTGTACCCGTTTGATACCCTTTCGGGTACAATTCGTCTACAATTAGTATACATATGTACCCGTTCGGGTACAATTGGGAACAATTGTAGACTAATTGTACCCGAAAGAGAGCGCTCCCGGACAAATCTTTTTAGAGACTCGTCGCACACTTTTTTACAGGGTTCATTAAGAAAGCACATCGCTAGCTTAGAGTGCAAACTGTGTAAGTCCATTTTTATGAAAAAGTGTTTTTAAGTGTAGAAAGCTAGAAAAATCAAATACGCACCACGCTAAACAAGTCTGTGATACTTGTCATATTTCTACTCGTTGTTATTCAGTGATACGCAAATTGTGTAAGTCCAAAAAGCGAAGAAAATTGTCTAAGTCCAAAATATTTACATGAACAGAAATTTTTTTTTTTCATTTTGAAATTTTTTTATTTTTTGTTTTTTGTCTCTCCTACAAAGTTTGAAAAAAGGACTTGCACAATTTGAACTCTAAGCTAGCGACATGTGCTTTATAGATAGGTATGTACATATGTACCCTCATATAGATAGGTATCTGTTGATAGTTAAAGTTCATTAATATGCTGTTTAATACAATATTTCAAACTATATCAAGGTTGTAATGATACACTTGAAATGGATCTTGAAGTCGAAGGTAGGAAAATTCGTGTATACCGACCATAGTCGGAAGGAACTTTCATCAATAACTAACACATTCGACTATTTACTTACTACATATTTTTTTTTTAATCCACGGCAGTCACACTATACTAAGTTACTTATTTTCTGAATATTATTGCAGGATATTATGTACACTTTTTCTTATTATTATCAATTACAAATTTGTAATATAATCAATGTAACTTAACAAGCGACTAGGATTGCATAACAACACACTGCAATTGAACATAAGGAAATTAAAAAAAACATTGCTAAGCCGACCGCTGCAAAAGCGGAATCAAAACAAATATTGAAAAAAAAAAGTAGGCAAAAATAAAAAATCTGCAAGAAATTACCGTAAAATGCGCTTAAATTCCACGCAAACATTGTCATAATGATCTGAGCTGCGTGAAAACTGGTGCGCTGAAATATCAAACTAAACCAAAGAAAACTAAAAATTTTTAACAAAGCGCTGGACCATGACCATAACAACAAACAAACAAACAAACACTGTGCTAAGTATATGTTACCAGCTGCAAGGCAAGCAATCCATATAAACTTATGTATGTATGTATAGGGATGGCAACAATAACCGGAAAAACGATTATAATCGGTTAATTTCTTTCGGTTAACGATTAAAATGTATCGGTTTTTTCCTTTTGATTACTTTTCGATTAACCTTTTTCCTCTTAAGTCGAAAATAATCGAAAGGAAATAATCGAAGTTGGGAATTTCCGCCTTTTCATCCGAGTCCGAATTGGGTTACCCACGGTTTTGTGAGTATATCAAAAAAAAACCCAGTAAATGTTCCCACCAGTTCCCGAATAGACGATTTTATCGTCATTTTGACGATATCTCCTAATAAATTATGTTTTTTTTTCGTGTATTATATATTTTTTTTAAGGAATAATTGTAATCGAAAAACGGTTATAATCGATTAGTTCCCCATAATTATTCACGATTAATAATCGAACGCTTTCGATTAACCTAAAAAACGGTTAATCGGTTATCTATTTTTTTTGCCATCCCTATGTATGTATGTCCTTATGTAAATGCAGCGCGACGTATTTGCATGAAAAATTTTGTGGGTGTGCAAAATGTCTTGCAATTGCTATTTTTCTACTAATTTTTTGTGGGTTTTTCTTTTTTACTATTTTTTTTTTTTATTTTTGAGAAACTAGAAATGCTTGCACCTACCTTTTGGATTCGTTCCAAGTGGCGCTGTTTCTTATGTAGCTTTGCTAGCTCGTATTTTTTTTTTTTTTTTTAGTATCTAACAGTAAGGAAAGGTGTTTCCGTTAAAGAAAAATAAATAAAAAATACATCACCTTGACAAATTATGAACTACAAACAATTTGAGACCTCCTATTGCTTTTTATTTAGGTCAACTTCACACGCCGTAGACTTGAATATGCAGTTTTTACAGTGGCTTTAAAACTGTATACATATTTTGATATTCAAGAGATCAGATATGGTTGCTGTGCATGACTTTACAACCATAAGACTTACGTACCGAGCCCTAACCGCCATTTAAGTGTATGCAAAAAAAGAAGATTTTACAGGAAAAGGTTTTTTATTTTTTTTTTCATTCAGTTTGTATGCAGGCTTCACATTTATTTAATCTCTAGCTTCGAAACGGCACATGTCACAGACATGAAATTTTGAGAGTTGATGCGTGTGTTAATAAATTATTGATTTCCATTAAAAAGCTTAAATGGCGGTTAAAGCTTGATGTATTAATTTTATATATTTTTGACTTACATAGGTGCTATAGGGTATCCAAGATCAAGGTGGAAAATATGCTTACCTATTTAAAAACTTTTTGTATTACCTTGTATGATTTAAGTATTGCCTTTAGCCCACATAAACTAGTGGAGTGACTAATATTTCCAGAAACTAGTAGCACTTTTTTCCTTCACTTCTTATCTTAAGCCATCATTGACTCTTTCGTGAACAACTTTCTTCAAAAATTTCAAAGCTGCTCCCAAAGCTCGATGAAAATAATGTCAATCATATCTCAGTTCCTAGAAATTATAAATATTTATTTTATGTACTCTGGTTTGAATTAAATGAGGTTTCCATACTAACCCAAGCTCAAACTCAAGCTCAAACTCAAACTCAAACTCAAATTCAAACTCAATCCCAATTTCATTCCCACTTAAATTCAAAAACATGAAAATATCGCTTTTAATCATAAATTCTTTTAGAAATATCAAATTCAATCAAATAAATCATAACGCTACAAGTGCTAAAGTTTAGTAATTACAAAAGCCATGCACCAATTGCACTAAACCAATTAAAAAGTAATGCCTTTGACACCACTGACCACAACTATATAGAGCAATAGAAAGCAAAACAGAATGCAGAAACCAAAAAATTTTGCCATATTGAAAAAATATAGTCCCTAAAAATAAAACGCAATGAATTGGCAGTTTAACCGCAAAAAAGCTATAGAAAACACCAAACGGCGACCATGAAAAAAAAAACAAAACAAACAAGCCGGAAAACTAACTACGAAATCGAAAAGTGTCACAGGAACAATAACACCAAAACGCCCACAGCGCTATTGACACATCAAACAGGCTGACATATCGACTAGAAAAAGTTATTGGATAACTTCTTTTTTTTTTTTTTTGATTGGTGATAATATGATGTAACATAAATTTACATACATGCATATGTAATACATATTATGTACATATGTATGCATATGAAAATTTTTAAGTATAGGGTGTTTCGCACAACAAACACGGTTTCAAATAACAAACTCATAGTTAAGAAACATTATTTTATAGCTGAAACCCATGGAGTAGGATTTTACTTGCAATTTTTTACTTGGATTTTTTTTTTATTAGCAAAAGCTTTTAAATATCTTTTTCACATTTTTATTCACTTTTAACAGCAAGTTGGCAACATTGTTGCACTTATACACACCAACAAAATTCAGCATGTCAACAAGCGGATTTGGACAAATGAATTACTTACTATAAATGCCAATTTCTTAAAAATAAACAAAAAAACACAGACAATATAAAACAAATAATATAAAAATCAACAAAAAAAGGTTTCAGAAATGATATGCTGCAATTTTTGGCACAAAAAAAAAAAAAAAAAAAAACAAACAAAAAACTCCTCACACAAAAAAGGCAACGCCACAACAAAAAAGTTATGAAAATAAAAACTTTTTGCTACGCTTCCTGCATTTTTATGCATTTTTTATGTATGTAAAATGTTTGTACACATTTTTTCTTTTTTTTTAAGCTTTTTTGTTATTACTTAACGCTTATTTTGTGCTACATACAAAAAACACATTTGACAGCTGTCAATGCATGTTGGCGTATAATTTTTGGCGGGTTCATGACGCGTGTTCGCCGTAGTTCGCTGTGTGTGCAGAGAAAAAAAGCGCGCGCAACGACGCGTAAGTGCAATGTTTTTTGGACTGTGTGTTTTTCTTTTTTTTGGACTGTTTTCTTCATTTTTTTTTCAATATCAATTCTTTGTAAATGCAACATAAAACAGCTTCAAAAAAGAAACATCAAAAGCATTGTAAAAGAGCGCGCAATTCAGCAGGTATCATTTTCGCTGCATTCTTTATTTGGCTGGCGTTGTGTTACTGTGTATTTTATTTGAGTGCAAATATTTTCTTTGGTGTCAAAATATTTTTTTACACATTCCCAGCAGTATTTATCAGCTGGAAAACAGCACATATTTCCTACTGAATATTCAGTAGAGATGTAGTTCCAAAATCTGAACTTTGAATTTCGTTTTTATATAGAGGTGGCGTCGAAAATCAACTACCTAAAAACTGCCGAACGAGAAGGGAGAGTTTCCATATGAAAAAGGGGCTGAATACGCAGGGAGAACTTCCATAGCATATATTTCAATACACCTGATGTCTTCACTGCGTGTTCAGTTATTTTTTCCGGCATGATTTTTGAACTCAGTTTCAGGGTATTTTTCATACTGAATATTCTACTGAATATGTACCTCCTTACCTCAAATACTGCTGGGTTGTTTTTGTTGTCACACACACATGTATTTAAGCCTTTTTTGTTGCAAAAAATTGTTAAAGTACCATCATAATTAGTCTGTTCTGTCCCCAGCCTGCCGTGTCTCAATGGGGTTATTTAATTCAAGGCGCAAAGTTAAGCTTGGATAAGCTTCGAAAAGATACTCTCTACTCGTACAAAAAGTCTGAAAGTTTATTTATGTAGTAGTCGATCAGGTAGCACAGGCTTTCCATCATCGCATGTGAGTGTTGAGGATTTGGGCACCAAGTGGGTACATTTTTAATCCTTACATGGTTTGCAGAGAAACTCCTCTACAATTTCAAAGTAATACATGCAAATAAACGGATCTGAGCATTCCTCTTGTTGCCCGAATCAATGCATGAAAAAGGATATGAAACCTGGATTTTAATATTTCGCGGTCACTAACAAAAGACTGTAAACTATAATCCTCTCTTAACCGCTTAATCAGCACCACGGATAACGGAATTCTATTCCTCAATCGGCAAAGTCGATTTTCTGTTAATAAAAGGGTTTGAGTTGTTCTCTACAGACCGTGATTTATGCCAAATTGTGGTGTTTTTTGAATATTTGTGCTTCATGGTTTGGTTGGTTTATGTGGCTAGTCACAATGACTGCAAATAGTCATCCATTCTGTTAATTTTAGGTATCTAATAAGCCCTTCAGTCCTGACGTCCTTGAGTTCCGAGAGGTTGTCGAAGAAAGACTTGCCAAGGAATTTCATTCTGCCTTAGCAGTGGCGAAGGATACTCACACAGCAGTTGTCCACCATCTCCTCCGCTCCAGGAAGATTAAAGCTGCGGCATAGAGTGTTATAGTCTAAATCCAGTCGGGCCGAGTGGGTACGAATAGCCCAATGTCCTGTGAACACCGCAGTTAAGCAGGAAATTTCCCCTACTGTCCATCCTTAAAATGGCTGAAGATCGCATCTAGTTGTATGAGCTCCACAGACTTCTGCAGACCGTGAAGGTGTGCAACCATTTTCATCTTGTTTTAGCCGCAAGCCAGTGCCTAGTAATTCGGCCCTTGATGAAGCAAAGGGACACAAGTACCTGCCGCGCGTCTGCTATATCAAGAGCCGTGCCTTGTCTAGCCAGCTCATCAGCCATTTCGTTTGCCTTGCGGTACCCCGGCACCCAGATCAGAGAAACGTTATTCCGACTTGCTAGCCCACCAGTGACCCATTCCCTACACCGCCTGACCAGGCTTGATGATATCGTTACAGATTCCAGAGCCTTCAGAGCCGAGAAAATTCCTATCCTCTTTCCGACACTGGCACTTTCCGCTGCCTCCTCTATGGCGAAAACTTCAGATTGAAAAACGCTCGCCGTATCCGGAAGCCCGATTGATATGGAAGTGTGCGACTGAGTTGCGAAAATATCCGCTCCAACTCCGCCCGCCATTTTGGACTCGTCCGTGAAAACTGAAACGTCGAATCTCTGAGCGAGTTTACCATTTACCCAGTCCTTCTGCATAGAAAAAAATAAAATTTTCTTTTTTCCAATGAGCTTCCAATTTCTCGTCTATGACGCAAAAACGCCCATCAAAGAAATAAACAAAAAATCAGCTTATAATAATGCGCCCTAATTTCCTGTGCGACTTTCAACTTCACCTATTGGCATTCACTCAAGCGAAGCTACCAACAACAGTTTTAATAAACTTTCAATTTGTTATGCCGCATGCTACAAAATTACTTGCCTATTCGTACATACATACATACATACTCGTATGTTCATGTACAACAAAATGGGAATACCTAAAGCTGCAGCGGCGCTAAAATAGGCCACGTACTATAAAAAAAAAAGAATTATAAAAAAAAAAAGAAAATTAAAGAAAAAATGGACAATGCCAAGAAAATTAGTAGAAAATAAAAAATTGAAAAAGTTTATTATTACATCGCGCAGCTTTGAAGCTTGTATAACAAAGCGACGCACAGTGGGCAATCTCAAAGTATAAGCCATATTCAAGCATTTTTTTTTTTATTATTTTTTTTTAATTTTATTTAGGAAAATATCAAGGAACTAAAAAATAGTACTGAGTTCGAGTTTCACGTGAAACTGCTGTCAAAATCCATACAAAAAAACTGGTGGTGAAACATTTGTGAAATTTCACAGATATTTCACTCCAAAGTTGTATTGAGTTCCTGTCGTGAAAATGTTGCGCAACATGCTAGCAACATTATGCCAGCAACATTTTTTCACGCCAAATTAAATGTACAATGCCATTTATTTTCGAGTGAAAAGTGACATTTGTTGAAATTTGAATTTATATTTTGTATAAAAATTTTTTATTGGCCAAAATTTGAAAGTTGGTTCTGAGGCGATGCTCCAAATTTTTTTTATTTTACTTTTGCTCAGTTTTTGTTTTGGCATTTATTCTCATTTGACAAACAATTTTTCTTGAAACATTTCACGGCAAAATAAATGCATGTTGCTGGCGAAATTTCACGGCGGTCAACTCAGTACTAGGCTTTATATAAAAAAAAAAAAAATTTATTTAAAAGAAAAACAATTTTTTAATAAATTTTTTTAATTTATGCATATTTAGTTTCTTATAGCGAGATATTAAAAGTCCATTAAAAGCTAATTGAAGTATCTGTAAACGATGGGAAATAAAAAAATTTCATTTTATTCAGTTTTAAAATTTGAGTTTTCCGCCGCTAGCGAAGTCGAATCGCCCACTGTGCGGAGCGCGCGTTAAATTTCAATTAAATTTCTTTGTTCCTCTCTTTTCTTTTCAACATTCTATGCACTTGCACTGTAACATTATTTAAAATGCCATTTTTCTTTTTCTGACTTTCTTTGCAGGCCCATCAGCCGCACACCGCTAACACAACTATCGTACTTGCAAAAAATACCAACACTGCCGCGTCACTTCTCACCCAGCGCGGCGGCCGCGGCGGCGCAGACAACTGGCAGTGGCATTAGTGGTGCGCCAGCTGCTACTTCCTCATTACTCACCGGTGGTGGTGGTGGTGGCATTTTGGCCAGCAGCTCTTCGGCCAGCGCGCTCTACAATCCCAATACGTCCGGCTTGCCGACATCGCCCTTGCCGCTGCATCGTCAATATCATCAGCCGCCACCATTGCCACCGCATCAGCAGCAGCAACAACAACAACAACCGCCACTGCCACCGCCACCACATCAGCTACAGCTACAGCCCCAGCAACAGCAACAGCAACATCATCAACAACTGCAGCTGCAGCAATTACATCAACAATATTTGCCACCGCATCATCAACTGCCACCACTAGCGCCGCCGCCGCATGCCTCCACGGGTATGTTGGCAGCGCATCATGCACCACCATTACCACCAACAACGTCCCAACAGTATTCACCGGCGCATTCGGTGCACTCTTCATCATCAAGATATTCAACTTCATCGCTGAAACATCAACATCATTTGCAGCAGCAGCAGCAACAACAACAACTGCAACTTGGCATGCAGCAACATGCGCCCCAGCAACACCAGCAACCGCATGCGCCACATCAGCTGTCGCCGGCAATTTCATCACCTTCACCGCCATCGCTGCTGCATCATCCATCGTCGGCGCATGCGCCCTTTGCTTTGGTCGGTCATCAGCAACTCGATATGCAGCGGCATTCGCACTCCGATGATGATAGCGGCTGTGCGCTGGAGGAATACACTTGGGTGCCACCCGGTCTGCGGCCCGATCAGGTGAGTTTATGACTAAAAAGAATGCAATAAAAAATTGTTAGGAATAGCAAAGCTTAATTAGTATCGCATGTAAATACCATGTAGTGCGCTTAGCTCGAATACAAGTCACTTTTAGTCTCACTACTGGGTATATAAGTGAACTAAACTGCAATTATCTAGCCCGCTGAAGGTTCTAAATAAGTTATGCCGCGTGAAATTATGCCACAATTGTTTTGATTAACACACATTGATGTGTAGAGGGGAGATGGAAGGGATTTGGCGTGGAATGTGATTAGATATTGCAATCAAAATGAATTAGCAACGAATGCGAAAATGTAATTCTACCCGCGCTGAGAATTATTTACCAGCGCACAACACTCAATACACTGAAAGTCAATGAGCTGAAAACACACACCACTTGCAGCTCCACGTGAAGCAAACCGCATAAATCGAAACTTGATTTATACGACGCTGCGAGCACAAGTGCTAGATATACAAACTTTGCCCTGCGCATGCGTAGCAAATAGCAGCGCTTGTATATGCTTGTAGACCAGCCTTTCAACACTTTTCCAACCACTTCGCTAAATCTTTTTGCGCGGCATTCACACTTCGCCAGACGCCAACCAACATCGCCTTATCCTTAAACAGTCTTGTAGTCTACGCTTGTGGTGCTTCTTTGCTTGTTTATATGTAACTTTAGCAGCCGTCGCCAAGTGTTTTTGATATCAGCAGAAAATTGTTTTTTATTGTTGCTGCTTCTAGGCAGTCAGTCATTCGGTTGCCCCCATCTGTGTATCATTTCAAAACCCACTTCAGGTGCTCAACGTGTGCATATGTAAATTCCAAGCGCTTTGTTGTTTACCATTTTACTGCGCGGCAAGTCGGAACGTCTTTTACGCATTGCACGGCGGTTGCCGTAAAATGAGATCTACATACATACATTGTAAGTGCAGACATTCAATCCATTGAGATATGTTTGTACTTTGCCATATCGAATGTCTATGTAGTTGTGTCACATCTAATCTGTGGCTTGTCGATTTGCCGATACACTGAGCAAAATTTTGGTGTATTTATGAAGCTAGGCAGCAAAAACAACATTTCACGCAGAATATTAGCTTCAGAATTCAAAGGTATTGATATGGAAATTTTGATTTATGTGATATTAATGATCGATAACAGTTGATTAGTTTTAATAGCCTATTTCTGAAACCTTGAAAGCTTTAAAGCTCAAAGCTTTAAATTTAAAAATTTTAATAGTCCATTTCTGAAACCATGAAAGCTTTAAAGCTGTTCATGTGATACTTATTAATTACCGAAAAGTTTCAATTAATTTTAAAATCCACTTCCGAAACCATGAAAGCTTTAACGCTCAAAGCTTTACATTTAATTTTAATACTCCATTTCCGAAGCCATGAAAGCTCCAAAGCTGTTCTAGTGATATTAATGACCGAAAACAGTCCATTAAGTTTAACAGTCCATTTCCGAGACCATGAAAGCTTTAAAACTCAAAGCCATTTGCAAAGCCTTAAAAAATCGCACATGACGTAAACTGTCAGAAACATTTTTCGAAAAACTTTCGCTAAGAAAAATATTTGAGGCTCAAAGCTCATTTCGACACCTCATATGAGTGCTACGAAAATCACGCTATAAATATATTCCCCAGTAGCTTTTCTTTTAAAAAATTGTACAAAAAAAAAGTTATAAGCTTGCAGCTATTTCCGATTTGCGAAGCTTTCAATGAGTCTAAAAAAATTGACACTATAAAATAAAGTTTAAAGAAAAAGTTTACTCAGCAAAATATTTTGAAGCTTAAGGCCCATTGCCAAAGCTCAGAATCACGAGCTTTTTTTTTCAAAAAGTTTACAGAAATAAGAGCTTAAAAGTTTGCAGCAATTTGCGAAGCTTTAAATGATTTGCAGCACAATTATACTATGAAAAAAGTAACAGATACTCTTATATATATTTCCCGCAAACTTTCTTCGAAAAATTATACTCAGAAAACCGCTTTAAAGCTCCAGGTTCACTTACAAAGCTCTGAATGAGTATCATTACAATTAAATTAACTAAAGTAAACTTTGAAATATATTTCACAGAATTTTTCTTTAAACAAAGGCGTACCAAGGATAAGCTTTATGCTTGAGCTTTAAAGCTCAAGGTCCGTTGCCAAAGGCTTGAATGAGCATCGTTACATTTGAATTAACAAAAGTAAACTTTGAGATACATTTCACAGAATTTTTCTTTAAAAAGAAAAGTTAACCTAAGAAAAGCTTTAAACTTGAGCTTTAAATCTCATGGTACATTTTTAAAGGCTTGAATTACCATCATTACATTTGAATTAACAAAAGTAAACTTTGAAATACATACAGCTCTGAATGAGTATCACTACATTTAAACTAACTAAATTAAACTTTCACATAGATTTCTCACAATTTTCTTTAAAAAAAAGTGTACCTAAGATAAGCTTTAAACTTGAGCTTTAAAGCTCAAATCCTTTTCCGAAGCCTTTATTGAGTGTAACGCTAATTGCACTGCAAAGTTATTTTTTAAGCAAAACAAATTAAAAGCATTAAAGATCAGTTATAACCGAAATTTCAAAATTTACCTATATTTAACGCAAATTTTTCTCTCAGTGCACACACTCATCACTTAAATATAGTAACTTGCCTACTTTTATCCGTGCCAAACTAGTTTATGTGTTTTAGTTGAAGCGGTTGAGGTCGTAAATATGTCAAGTGTAGTTTTGATAAGTAAGAGTTATGGCGCGCAAAAGTGTAGAAAAACAACAACAAGTCAAAAACCTAGATGCTAAAACTAGAGAAACAAAACAGTAAAAAACTTAACCTCGCGATAATGAAAAATTAGTATAATCTGAGCTACTACAATTTTGTAGCACACTGATTGAAGCGGCAGGCTGGCGCGTAGGCAATAAAAATAGAAATTAAAATTTGCATAACGAACGAGACAATGAGAACAACAAAAAAAACTTGACCGCTGTTTGTTTGCGCATAAAAGTATTACATTAATATCAAATCATAGACTTTTCAACTTTCTGTTTGTGTATTGTCCATCAACTGTGCAACATTAAAAATGTCCGCTGCCACCGCCAATTGACTTTTTACAACGTGTTTAATGCGTTTTAAAAACGTAAGGAAACCGAAGCGATTGCTGCGCTACGCCATCGCACTAAAATGCGCCACAATACACCACACTCTGCACCCCACACTACAACTCACCTCACCGCTCAACATCGTAGGCATCGCACCACATGCTATCCTTTCGACTTTTATCAATTATGTCGGCCATTTATTTTACTTTTGCAAAGCTATGAATTAATCCCCAACAACAACTACATATAAAGAACAAGTAAGGAAGCCTAAGTTCGAGTGGAATCGAACATTAGATACTCAGCTGTATGCTTTCATTGTTTGTTTGCGTTTGATGGAAACACGGTGTACTTTATATAAAGCGAGTGCTGCATAAAGTGGGTGTAGCCACGCCCATTTTCTAAATTTTTATCAGTCATCCAACTAAGCATATCAATATTATTCTTTGTGCAAAAATTAATTCCTTTATGACTTCTAGTTACAAAGATGTCACGTTACAAATTCCCAAAGGGTATTCCAGAAATATCTGTTAAAAAGTAGGCGTGGTCATAAACCGATTTCAATAAATTTTTGCGTGTCTATTAACACAAGTTATAAAAGTGTATAAACCAAGTTTCGTCATAATATCTCAATTATTTGTCGAGTTAAAGGCTAATAAATCTCGTATATCCCTTTGTCCAAAAGGAGGCGGTGCCACGCCCATTTTCCAAAATTTGTCTATTTTATGTTTCCGGTCTATTGTGGAACTCATGTCACAAAATTTCAATGAATTATCTTTATATTTGACAAAGATATCGCTTACAATGTTTTTATTAGGCCACTTTATAATACACATATATAAAAGTGGGCGTGGTCGTCAACCGATTTTGGTAATTTTTCGTCCACACATTTGCCTAAGTAAATATATTATGCGTACCAAATTTCATCGATTTATCTTCAACGGTTTCTGAGTTATGACTCATAAAACTTTCAATGTTTGCCCCTTAATAAGTGGGCGTGGCTCCGCCCATTTTCCAAAATTTTTGCGGTTTTCGTTTTATGTTCATAGTTGGACTCATGCCACAAAATTTCAGTGATAGATCTTTATATTTGACAGAGATATCGCTTAAAATGTTTTTATTAGGTCACTTTATAATACACATATATAAAAGTGGGCGTGGCCGTCAACCGATTTTGACAATTTTCCGTCAAAACATTTGCCTAAGTCAGTAAATCACGCGTACCAAATTTCATCGATATATCTTCAACGGTTTCTGAGTTATGACTCATAAAACTTTCAATGTTTGACCCTTAATAAGTGGGCGTGGCACCGCCCATTTTCTAAAATTTCATAAAATTTCTTCATAGGGGCCTGAGCTCAACATGTGGGTAAAATTTTATCGCTCCAGCTATATTAGGGATTGAGATACCAAATTTCCGATTTTTTCTATATAGGAAAAGTGGGCGTGGTCATGGTCCGATTTCGCCCATTTTCAATACCATCCGTCCCAGTCTCGATACCAACTTGCATTCCAAATTTCATCAAAATATCCCAATTTTTGGGCGAGTTAAAGTGTTTACAGACGGACGGACGGACGGACGGACGGACATGGCTCAATCGATTTCTCTTTTCACCCTGATCATTTTGATATATATAAGTCTATATCTATCTCGATTATTTCATTCTGTTACAATCCACCGTTATTTGATTAAAACTATAATACTCTGTGTACTAGTACAGCTGAGTATAAAAATAAGCACTGCGAACAGAAAAAAAAAACAAATATTACTGTGCAACAAAAAATGAGCCAGAAAAAAATAAAATCCTTCAGCTGCTTCATTTTCGCTATCATCCTCATATGTACTCGCATGTAAAAGCATGGAGAGAGGCACATGCTGTGGCACCAGCGCGTTATCCGTATGTGGCAGGCGCTGCATGCAACACATAAATTATTACCACAAAATATCAATTGCCGCTCTGCCAGTGTTGCAATATATGAAAATAAATCTTTTACGGACGTACTTTTTTGTATTTGTGTAGATAAATATGTACTTACTTTTATATAGAAACATGTAAGGCTATTTAAAGTTTGAATATTTTTTTACATAAAGGATGTTTGCTTATCTCGGTATTCCCGTAAATTTATCTATAATACCTTCTGAAGTTTCAGGTGCATCAGATTACTTCGCTATTCTCGGAGAGCTAAGCGTTGTAGAGGTACTTGTTGTTGTTGAGTTTCTGCGAATCTTATCATAAGGGAATTGATGTATAAACTCAAATAGCGTAGTTAACCTCTTTTTTGGAAACCAAGTTGACTTATCTAGACTATAATAATTGGAGTGGAATTTCGATGTATTGTATAAGGAATTTCCATAGTAGGCCGTGAAAAATTCTGTCATTCCCAAGCACTCAGGCAAATTTTCCCATTATACTTAAGGCCTTTAGAAAGTATCAGGATGTAGAGAAAAGTGTGGGATAGTGCTAGCAAACTCTCTGCAAACTGCCGAGGTTCTTTAATAAATCTGAGAAGTTCGTCGAGTGACAGTGAATGTGCATACGTCATTCTCAACACATCCTACCAGAGAATTCGCAATCTTAGTCTAGTGAAGGCTGGACAAATGCAGAGAAAATGTTCTGTGCCGTTGTCCTCTTCCTCTAGGCGAGATAGGCATATAGAGCTCTCGATGATGCCTATAGTGGCCGGCCATGTGCTGTTCCCATGATTTGTGTCCTGTAATCATCACCACAAGGGCCCGAAGCTCCCCACTCCGCTGCTTGAGTATGAAGTTTGCCACTTCCCTCCTCTGCTTGAGGATGAAGTTTGCTACCTCCCTTAGGTTTTTTCAGAATGCACTTTGTAATTTTACAGGAATCTATAGAGTTCCAGCGTCTCCCGTGAGCTTCCTTCATGGAGTCCTTGATTTACTTCACAGTGCCCGCTATACTAAGTCCTGAAGTCGGCCTACAGTTGCCAGCCGGATTCAGCAGCATATTCTATTTTTGATCCTTCTGTGTGGATGATTTTCTTCGATCCTCTCAGCAGAGTTTCTGCATGTTTCCATTGTTCTCTCATCGAAAGTGTATCGTCTATCAAAGGAGAATGGGGTCTTATCAGCAAGGGTTTTGCTCTGACAGCCTGCTAAACAACTCGCCGTGCCCCGATCTTCAATCGTCGTGTCACAAACCCGTAGAAGTGTAGTCGACACATCGTTTTCATAGCCTTCTCTTGGATCACCAAATACAGAGGGAGCAGGTTCAACAGAGCATTGAGTGCAGCATCTACTATTGTACTCATTACAATCGTAATGCTGATACACCCACCCCTCTGCAGCCTGTTCAGCATATTAACCGTGATCTTAACACTGATTTTACACCACCACACAACAACGGAGTACGTGATAATCGCTCTGAACCCCCAGCGGGGTAAGGGGATTAGAACATACCCGTGGTAAGGAATGCCTGTCGTAAGAGGCGACTAAAATCCACCGGCCTAGAAAATTGATAATGGCCAAAAAAGTCGTTCGCGCGACAGTCGGGCTAATGTCAGAAGAGTTTAGTACCCGAGCGTACCGGATTTATCCGGCAAAGGACTGTCACTTCCCCTACACTTCCCAAAACCTTCGGGAATATCTTGGTGGCTACAATAACAACAACAACAACATAATCGCTCTGACCAAATCTGTGTAAGTGCACATCACCACTGCTGGTCTCAAACCCCAGGCCTTGCTGTAGGTTCTTCGGCACTGTGCGAAAACTTGCAGTGCCTTGTTTACCTTGACCTCGACTTGAGCTTTCAGGACAGTTTCTTTTCTAGATTCACTACTAGATATTTTATCTCTTCGGAAAGAGTTAATAAGGCCTTTGCTCATCCGTAGGTGATATAGTACATTTCAAAAATGATAGGTGCCCTTTATTTAAACTGAGGTTTCTATGCTTCTCGCAATGTATTTCGCTTTTTACTTTAATCTACCTCTTATGACCAGCTACAACACTAGCCAAAGTTCGACCAACAAAAGTTATGAACAAAAGAAATGAAAATATTCTTGTACGAGTATATGAAGTCACTCTCGTAGCAGTGTGTGACAATGCCATGGTCATTTAAATAAATAAAATATTGCTTTGTGGCGGCGCTTATTTCATCTCTTTCTTTTCATTCTTATTCTTTTCACTTTATTTGTCCATCAAAATGATATACGGAAGTAAAATAGCCAAAAAAGGCTTCACGAGGTTGGGCATATATATACATTAGGGTGGGGCGATTTACTAACCTATATCGCGCCATCGAAATTTGGATTCCTCTCATTTTTCTGAGTAGAAAACTCTTCCACGACATTTGTCTAAAATTAATTTTGATGTTCCGGAATTTGGTTTTTATGGACCAAGACAAATTTTTGAAAATAAAAATTGGGCAAAAATCGACAAAAATATATCCAGGCCATGCACATCGAATTGAAGCAGAATTTTATGCTGAATCCAGATATGAAATCCAAATTAAAATCGGATGATCCATTTTCGAGATATAGCCTGATTTCCGGTTATGGAGGCTGAATGCCCAAAATCGCATATTTTCACGATTATCTCTTGTTGTGTACAATATATCTTAATTTTTTTGGCAAATTTCTTATAGATAAGTCAATACAATATATGAACGGTATTTTGAAAAGTTAATTTATCTTCCGGTATAGGAAAACTAGAATGCACTCTTTTTTCCTTGGCCCAAAATCGCGATATGGGTTCTCTATGTTATAGTCATCCGATACCGATGATTTTCGCCGACAGCGCTCTGTGTACAATAAATGCTCCAAATACAAAATTTCAGAATTTTAGCTGCAAAAGTTGAAGAGTTATACCCTAAAACGTAGACATATGCTGTTTGGGACTTGGATTTTTACTTTACTCAACTCTAAAAAAAAAAACTCAAGGTTACTCATACGCCATAGCGTACTACTGGAAGAAAAAAACAAATCTCAGAAGCATAAGTCTACGTTTTAGGGAATAACTCTTCAATTTTTGCGGCTAAAATTCTGAAATTTTAGATTTGGAGCATTTATTGGACACAGAGCGCTGTCGGCGAAATTAATCGGTATCGGATGACTATAACATATAGAACACATATCGCGATTTTGGGCCAAGGAAAAAAGAGCGCATTCTAGTTTTCCTATACCGAAAGATAAATTATTATTTTAAAATACCGTTCATATATTGTATTGACTTATCTTTAAGAAATTTGCAAAAAAAAAAATTAAGATATATTGTACACAACAAGAGATAATCGCGAAAATATGCGATTTTGGGCATTCAGCCTCCATAACCGGAAATCAGGCTATATCTCGAAAACGGATCATCCGATTTTAATTTGGATTTCATATCTGGATTCAGCATAAAATTCTGCTTCAATTCGATGTGCACATTGGCCTGGATATTTTTTTGTCGATTTTTGCCCAATTTTTATTTTCAAAAATTCGTCTTGAACCATAAAAACCAAATTCCGGAACATCAAAATTAATTTTAGACAAATGTCGTGGAGGAGTTTTCTACTCAGAAAAATTAGAGGAATCCGAATTTAGATGGCGCGGTATCGATTAGTTTCCCTCCATACAAATCGCCCCACCCTAATATACACGCCTAAATACATACCCATAAATGCATAAATGTCACGAATTCGGTTAAAATAAAAAAAAAATGAAACTGTGTGTGACACGTGTGATCCTCTTCAAAATGCCCATCACTACCACACCACACATTTCTTACTGGCAAATTTATTTATGGTCAGTTAGCGTTTTTTTCGATAACTCATACCCTAAGCACTCCAGTTACTCTCAATTTTTTATTTACTTTTTTCATTCCCAAAAAATAACATCCTGTCGCTCAGCCCGAAGCTCATAAAACATTCTGTTGGATGTTATCTTCTAGCGTCACTTATCGCCTGTTGGCTGTGCATGCATATTTCACTAGAACTCCGTTTTTTTTTAGCTCTCATCTTTTTCATTAGTTGAATGGTTCACCAACCAGCGCGCTGTCATACCATCGCTGTGCTTCCGGTATTTCCATTTAAATCCTGTGGGCTTCTTATTTATGCACTCCATTCGGCGCTTTCTACTTTTAAGTGTGAATTTGGAATGTGAATCAAATGCGCTTTTATTTATTTTAATTGCCTTTTCTATGGTTAAACCGCTAATAAATTGGATGGCATTTCGTTGCATGTGCTCAGTTGCAAGCTTTTTTGTTTTATATCAGTAAAAAGCTTTCTTATTTGATTTATTTAAATGTAATCTAAGTACGCTCGAAATAAATTAAACTTGGTTGACCATCCTAAAAACCACTTTACCTCTTTTCTGATAACACGAATGTTCTTTTATTGGACAGTAAAATTAGATTTCCTTTAAATTAGATTTCCATTACAGCTAACAAAAATTAATATCGCCCACCTGCTTAAAATATCCGCAAAATTGCTAAAATCCACCCAATGAAGGTGAGTGTATCAATAAATTTTTTTCATATGAGTTCATCACCTGCTGTCCATCACGTTCGGCGCAGCAGGAGTGCAAGGCACGTTTACCAAAACAATCTAAACGAAAACTCATCAAAGGAAAAAATCGGCCACTTTCACAGCAGTGCCTTGACCTCTCTTTTCCCCATTCAATGCAAAGGGTGGCGTGATCAGCAACAGCAACATCGGCATTATCAACCAATGAACAGTTGCCGCATCGGAGCTCATCAAGCAGATGCAAACACCCACACACACACGCACGCGTGCAAATTCGATCTCAATGCATAACAAACAAAGAATGCAATGCAATTTGATCGTAAAATGCTTATCAAGCGTTGTATTGTGGTGGGCCGTGATCTGAGATGCGATGAGTAAGTGTTGCAATCGTTCGTTCGATCTGCGCAAAAGTGCAGCCCAGCAGGTTGGCGCATGATTTGCTGCTTTTTGTTTGCCACAAATTCTGCAACACACTCACTCACTCGCCGCTGGTCGTTGACATCGTTTTGGCATAAATTTATATTTTATGCCGATTTAATAGCGCCACAGTGGACGAAATGGAATTCTACGCCTTTTGCTACAATTTTCAATGAATCCACTCCGAATACAAGGTGGTGCGCAGAAAGCGCAAAAACGCTAAGACTCTAAATAGCAGCCTTTGAGGCGCTGTCTTTCTACTATTTTGACCTTATTAGGCTCAGAAGTCGCAGAAACCATTTCACAGCCGTGGGATCTACGCATTGTAAGATTATCTCAGTTATATAATGAGATCTCATCAGTGAAAGGAGTCAATGCAAAATGGCACCTTTTCCTTATTTCCAAGGCTTTAAAAACCCCTTTCAAAACTTTAACAGCACCTTGTATATGATGAGACCTGTGCGGATGATGCTGATGGTGCTTGATGATTGTTAATAGCCAATTTCTTGGCGGTTGATCGTATTGATATTGAAATCGATAAAAGAAGAATATTGCTTGGCATTTATTGGGTAATTCAAGCAATATTTAAGAATACTTTCGACAAAGAGCTTACAGCGCATTGAAAGTAGAGAAGGAGATGCAAAGCCGCATTGGCTGGTGTGTGGAGCCAATTGCAAAGAGCAAAAGATACCTGATGAAAAGCTGAAAAATTCACAACTATTACCATAATCATCAACGTTGTAAGGGCCATTGTCACCAGCGCGTACAGCCGCTCTCTTACCTATAACTACGAATATATGACACATGGATATCCAGCAAAAAGATTGGGCTTATAGCTGTAACCTAAGCTATTAAAATGGATTACGCTGGCAGCGCTGTTTGCTGTTAGGCACTCATTGGGCCGTACTAATAAAAACCAAGTAAATTATTTTACTTAGATTTTAAAAATTTGAAAATAATTTGTATGAACCAAATTTCAAAATTTGAGTAAAAGGTCTGAAATCTTAAGCAAAAGCAAATGCTTGGCTTTTATTAATATGACCCATTCTCTCTGATACAAACTTTTTAATATTTAATCTTCGGTTATGCGCATATACATATCTCAAAGAGAGAGAGAGAGGAAATTGAATTTTATGAGCAAAAGTGCAGCGAAACAAAATACAACTTTCCATTAAGGCAGTACCACAGTAAGTCTTATTATCAGGAATTATCTAAGCCTTATTTCCATGGCAATAAGCCTTTGGAGTAAGGTTTCTTCTCAGAGAGAGACAGAGTAGTCCTTACGGCCTGACAACACAAGACAATCAGTCTTATTTTAAACATTTGCCCAAACAACTTTTGTTCGCTTAGAATTATCAGGCCTTTTTCCTAAGCCTTTAAATTTTCTAGAATAACTCTTAAATAAGGCGTAGATTTTTTTCTGTGTAAATACATATTTGCATATACGTACATACATGCATTCAATTGTTCGAGTAACACAGCTCATCATCCAACTAAAAGCCACAATCACTTCTTAGCCTTTTTGACTGAATGTGCATTTTTTTATGTGCGATGACCAAAGGAAAGTATTGAAGTGTGCTATTCAATTGGAAAATAAAAGGTGTTATTTATGTATTGGTAATTTGAGTTCACTTTGTTTGTGAGAACTTATGCAGTTATTAAAATATGTTTCCCTTTATAATAATACTCGTATTTATAGTTCTTTAAGCTCATCCATATACGTATGTGGCCGCTGTGGTGCAGTGGGTAGAGTGCTCGCCTGCTATGCCAGAGGTCTCGGGTTCAAACCACGGTCCGAGCAAAACACCAAAACAATTTTTCTAATTAGTAAAAATCCAATTATTGGGTTTTTTAAGAGCAGCGGTCACCTTTCGGCAGTGGGCGGCATACCCTCCGAGAGTATTTCTGCCATGAAAAAGCTTCTCACAAAAAATGCATTCGCCGTTCGGAGCCGGCATAAAACTGTAGGTCCACCCAATTAGTAGGAAAAACAAAAAGGAGCACACCTCGAATTGGGAGAGAATCTCGGCCATAAAACTCGTCAGAGTTATAATAGCGCCATTGTATTATATATTATATTATATTATATACGTATGTAACAGCAAAGTAGTTGACTAGTGATTCACGCTGGCTGATAGCCATTAAAAATTATTAAAATATGGCACTAATAATTGAATTGCCAATAATTATAAGTAGAGCAGATTATAATAACGAATTTGGTGGTCGTTGAATAGGTTTAGTGTAAAAGAATTTTAAACTCGAAAACGATTCGAAAAATGCGCCAGTTATTAATACTTTAAATGCCTACCTCATAAGAAATTTTCTGGTAGTTATATGGCAAATATGTTGGCAGCTGCCTTAAGAATATTATAGGCAAAGCGCAAGAGTAATCACTCCTTGAGTCTTAAGGCGTTTTTTCCGATACTCATAGACTAGAGAGATCAACATAACTCCAAGTTTCAAAAGCTTTGTTCCTCTAATGCGCTACAGAGTCAAGAGTCAATAAGACACGTGACGATCACGAAGTAATCTTCCATTAAAAACATGAGCTTAATATGCTTTATATTACATTTTATTACACACAATACAAAAACGCTAATACTTAATAATCGATTTTGCAGGTTCGCTTGTACTTCTCGCAAATACCCGATGACAAAGTGCCATATGTGAATAGTCCAGGAGAACAATATCGAGTGCGACAACTGCTACATCAACTGCCGCCACACGATAATGAGGTAAGATATTTAACAAGAATATATGTATACAAGCATTAATACCTAAATACTACATATTTAAGGAATAAAATGAAAAAAAAACTAGTTCATATGCACTAAAAAAAGGTCATGGTTTTTTAAAAACCAAACACAATATACAAAATAACACCAATCCACCCCCTGCCGCATATAAAAACCGCCAACAAAACAGTTTTTTTTTTGTGCTTTTATTTAAATTGAACTTTTGTTTTTATCTGATTTAAGCAACGAGACTCATAAATGGTGGAAATGCTGTTAGTTACACAAAGCAAAATGTTCATGAAATAGCATAACGAATGGCATGCAAATAAAATGAGATTAGATCACATGAATATAGGTCAGCTAAACTAGTAAACTATTGTTGACAGCCTTTGTTGTTGGCAATTAAAGAAAATAGAAAACTCAAGCATGAAGTTTTCACCCACGCACTTCTCTACATATTTTCTGTACATTTTGCCATAAATAGCTGCAAGTTTTTTTTTTATACAAAACCTTGCATTTTTAGGCATTTGCTGCTATGAGTTCTACGCAACTTTTTATACCCGAGACGCCACGTATTTTTTTAAAGCTTAGCAAATTGCTATCTGCTTATTCAAAGGCTAAAATTATGTACCTATAATAAAATAGAATGAGCTACAGAGTCATATAAACATTTGTCACGGTTTAACTTGCTCAAAAGTTTAAGTTAAACTTGTGAGTTTCTAAAAAAATTACTTGCCACTTAAGGCCTTGAAACCTTTCAACCTCTCGTTAGGTCATTGAAGATCGATAAAATGTTCTTCTTGATGCATCTCCTCGAGGAATACAATAATTTTGCTAGCCAATACGGGGTATATAATATTCAGTTGCATGTACATACCTACTCTCTTCTTTCTTCTAAGTTAACCCAATTCTTACACTTATTTACCTGCATATATACATAAATATAAATGTATACATAACTTATTTGGCATTTTCGCATCTCAATAAGTGTTTAACGTTCCAACATACATAAAACAGCAACAACAAAATTGCCCCAATTTCTTACTGTCCAGCTTAACTGGTGCGGTACTACACCGCCGCCTGGCAGGATCAGCATGTGGTGATCGCTTCGCTTAGCTAGAAAAACTCATATGATTTGCTTTATTCACAGTACTGTTGTACCGCTGCGCACATGTGCATATACATACATATGTTCATGCTTTGAACTTGCACTTCACCATTTGTGTTCAACAACAAGTTTTCACGCACTTCCCACTGTGCCAAAATTGGCTCTTCTAGCAACGACATACTAGTATAAACTCTTTCAAGCGCAGTCATATGCAAAATAGCCGATAGATGCAAATGCTGATTGGCAGTGGCAGCGGCAGCGGCAGCGTCAGTGCGACGTAATGTGAATTTGCTTTTTAACTTGCTCAAGTAGGTACTCGTGTGAAAATCTATGTACGTTCTTTAAATGTATAATGGATGTGCTTGAGTTAGCGCAGTCAGCGGGAGTTTGACAAAGAAGCAAAGTTCTAATGAGCTACAATAAATTTAACAGCGAATGTGAGAGAAATGTATGAAATTATGAATATGGTCGTACTTTTGTTCAAGAAATTAGCGATCTTTCACAAAAAAAAAAAAAAACAAGTTGCGTTTCTTGAAGTTCCCCATGTAGATAATAATATGAGTAGCGAAGCTTTAGATATCGCGCCATTAGATTTACACTAAAAATAAAATTTCGTAAAATAACTACGAAACACTTTCGTAGTCTAGAGATTCGTAATATGTACGAAAGTTTCGTATATATTACGAAAGCATTTTTCTCAACAAAATCTAATTTTACGAATCTTTCGTAAATATTACGAAAGGGCTTTCGTAAACCATTTTCTAATATTTTTTTCGTATATATTACGAAATATTTCGTAAATATTACGAAACACTTTCGTAAATTTTCTTAAAATTATCTTTACGAATAATTTCGTATATTGTACGAAAGTTTTCGTAACATTATCAAAGGATTAAAAGATTTACGAAATACTTTCGTAATATATACGAAATACTTTCGTACAATAATATTTTACTGTACAAGTCTTCTTTCATTGTAAAGTGTTGAGTCGGTGCAATAATATCAAAAATTATTTTAAGTAGTAAGTGCGTAATGAAATAATGCGTAAAAGAATAATGCATTGTATATAAAAAGACAATATTGATATACAAAATAAACTGTGATATTTTCCAACTTAATTAAACTTAAAGGTGAGTACATTAGTTGCATTTACTTTTTCCTTTTTTCGGTCTTATGTATTTTCCTAAATAAATACTCAATAAAATAATATAAAGAGATATTTCTACACTCAGAGAAAAAATTTTAAAAACATATGAAAATGTGCTTAAAATTGGCAAAAACGTATTTAAAAGTGATGTAGATACGACCATTTTTATTTTAAAATGGTTCATTGTAAAATTGTAAAATCAAGAAAACATCTTAATTTAAAAATATTTATTTTTAATTCAAGCCCTATGAGATTTTTAACCTGAAACTTGCGCTTTTATTCACTTAATTTTAATTTTCAATTTAAAAATTATTCTATTTAATCCAAAATACATTTTTATTTCAAAAGTTTCATTTTAAATTTACAATTTTCATTTTTAAAATAAAATCGACCTGGTTTAAAACGTGCATTATAGAAATAAATTTTTTTTTTCTCCGAGTGTAGCTGCTTGAATTTTAAGGTTTTAAGTAGTTTCCCTTTATCTTTATCTTTATCTTTATCTTTATCTTTATCTTTATCTTTATCTTTATCTTTATCTTTATCTTTATCTTTATCTTTATCTTTATCTTTATCTTATGCCGTTTTCTTTTCTCGAAAAAATGTTGCCCTGGTTGATTTTCTTAGCCATTTTGTAAGCTTGTGTGGTGATTTCAACGAATGTTGTCCTCTGACTAAGTAAGAGGGCACCATTAACTACAAATTCAGCCATTTTATAGAAAGTCGTGTTACGTAATTCGATAATTGAGATATCAAAGGGCAACATTTTTTGTCAGAAAAGAAAACGCCATTAGTCTTAATCTTATGGCGTTTTCTTTTCTCGAAATAATGTTGCCCTTTTTGATTTTCTTAGCCATTTTGTAAGTTTGTCTGGTCCTTTTACCAAATATTGACCTCTAACTAAGGAAGAGCGCACCCTTATCTACAAATTCAGCCATTTTAAAGAAAGACAGGATACGTAATTCGATAATTGGGATATAGGAGGGCAACATTTTTTCGTAGAAAAGAAAACGCCATTAGTCTTAATTTTTAATTTTTATTTTTCTTTGTTTTTTCATTTTCTTTTTTTTTCTTTTTCATTTTCTTTTTTTCTTTTTCTTTTTCTTTTTCTTTTTCTTTTCCTTTTTCTATTTCTTTTTTTTCTTACTTTTTCACAGGGGTATCTGTTTAAGTGGATCGGAACGACATCCACATTTGCAAATTGCGATTTCCAAAGTTTCCAATGTTTGTAAGAACACGTATAGGCAATAAGTACCTCTTATTTTATTAGTTACTAAAATTAATATTAATATAAATATAAAATATTAAAATAAATAAAAAACTTTTAAATGAATTGAATAAATTAATTTCAGTAGATATTTAAAACTAAAATGAAATTATCTAAACTTATTTCTTATGCATATATAAAACATCTTTCTCTTATCATTATTTTATTGATATACATATTTTGAAAAAGTTTTCAAATTTCGTTGAAATATACATCATATGTACATAAATATATGTATGTAATAATTAAGGTATTTTTAACTTTAAGCTAAAAAATAATTTGGTCAATTGTACAACAATTTGACAGCTCTAAGAGCCTTCGTAAATGTACGAAAGCGGTTTCGTAATATTTACGAAACCTTTCGTTGCTCAAAAGTACGAAAGTATTTCGTAAATAGTACGAAAGCCTTTGTAAATACTACGAAAGTATTTCGTAAATACTACGAAAGTATTTCGTAAATACTACGAAAGTCTTTCGTAAATAGTACGAAACCTTTCGTAAATACTACGAAAGTATTTCGTAAATAGTACGAAAGCCTTCGTAAATATACGAAAGTATTTCGTAAATACTACGAAAGTATTTCGTAAATAGTACGAAATAGCTTTCGTACTATTTACGAAACTATTCGTTGCTCAATTTTACGAAAGAATTTCGTAATATGTACTAAAGATTTCGTAATATTTACGAAATATTATTTTGAGTGTAGTAGGTCTCCTAGTGGCGGTTACGTCAGCCCTGTGCCTGAGAGAGTCATCCTATTTGTGTACAAAAGCCACAGGATACTCAAGTATTTTGAGCAATATAAGTTTACTACCTTATAGCAAGGCCGTATTTAGGGGGGGGTTTTGGGTGTTTGAACCCCCCACGAAATTCTGGAAGATACATTTTACTTCTATCATATTCAAAGCTATATGTTGAAAACACTAGTTTACAAATAATTAATTTGAGAAAATACCAAAAATTTCAGGTATAGGGGAGGGCTGGCATGAACCTGCTCAGGTCAAAACCATTTTTTTATGGTTAGGTTTTTGAGATAACGTAATTTTGGTTACAACTTCAATAAAAAATTCTTTTCGCTGAAGTTACAAATACCCGCAAACCGTATCTACTCCATTCGAAAGATAATTAAAGTACGCTTCTAACGACATACCACTTATAAATTAAATTATGTTACATACATTTTCTAAAATTTTAGCATATTTCCTTATAACTGCATAAAATCAATGCATAGCTGAAAATTCATTACTCGGGTTATATTAGTGTCTGAATTATAACATTTTGTGCGTTTTTCGAAAGATCCCATATATGGGATGTGTGCGTTGTTATAGTCCGATTTCACCTATTTTCAGTCAACATTTTATTGATTTTTTGCGATTATTGAAAAAATTTGGTTTTTATTGGGGTTTTTATAAGAAATTGTAAAAATCAGGAAAGTTTTATTCTTTTTAAAATTATTCTGTTTTATTGCAAAGCGTATTATTAAAAAGATTCGACGAATACTTTATTTTTGGCGATTTTTCCAAGTGAAACAAAAAGGATGTTTTATGGTCGAAAAACTCGGCTAGGTGACCCAACTATACAAAAACGACTTCACAGATCAAAGGACATTAGAGGGAAATATATAGGTTCCCAAGCAGTGTTTGCCAGCATAACACCAACAGTCTCAAAAATAAGCTGTTGCTGTTTTGCGAAAGTTATCATAATTTTTTGAGAACTTTTGAATTTCGATTTCCTTTGAAAATATCTGAAGTCGAAGCACTGAACAGTCGAATATATTTTTTTGTTTATTTGTGCTGTTGCTTTACTGTGTAATTTCAAACAGATCAGACGACAGCAAAGCACAGATAAACAGAATTTTAGTTTTCAGTGCGGCTTTTTAAAATTGTTTTTTTGTACATTACAATTTCGATTGTGTTCCCATAAATTAAAAAAAAAAAAAACAACCACAACACTGCTGTAAAAACTCGAAATTATGTTTGCCCTAGCTGTGCTGTAAAAATTTCCACAATACAGCAACAGTCGAGTATAATTTTTTTAAACTTAAGGCTGCCCAGTTGCAGTACAGTAGAACGCTGTTTATTTTTTAAATGAAAATGAAATTCAATGGAAATGAAAAAAAAAAGTTGAAAATAATTTCAAACCCTGCTCAAAAGACTAAAATAATGACATATCTATCAATCTATCAATTTTAAAAATCGGATGTTAAATAACAATGTTGCAAAAAAAACAAGTTAGAGTCTCAACATAAGCTAAAAATCTTGGGGCGGACTTTCACATCTGTTTTCGTTTCCACATGGTTGGGTAATCTAACCTAGTTTTTCGTCCATAAAATATTTTTCTTTTTTTTCACTTGGATAAAATCACCAAAAATATAGTATTCATCGTGCATGCAATAGAACAGTCTAATTTTTAAATGAATAAAAGTTTCCTGATTTTTAAAACATCAAGTTTTGTAAAAAAAAATTTCTTCTAAATATCACTTTAGAAACCAGATTTTTTTTTATTATTTTTATTTAGTGCACGAAATAGGTTATATATTTTTCTCAAAAAAAAACCAAAAAAAAATCTACGATGAAAACCCCCGACGTAAAAAATTCCTGGCTACGGCCCTGCCTTGTAGTACGGACGGCTGTACTACCCCAATAGTTGCTGACAGCAACTTGGAAACAACTATTCCTAATAGGGATGACTAGGAGGCGCCAAATCGGTGCTTCTATTCACCAGGTAGCGTTTCTAACTCGAAACTGGACAACAAAGTCGGATGATTCTTTTCACAATACTTGGATCTACAGCTAGCTTTTAGGCTAACAGATCGGTGCAGGGTTTACCAGGTTGAAGTTCCAGCTATAATGGATGATCTTCACCATATAGGACATGAACCTATCCACAATGGTTTATTTATCTTCAGCGACAGCCAAGCAGCACTTAAGTCTTTTAGCTCCCACTCGTTCAATTCTGAATTAGCACTAGACTGTCGCCGATCTCTATAGGAGATGGCCAAACAGACCTTTTTACACCTCGTGTGGATCCCGGGACATAGGTATATCAATGGCAATTGTAAGGCAGATGAACTTGCAAGGCGAGGCACTACCGAGCAGGTTCTTCCTGACAAAGAACACATAGGTATGACGTTTACCACATGCAAGCTCATGCCAGAACCCAGTATGTCGAACATCAAGGCAAAATGGGATCATAAGCGATATCGTCAAATATGTACCCTAAGGAGAGAGGAAATCTCCAACCTGGTGAGGATATTCACATGACACTGTCTCATTGTGAAACATGCAGAGAGGCTAGTACACCCTATTGCAGATGCTGCAAGGTTGATGAGGAAGAGGAGACAATCGAACACCGCATTTGCCGCTGCCCGGCTCTTTACAGCGTCAGACAACGATTTCTTGGGACTCATTTCCTGGATAGCCTATGTAAGGTCGCGGACGTCGTAAAGGATCTGGTGAACTTCATCAGGTTTTCAAACTGGTTCAAAAACGAGGAGTAATCCGGTTTCTTCTGGTATACCAATGGGCTTCCGCACTGGCCTAAGTGTGCCGCTTTAGCGGCGGCTACTCCAACCTAACCTAGATAATAATATGTGTAGCGAATCCGCTTTTGCCGAACTAGGCCAAATCGCAACGGTTGCAACCGAGTAGTTAATCGCAGCGAGTGAAATTGAACGAATGTTCTCGATAGCGATTGCAGTGTGCCAAAAGCAATTAATATTGCTCGCATGGCTCCGCCGCGAATTGGGACTTGATAAAAAAAGATTAAAGCGTGAATAACGGGTATTCATGAACAATGATGTGTAAACAGTTTCGAAATCGGATATTTATTCCCTTTTCCTTATTCCTTTTTTTCTCAGTTTTCTATGGATTAAAAGGCGACTACCGTTTTTGTAATTTTTGTTGTCATTGTGACTGCTACTATTTTGTTCTTTTTGTTTGTTTTGGTTTTTGGTTTTTGGTTTTTGACTTTTGATTTTTTATTTTGTTTTGTATTGCTCAGAAACATGCAAGATCATCCAAGTCCACGTTTGACCCATATCTGGAGACCCGGCCTATGAATCGTAAAGAGTAGAGCTCCGTGTAGAAGTCCTGCTCAACACCTTTCATTTGATACCAATATTGCTCAGAAACATTCCGGGTTAATATGGGGTCACATTTTGACCAATATCTCGGGACAGGACCTCGGAATCATAAAGATTAGGGCTCCCTGTAAAATCCCTGCTCAAAGCCTTTCGTTTGATATCAATATTCCTCAGAAACATTCAAGAATCATTCAGGTCCTCGTATTGCCCCATATCTCGGGACCCGACATAGGAATCATAAAGAGTAGAGATCCGTGTAGAAGGCCTGCTCACGATCTTTCATTTGATACCAATATTGCTCAGAAACATTCAAGGATCATCCGGGTCCTCGTTTTGACCCATATCTGGAGACCCGGCCTAGGGGTCACAATTAAAAGAGCTTCAGATCAAAGCCCTGCTCAAAACCTTTCATTTGATACCAATATTGCTCAGAAAATTAGATGTAGGTATGCATATCCATACATTTGCATACATGTTAAAAACAGGTTGGTCCTTTTTATTTTGCCTATTTGTCGCATTGTTGAAGAAAACAACAACTTCACTTCGCTTCGTTGCTGTTGTGTTGATATTTGCATTTGCACGGTTATGCATGCAAGCATTTGTAAGTACATGTCTATCTACCTACCTACCACTGGCAATGCCAGGCGATTCACACGGACACAGCAGCGCACTAACACAAAGGTCATTTACGGTTTTCGCGTAAACTTTACCTGTTTTTCGAAATTACTCGTAGCTACAGCAAAGATGTTTACACATCAAAAATCTGTGTATCTGTAATCTGAGCAGATGTTTAACTCATATAGATTAGGGGATGACTCAGAGCTTAAACTTGCGAAGTTCTTTTTAACAAGGAACGCTTACTTCACAGAGTAACATTTTCCTTAGAAATGCCATAAGCAACTAAAATCCCAGCGCGCTTTGCGCACCGAAACTTAACTAAATAATCAACCATGATCTTTTGCATACCTAAGGTATTTTTTTCCTTTAACGCATCTAAAATGCTCTACATTAACTGATTTGTCGTATGAATCACTCACGCAGACACGCCTATTTGCCGTAGTACTCGTACAACAAGAAGAAAGTACCGTTGCATTTTCGGCGAAAAAATGCATCATTCCAAACTCTTAGTAGGGCATTGGTATACGAAGAAATACCAAACGAAAAACAGCAGCAACAAAAATAGCAGTTGATGCAGATAAAACGAGTGAGTCGACCGCATGACATTGCAACCGAATTTGACAGACAATTGTGGTATTCAGCCGGCGACATATTTGCATATAACAACAATGTCAGCAGAGCAACAAGCAACAGGAAACAGAGAACAGCACCCACATTGAATTTATTATAATTGACAAAGAAAAAAGCCAGCGAAGCAGCAAACTACGGGAACTGCATGCTGTAACAAACAAATCATGCGTAGTTGAATAGGGGTATATATGTATTAGACAGGGACCGTAACGATTATCATTTTTATAAAAAAAAAATCATTTTTAATCGTTATAATTTGATTTTTATTTTTTCGATGAAATTTGATCGATATTTTATGATTTTTATTTTTTCGATCAAAAATAATTGTTATTACTGGATTTAAATTTTTCCTATGAAACTTGATCGATATTTTATGATTTTTATTTTTTCGAACAAAAATAATTTTTATTATTGGATTTAAATTTTTCCGATCATAATAAACTCTAAAAACTTGTTTTTTTTTTGCTAATTTTGTTCTCAAATAGAACTGCGCCAATGTTGGCACAATCGTCAACTTCAAGCCATCAAATATAGGATTCACTAACGTTTGAAAAAGTTTACTACAGAGATGCTTAACGAACGAACGGATTCTATTTCGTTTTGTTAATTCACAATGCTAAATTATCAAAATGGTTTTGTTTCGTTAATTCGCAACGCTAAATTATCAAAACCATTTCGTTTCGATAATTCACAAAACTAAATTATCGAAATGCAACCGGTAACGTTGAAACGAAATAAATCAACAAAAAGATTGCCTGCACGAGGCGCATACATACACAGCTGTCACTCAAATCGTAGCACTTCGTGTGCATATGCATATATGCATGTATGCGAGTACTCGGCCGATTGCTCGCGACAGCATTGCGAGCGCACTAAGCATTTCAACGTTATAAATTTGGTTATGATAACGCTAATCAACGAAATGAAATCATTTTGATAATTTCTTTTCGCTAATCAACGAAATGGTATTATTTCGATAATTTCATTATCGTTATTTTGCGACTATAAATTATTTTGATAGTTGTGTAAACGGTAAAAACCTGAATAGTTTCAGCGGAAATGATTGCTTTTTTTCGGTAAACGATAATATTAACGTTACGATGCATCCTTGGTTTACTATGATCGGAGAAAAAATAAAAAAATATTGATTAAAGTTGATCGGAAAAATTTAAATCCAATTATAACAATTATTTTTGATCGAAAAAATAAAAATCATAAAATATCGATCAAGTTTCATCGGAAAATTTTAAATTCAATAATAAAAATTATTTTTGATCGAAAAAATAAAAATCGTAAATAATGGTTATTTAAAAATTTAAAAAATAAAAATCTTTAGAATAAAGATGAGCTCATATTTGGATAGAGTGTGCTAAAATCATTATGTCGGCATACTTGCATTTTATTGTTAAAGAAGTTTTCATAATGATTTTTTCATCCGAAAAAATGAAAATAACGATTAAAATCGGTCCCTGGTATTAGATGAGTTTTTTTTTTTTTTTTTGTATGGGAATCTTTAAACCTCCTCAGATCCTCCCTCCGGCACCGGAATATGAAAATAGGCTGTTTTAGAGTAAGTAAACTGAAAAAAAAATTAACTTTTCCAAAAACTGGATGGAGCTACACCGAAAACCGCGCAAATTCCCAGAATTTCAAGGTATGTTTAGATTTATTTTTTAGATTTTTAATAGCTATACATTTCTGGAAAGCGCATTAAATAACGCAGCCTACCGTGTGATTTAGTTGAAAAATAATGTCCGCTTTCGGAAAGAGTATAGGGCAAGAAATTGAAGATTCATTAGAAAAAAAGAAAATGATCACTTTAGACCGCCGTATTACCTTCCCTGGGAAGTGTACCAAAAAACGGAATACGCCATTCGATTTAGCGGTTAATTCTTCGTATGGGTGGATATACATTTTTTTTTTCTCGTGCAAAATCCCAACTTTTTTCATACATAAATCTAAACATACCTTGAAATCCTGGGAATTTGCGCGGTTTTCGGTGTAGCTCCATCTATTTTCATATTCCGCTGCCGGAGGGAATATCTAAAAAAAACGCATCTAATGTGTATGTATGTATTATTTGTATTCGGAATGCATTCAAAAGGCAATCATACAACAAAATGTCGGTACGTTGCGATTGGAACAGCATGACATGTGTCCACACTTCGTCATCAATGTGATTTGACAAACCAGCAAGACTGTCGCTTCTAACTTCGCTCTCACCCTCTAACTGCATTTGTTTTGATAGCCTTTCTAGCTGACTCTAGTTTTATACCCAGTAGTGCTGCCACATAAAAGCTAAATTAACTCAGAATATTTTTATGCCGAGGCAAAGGCAAGATATCTTGAGCATTAAAAATAATTTCATTCTACTTAAACTTACTTTTGGGTATAAAAATTTCATTAGCACTCGAGCCCAAATACCCATAACCGCTTTGGTGTGTCATTTGCATACAACAAACAAAACAGCAGATAGTTGCAATGAAGCGTAGTTAGTCAGTTTGAGACGTGCAATCAGAAGACAGACAGACATACAAGCAAACTGCGATGACGGCCACTCACGGCCATGGCTACGTCCAAGCACAGGTACGTGTAAACTACTGGTGTTGCTCTTGCTCTTGCTGTTGCTGTAGTTGAAGCCGCTGCTGCTGCTGCTGCACTTAATCGCGAAAATGATTGTCATTATTCAAGAGCACGTCAACAAAGTTGCATGCTTCACATGCCACACGAATCAACGAATGAATGCATGAGCGAATGTCTGTCTAGGTACTTGCCACCGTCATCTCGCCGTCTGAAGAGCGAGGTAACTGGAATGATCGCAAGCATTATTAACGTTGTTTGACTGACTTGCGTAATAATCGACCAGCCGCAGTGTGTGTGTGTGTCCCTACCACTTCATCCACCACAATTGTGCAACACTTGATTGACCATCGGCTTGCATCATGCATCATCCTAACTGCTCTTAAGCATGCCACACACTAAACACACACACACCGTCACTGCCTATTTACCTATGAATTCTATGTATGTAGTTTGTAAAGATTGACTGACGTTGGGCTGCTGTGTGCGTAGCTGTCATTTTGATCGCTACTTTGCTGTTTTACTTATTTCCTAGAAGTAATTTTCGAATTGCTTTGTTTAGAATGCCAAGTAAATAAAGAATCTTAAATTTAAAAATAAATAAGTACATACTTGGCTACCGACCACGAAATTTCATTTTAGTTGCCACTTAGTTATTATTCCTATGAAAATATGGCTACACATATTTATGTGAGAAATAAGTGGGGATTAACGAAAGTTTACAAATAATTACTCTTAAGTTTCTTTCCAACGAAACTTTATTAGTCCTCCTCCCTTAGAAGCTGAAAATTTCAACATAATATTTACTATTTAATTTTTCTACTTACTTACAGGTTCGCTACTGTCACTCATTGACGGATGAGGAACGCAAAGAACTTTGCCTATTCTCAACGCAACGAAAACGTGACGCTCTCGGACGTGGCAATGTTAGACAGTTGATGAGCGCTCGACCATGCGATGGTGTAAGTATTGCTACTTTTCATTGGAAACCAAATTTTCAAATTACATAAAATACACTGCGCTATTGCTTAGGATATCTGCAGGAAACTTAATAACTAGTGAACAAAATTTCTAGTTCCGAACTAGCGAAAAGCGGTCAAAAAGGAACTAGCTCAATTGTAGTTGGACCCTCAGCAGTGCAGAAGGAGTGAATTGAGTGATCGTTATAAGACGCACTTTGATTTGTATGCACTTTCGAAGTGACAAAAATTCTATGAAAATTTTTCGTTCACTCAATTGCCGTCGGCTTTGCATATTTATTTCTGCAATTCTCAGATGGTTAGTGAAGCATTTTATATAAAGAGTTTTCTATTTGCATCTCTTATGAAATGAAATGTTCCCCTAATTATGCTTTTCCGATCCCTCAGGCTTATTTTTAATTTTTTTTTTATTTTATTACTTTTTAAATATTATTGTAAATTTTTATTAAATAAAAAAATAAAAAAATATTAGTTAAAAAAAAGATTGAAAAAAAAAAATTATCATCCACCTTGACACCGGCAGGATTCGAACCCGCGACCCTCAGATTGAAAGGCACATGCGTTAGCCAGTCGGCCATCGCGCCACTTGATCGAAGTGTGTCAAAGGCTGCACTTAAGCTGCGGATGTAAAACTGTAGAATTTGTAGATATTTGCAGCTAGTTCAGAACTATCGAAATTGTGCCAATAAACGAACTAGTGAAAACTGTAGAATTTAGTTCTAGTTCGGAACTATCGAAAATGTAGTGCAGAGGGCGACAATTGACACCGCCTAGGACATCACCGTGTTAAATTCGCCAGTTGATAACATGCAAAAATGATTTAGCTCGCACTAGTAGTGTCGAAAAATGCACTAGAAGCGACATAGTTCGGAACTAGAGATTTTCCCTACAGGGTATATGCACTTTGAGTGGGTTATGGCCAAGCATGGGCACCAACACAAGCGAACAAGCAGAGAGCGTGAGCATGTAGTAGTGTGCTTAAAATTGCACAGTGAGGCAAAATTCAAAATTTTTTCGTAACTTCGTGTGTTGATGAAAATTTAATTATATCAGATTTTATAGCATGAAAATAGAGGTTATATTAGAAATAGGTATGCTTGTAGATATAAATTTAATAAAATATAAATGTTGATTTATTTCGATTCACATTCGAATTAATTGCAATTTCAATATAAATGCATAAAAAATTAACCCATTTTCAATTTTAAAATAATACTTCATTTGATTTCAAATGGCTCCATTTAACACTACTGAGAATATTTAAAATAAAAAAATAATCAATTTCCCAACCAATCTTAAACATTTTAAAAAAATTTCATACATCAGTCGCCCACTGTTGTTACGGACAAAAAAAGGCATCAACCTGCTTCCATCACTGTTAAAGGCGAACTGAATCGTATCCTCGCTGAAATAATTATGCTCTGCATTTGTGTACGTATACATTTTTTTTTACGCTCGCAGCCAGGGATGTGATAAGTGGGCTTTTCCTACCAAAACTGGTCGGTTTTTTTCCTGTTGATCGGATGGTCGCACGATTTGAATTTTGGTAGGTTTTTATCTTCCTTCAAGTAAGATCACTGATTTGCTAGATTTTCCCACAACACTGTTGAAAGAACGTTTGAAAGTTCATGTATTCATGTCTCTTTCTCGCAGCAACAGTTTGCTTGAATACTTTTTGTGTTTCTCTTCGGCAGAGTTTTGTGTAAAGTGGATAAAAGAAGGTGAACGCATACGCATGAAAACCCTTTCTTCATTTTTTAGTTTGATGAAAAATGCGCTTAATGAAAATTGCTTTGGCGGGCTCACAAAATTTATTTTTAATCTGCTTACGCTTCCACACAGCTCTGCTGCACCGGGGCGCAGATTTTCTACACTTTCTTTAATAAAACCAAACTCAGAAACAAATTAGAAATAAGCACTATGCACAAAAAAAGATCTTAGATTCAATTTTGATATTTAATTAAAGTTCTGATCTCATTTGTATACCTACTTGGACCTACCTGTTAAACCATAGTCGTAACTATTTTAAAAGGTTAACATAGATTACATACACAAATTAATGTACATACATACATATGTATAAACGCATTCGTATATTATTATTTTAAGCTAAAACATGTGAAAATGCTTGAAGAGTGATATGTATGTATAAGTTCCTATATATATACCAGTTAAATGAATATATAAAAATACATAAATTTTCAAAAACCAGCTTATATGACGAATTTTGTGAAAAAAAATTTTGGTCGGCTGAAAGCTATTTTGGCAGGTTTTTGAGACGAATTTGGTCGGAAAATAAATTTCAAAGTGGCAACCCTGCTCGCAGCACAAAGAGCTCTCTTTGCCCATGTCCGGTTATGGGCAGCCAACATGCTGTGTGACCTCTTTGCTCCATTTTCATCAATTCTTTATTACTAAAAAATTTATTGATGGGCTTTAATCACTTCAAAGCATATTTGGCTCGAGGTATAACGACCGCTATGTACAACTCATTTGAAAGGGAGAAAATTTGATGTCATAGCTTTTCAAATATATGCAATTGATGACCCATTGAACGAAGAAAAGTTTCTTGCCATACACCTCGTCCTCAAACTCTGGAACGTATTTATGTACTTCCAGAAAATACTCTGAATACCGCAGCTATGTTAGGGCAGGTCTTGTTACGCACTCGGGGACGTTTAGGAAGACGAAAATCTTCCAGAAAAGATACACTCGACCTTCGTAAAAAACATATCTATATTTAACCAAGTTTTTTTGAGACTTTTTCGAAAAGACGGTTCTTCGTGTCAAACAAATTAACATAGTATAAACACTTTAAAGCCTGACTTGCTTTGTGTATTCTAAATTTTATACTCAAATATAATTTTCCGCCTCATTAACTGCGCCAAAGTCATTACACATGTCTCATCGTGTTGCTTGACGTTTTGTAAAACATCATACCAAATGCAATTAGCCAAATTCAATAAGTCAATGCCATATGCACTTCATGAACTCTTAAGAGCGTATACATTAGCTATGAAAGTACGTATGGCTATAAGTGTAGATATGTTTGGAATGCCTGCAAACCAGACCTGTTAAATTCCGATTAGGATTAGTAATCAATTAAATTATTTTGTTTTTTAATTGGTAATCATTATTTTAACTGTTTTGCAGAAAAAAAGTAATTTTAATGATTACCATTAAAAAAAATTTAAAAAAATCAAAAAAAATCAAAAAAAAATCAAAAATAATCATAAAAAATCAAAAATAATCAAAAATAATCAAAATAAAAAAATCAAACAAAATTAAAAAAAATCAAAAAAAAATCATAAAAAATCAAAAAAAATCAAAAATAATCATAAAAAATCAAAAATAATCAAAAATAATCAAAATAATTTTTTTTGATTGTTTTTGATTATTTTTGATTTTTTATGATTATTTTTGATTTTTTTTGATTTTTTATGATTTTTTTTTTATTGTTTTTGATTATTTTTGATTTTTTATGATTATTTTTGATTTTTTTTGATTTTTTATGATTTTTTTTTGATTTTTTTTTTATTTTGTTTGATTTTTTTCAATATTGTTGTAAATAAATTTGGATACGCATGCACATAAGTATCCAGGTAGGTATGTATGTTTGGTCAGATAGGCATAAAGTTTGTTTGTACAAATGTATGTGAACGCATATTAATATGCATATTATATGCAGTAAATATGGGGACAGGTGTATCCAAGTCATTGTGTATTCTAAAGCGACAACTGCACTAATTAAAATGTCGACAAATTTAGAAGTACAAAATTTGTATAGATCTTGGCTCGTTCGAAGTTTTTCGTGATAGATACGGATACAAACCCTTCCTACACCTGGGGAAGATTCATTTCTAGGTTCAGTGTAAGGACAGGGAAGAGCGAATAAAGAATTCTGATTATGACAGAGATTATCTTTACGTAAATCTATTTGCAACATAGCAAATCGTCTACTGCTTTATTATGTAGTAGGCATGCGAAGACGAATATAAATTCCCAAATAATCCTATTTGAGGAACAATGTCGGAACGTAAGTACGTAATATTTCTGCCTTTTAAAAGAATACAATAGGGCAATAACTAGGGCTGGAACGGTATGGCGTATGATGAACAATAAATACAACTTATATGAAATTAAGAATTTTTCCTTCTTTGAAAAAATTGATGAAGTGTGAAACAGACAAAGGAAATACAACTGTGCTAATGGAGGAAGAGGAATACACCGCAAAAACAGGTCAACTAATCAAAGAAATGGGCTGCCGAGTGATGAGAAAAGACCCAACGGAAGAATACCAAATGATAATAAAGCCAACAAGTGAAGACATTGGTTTTAAAGATATTGTCTGACAAAGTAAACTTTTTCTTCAAAAAACTAAAATTTAATCGTCAATATTTAAGAAACTATAAGAGTTAGAGAAAAATGTTATAGGAGCCATGAAGAGGAAATTTAATTTTCTTTCGTTTGATGTCACCATAAGGAAGATAACTCACTGTGTTAAAGAGACATACTGGATTAAGTGTACCCATTGGCCAAATAACGGTAAATTGCCGATATCTCAAAAACCATAGAATTAAAAATGAACCCGATTTTCGGAATCAGCGACCGATTTTACATATAGATAGGATAGTCACGTCCAAAGTACAGACAAAAAATTTCATTTTGTGATCCAGTGTAATCAATCAAGCCGGTAATCATTACGATTAATGATCATTATTTAACAGGTTTGCTGCAAACATACATAATATGTAGTTAAAGAATGTTTGTACGCGTGTGAACAATATGTAACTGTAATGCATCTTCTGTGACTGTCACGTGACATTGGCATTGACACAGGACAACGACGCTGCATTGGCAAATATGTACAAACATACAAACCTTGTCACTGACACTTAAATAAACGAGCGACGGAAATGTGTTAAAAAGGCACCCAAAGTAAACATGAAACTTAACTCAATGGCACTTTGCGAAGTGAGTGAATATCTGCTTATAAGTTAGATACTTGTTGTACTTTTGTGCATATTTACATACATACATAAATACCAGTGGCGGACCTAGCATAAATTGTCTGGGCAAGCCCATGTATGTGTGGAGCATAAACATTAGCCATTTACGTAATTTTCTTTGCTGTATTATCTAAAAGTCTGATTTCGTTCCGTCATTGACTTTGATCTAGAGCTCTCGATTTTTGTTTTTAACATTTTCGGGTAGCCCGAATAAATGCTTTTCAAATGCTCAAACACTCGTTTGTTTGCTTATTAACCGTATGTTTGTACGGGCATTTGAACAATTCGCGTATTTGAAGTTTGTTTTTTCTCGTTTATTTTTTTTTTTTTGTCTTCATATGTATTTTTTATTTTTGTTTTCCTGATGCACATTTTTTTGTTTGTACACTCAGAGAAAATGAATCAAAAATAAAATTTTTATTTTTATGATGAACGTTTTAAACCAGGTCATTTTTATTTTAAAAATGAAAATTTATAAATTAAAAATGAAAATTAAAAATTAAAATGTATTTAGGATTGAAAAAGGAGCATGTTTAAATTAAAAATGAAAATTAATGGAATAAAACGAAATTTTTTGGTTCAAATTTTCATAGTACTTAAAATAAAAATTAACATTTTTAAATTTGAAATGTTTTTCTTGATTTTGCCATTTTACAATGATAATCTTTAAAATAAAAATGTTCGTATTTACATTATTTTTAAATACGTCTTAGCCCATATCTGGGGGCCCGGCCTAGCCCTTACAATTAAAATAGTTCTATCTCGAAGTCTTCATCATTTGATGCCAATATCTCACAGAAACATTCGAGGGCCATCTGGGTCCACGTTATGACCCATATCTGGAGACCCGGCCAAGGCATCACAGTTAAAAGAGTTCTATGTATGTTGAAGTCCTCATCAAGACCTTTCATTTGATATCAATATCGCTCAGAGCCATTCGAGGGTCATCCGGGTCCACGTTTTGACCCATATCTGGGGAACCGGCCTATGCATCACAATTAAAGATTTCTATGTTGGAGTCCTCATCAAGACCAATTGCTACCAATATCGCTCAGAAACATTCGAGGGTCATCCGGGTCACCGTTTTGATTGATGACGCTAAACTTATAGGGAAATCTCACACAAAAGCGCAGAGGTATTTTTAATTTCCTTATACTGGCGGAAATTTCAGCAGTAGCAAGTGTATTTGCTTATTATCCAATATCTAAAAAATGGGTGCTTTAGTGTTTGAAGAACTGAGGTCCAATTACCAAAAGTCGTGAAATATTTGATTTTGATTTCCGTCGCTTTTTAAAATTATCTTGATATTGTGCCAATAGTCGCCAAAAATCACAATCAACGCTTTTATAATCTGGTATTTGATATTTATGTTTGCATGTACATGTACATGTAAGAAATTATGTACATAAGTATGTACATGCAAACGAAAATATCAAATATGCATATGACTGTGAATACTGTTGAATGCCGAAGCCAGCTTCTCATCCCCATACAAATTTCAGGTGAAAAATAAAAAAGTGTTTTGCTAGTTTTTTTTTCAATTTAAGTATGAAAATAAGCAATTGATTTCTCCTTAGAGAAAGCGAGAAAACAAGCTATGTTATTCTGTTTTGAAAGCCACGTAAAAGCTAATGTGTGGAAACGTTAAAGCATGCTCACTGTGTTGTGATTGGCTGTACAAACAAAATACACATTGTGAGGTGGATTGGTGGTGTATTTGCGCTATTTTCTTAGCATGCTTTTAGGCACCGGATGTACAGTGGGGGGCTATATTATTGAGAACTTAAATAGTAAACGCATTTAAAACGTAAAATAACCAGATTTTAAAGAAATTTGTAAAATGAAATGAACGAAAATGTGTACGCAAGCCGGGCTTCTCGGCTTGTATGAAGCGACCGCCTCTGATAAATACGTGCACGATGTCATCAAATGTACATATGTATGCAATTGCTTATTGCATAAGCAAACTTAACTAAATCCTCTTAATGCGATTTGAAGCGTATTTGCTGATGTAGTTGTCATTGTTGTTGTTTAAGTGTTAGCTAACAAAGAAGCATTTGTTGTTGTTGTTGTGTAACTTAAAGCCCTAAAGGCCAAAACATTATGTAGTAAAAGTATCAAAAAAGAATTATCTCTTACGCAAGTGAATTTAATTGGTTTGGAAAAAGAAAATATTTCAGTTATTATACCCAGCAGTGATAGCAAACAGAGTGTTATCGTATATAACGCATTATAACAAATCACACTTAAATAAAGCAATACCTTCTTACATACACATACAATATACTCTCTCTTTCTACATACATATTTCTATTTCAATTTCCGTTAACAATAATTCAATTTCATCTCTCTTTTCATCAACACATTTTTTTCCCATATTTTACCTTAATTCCAGTGCGACGAGTTGATTTCCACCGGCGACATTGCCGTCTTTGCCACGCGCTTGGGCCCAAATGCTTCTTGGCATCCGGGTTGCTTCACCTGCTGCATTTGCCATGAATTGCTAGTCGATCTCATTTATTTTCATCGCGACGGTCGTCTCTATTGTGGACGTCATCATGCGGAGACATTGAAGCCGCGCTGTTCGGCGTGTGATGAGGTAAGCTTTTTTGATAGATACTTACGCGTAGATAATGTTTTTTTGATTGATTGTTGGGAAATGGCATTGTAATTAATATGCGCGACAGAGTATAAGAGGAAGTGAAGAGCAGCAACCGCCGTAATAGTTGTTTATATGTATGTGAATTTAGATACATAAATATCAATCAAAAAATTAATTTTTAAGGTCGCCAAATTAATGTTTGATTTCTTCTGATTATTTCTACTAAAAATACATACAATGGACAAATTTTGAAAGACATAAGTCTCTGATCTTCAATAGGCTTGACAGACGGCAGCGATAAACCGGATTAGCGCAACACTTGATTCTATTCAAATTTTACCTTGGCAGACGGTAACATAAACCGAATTACCAACGCTCTGTCTAAGGCAAATTCATTATGGTAATGGCAGGGCGAATTCGGCAATATTCGCCTCGATTCGCTTTAAATTTTTGTCCATCAGAATGTCAAACTCAAAGTCAAATATTTCTTTGTTTGACATTCTTCTGTATTCTTCTGTACACCGCGAGTTAAAAACGAGAAGAAAAAGAAGTCAGCTGTTCACTTACCATTACCATATGAATGAATTTGCCTTGGCTCTGTCCATTTTTCTATCAGCATTCGCTCGTTGTGTTCCGTCCACACTGACCGCTAAAATATATGAAAGGAAATTACATACATATGTATGTATGTCATATTTTTTCCTTATATACAAAAAGATATCGCACGTTTTATGCAACAGGGATTTAACTCGAAATTTTCGATTTCTGAGATTTTGCCACATATTTCAATAACTGGACCATGCCTTTCAGTTCAGTCTTATAAAATACTCAAAAAGATAAAAATGGCGGAAATAAAAGTCTTTGCATCTTTATAGCATAAATTTTCAACGCTTACATGTTTCTGATAAAGTAATCGAATTCAGCTTTACTCCTTCTTTATTCATTGAAATGATTCCATTTTTTATTTTAAAGTGAATTAACCCGAAATACATATTTTTTCTCTGTAAAAAAAAATCTTTTTATTTTTTTATTTTATAAAAAGTAACTTATTTTCGACTTAATTCACTTTAGAATAAATTTCATTGTAGTTTTACATGATAGATTTTCCATTTACTCCACTTTCCTAGAATTCTGAAGCCTATGATTTTCAATTAAATCAGTTTACCAGCGCACAAATTCTTAAGCAAAATCACTTTATTAATCCATACTCTACAATTACGAAAGCTTTTCGAAATAAACACATACACTTTTTATTATACTTCAAAAATTTTCAACTAATAAAGCCAATTTTATACATGAATACATACAAACTTAAGAATTAAACCTGTTAGCAGCAAACATTTTATATTATGCAGAGGTAAATAATCACTAAACCATAAACTTAAACTAGTTATTGCAGTTTTAATAATTATTTATAATAAAAATAGAACCTACAAATAAAAGTTTGGTTCCTCAATACAGTGAAAGCGAGGACCTCATGGAGTATTCCCATGACCCACATTTATTAATTGAAGTATCTTCTAGCTCAGTTGTTAGCCCGGAAACGCTAACACAACAACAAAATAATTATTTAAATCATAACGTAAGGCATAATAATGGATTCAAGAATTTTGTTTTTTTCGTGATTTTAGAGCTTCAATATTACTTTTTCAGGAGAAAATTCAGAACCGGAATTACAAAACGTCGGACTTATATACTGATGAAAGTGATGTTGATCTCAGCGATAGTAATCCCACTTTCCAAATTGAAGCTCCTCGGAAGAACTATATTTTTGATTACTCCTGTTGGTTTTCAACCAGTTCAGTTGAGTGAAAATAAGAAAAAAGATTTAAGAGAGCTCCTTCAAAAGGGTTTAATACCTCGTTTTTATGAACCATTTTATAATTCCATATTATAAATAACTTGTTTTTATATAGTACTGTAACTTTTTTTAAATTCCCCATGTTTAACGTACATGAACTTTAGTTGCGTCTTACGTGTATACGTTATGAATAAATAACAGAAATATACTGTATGTTTTGGTCGTTTAGCTCGCAGTTTCTACTTCAACTGATGCTTCATCATTGCATTATTGATAATATGTTATAATACTTACTTAATATGTATATCTAGTTATAATAATTTCAGGCACGTTGAGTAAAAAAAGGAATTATTTCATAAAAGCTCTATGAATTTTTTATGCAAAAGTGAATTATCTGGAAATGAAAAAAGTAAAGCTAAAATAAATCAACTTCTGTTAAATAATATAATTATATTTGTAGACTGTCTGATAGCCTGATTATCGCAGTTTTCCGTCATACCTTTCACATTAGCTTATCCCTTACAGCGATCTTGTAAATAGCCGTAGAAATAAACTCTTTTAAATTATAAAACTTTGTTTGCGTTTTCCCAACAAAATTTTTTTTGTAGTTAAATCCCTATTGCATAAAACGTGCGATGTGTACATATTTAATAATATTTAATAATTTTAGAATACTTACATATATATGTATGTACATTAAGGTAGAGTGAATTTTTTTTTTGAAATTCAATTTGTTCCAAAGCCAGAACGGCACCCTTCTAGTCCAGAAATAAGCCTGTAAAATTTGATTGACCTACTTTCCAATTACAATAGAGATTTTTCCACAGAGTTGCCATTACAAAATGCCCTAAGCCGACAAAATGGTGAGGACTAACTCAAGGGATAGTTCGGATTACCTCAAGTTAACTCCGAATTAGCTAGATAATACGGATTATCGCTGCCGTTTTTTAATGCTATAAAATTGCTCTCATTCATGGCACCCTATATTAGTTGAGACACAATCCCAAACCTTTTACATGCTGATTTAATCAAACCCAAAGCAAGGACCTGACTATGGCTCTTTGGAGTTCGTAGCCGCATTAGCGACAACTCTTACCTAATTCCGTGCTCCCAAGAGTTGATATATCTCAATACTAATATTTCTTGAGCCTCCTCATTTTTTGTGGTCATCTAAAAGATTTATTTATAAGCCTTCCTTAACGCTATATAATTGGAAACGGCATGCTCTAACAAAAAACCGGTCTCCGGTGCTCCGGCTAGCACTGCTAAGTATCTTCTTCTTCTTGATTGGCGCTTAACCGTCTAGACGATTCTGGCCGAGTCCAACAGAGCGCGCCAATTGCTTCTGTTTCGAGCAGCATGGCGTCACTTGGGAACACCTAGGGAGGCAGCATCGCTGTCCACCTGATTTTCCCAACGCAGTGGAGGTCTCTCTTTTCTTTTGCGTTCAGCGGGTTTCGATAGAAATGCTTTCTGCTAAGTATATGCGATATAAATTTGCTAGCTCGATATCTAAAAGTATTCTAGGTTTTACGCTCTCCTGTAAGTAGTACGTACTCCTCGATGATCTGAGAGCGTTCAGTCAGCTATGATCCGCCGATGCAGTCTGAAACCTGCAATACACTATTTTCATTTCAAAAAAAACTTCGTTCAATCCCAGATCTCCCATTTAAGCTACTTAAAGCTAATAGTCAAACTTCTATGGAATGTCATTGGAAAGCCACTAAACGCAAAAGTTTGCCAAGAAGCGTGTGAACGGCAAAACACGACAAAAGCACAACACCTTTGCTAATTTTTAAGTAAGAACTTTTTGCGTCAGTTCTAACCTCAATCAAAGTTGCCTTCCTTGCAGACTCCGCACATGCTCAGTGCCACACACGTACTACATACATACATACTTACCTGGAATGCTTATGCAGACAGAGCGCACGTTTCTATTAAAAAGTTTTCAAACAAAAAAGTTTGCCGACCGCCACGCAGTCTGCCGAGTTGTCTTGGTCGCTTTCACTTTTTGCTTTGTCGCGCTTTTTCTTGCCTTTTTTTGCACAGCTCAGCAGCTGCAATGTGTCGTCTTAGCGTCTACTTAGCACGCTTACTTTTCAACTTTTCAAATTTACTTATTTGAGATTTCCTTTTTAACAACATTTTTTATTTTTCTCTGCTTTGCTTTTCTCCTTTTCAGATAATCCTCGCCGATGAGTGCACCGAAGCGGAAGGACGTGCCTGGCATATGAACCATTTCGCTTGTCAGGAGTGCGAGAAGCAGCTCGGCGGCCAACGGTACATCATGCGTGATGGCAAACCCTATTGTCTGCTCTGCTTCGATGCCATGTTCGCCGAATACTGCGACTATTGCGGCGAGTCCATTGGCGTCGATCAGGGCCAAATGAGCCACGACGGCCAGCACTGGCATGCCACGGACGAATGTTTCGCCTGCAACACATGTCGCTGCTCGTTGTTGGGACGTGCATTCCTGCCACGGCGCGGCTGCATTTATTGCTCGATTGCATGCAGTAAGGGTGAGCCGCCCACACCATCGGATAGTTCGGGTACGGGTATGTACACCACCACGACAACACCAACGCAACGTGTACGGCCGCAGACGCGTATACCGAGCAGTCACGGCTCGAGTTCGCCGCCAATGTCACCAATGCAACAGCAACAACATCAGCAAAGCTTCCAGCAGGCAATGTATCAGTTGCAGAGCCAGCAGATAGCGGCAGGTATAGGTGGAGTTGAAGATGGTGGCGTTGGTGCTGCGGACAATAGCGTTCTGAGTGGTGGTGGCATCAGCTGTCCCGGTGGTGATACCAGCAGTGGTAGGGGCACTGAGAGTGGCGGCCCGGATTGCATACCGGCTGGCGTGGATGCGAACAAGCAGAGTTATCCCACCTCAGACTCAGATGGCGGCGTTGTCAAGGACATGGAACAGGGTGGTGGCGGCGGCGGTAGTCATAGCACCGGCGGCGACTTCACAGACTTCTCAGTTGGCGCGCCATCAACATCCTCGCAAAATCTATCACCACTACACTCACCCGGCGACTACACGCAACTCATGCCCAAGCCGATGGAGCTGAAAAGCGAGGCGACGTATAATTTCAATGAAATGTCGCTGAATTTGGATGCCGCCTGGCCGGCCAAACCGCCACACAGCGGCGCGCATACATACAATCTACCACGGCATATGCAACATCTAACGAAAATGGAGAACTCGATGAGCGGCAGCTTGCCCGAACTGACGGTTCGACCAGCGGGTACGCTTATGGGCGTGGGTCCACCACATGGTGTGTTTCCGCACTACGCGGACGTTGTAAATTCACCACTACCGTCCGCCTCCGATATTGGCGAATTGCCCACGCCCAATCTGTCGGCCACTTCGACAACAGCGCTGCCACCCGAACTGATGAGCTCACCCACCGCTTCGGGTGGTGAACGTTCGATAACCTCACCGCAGTCCACGCAATCCAGTCAAGCGCCTATACATCCGGTCTCCATATTAAGCGGCGGCTCCTCGTCTTCGCCCATGAGTGGCGCTCCCGGCGGCGAGGTGAAAAAGAAAGGTGTACGCTTTGAGGGCATACCGCCGGATCCCATACCACGTTCGCGCAGCTATTCGGGCAATGGTGCCGGCACGGGGGGCTGTGGCAGCAGCTGTCGTGATGCGGATTGCGGTCGCAGTCGGGATTGTTGCAGTGCGGAGCGTTCGTCTGCGGGCAGTGGTGGGCATTCATCGCGACGCCGACGTCGACGCAAGACATCCGGTCATCGCAGCAGCGGCTATCGTTCGCACTCAACCACGCGCGCAGATACTTACGTGACCGCACAACCGCTTTCCTCTTCGTATCAGGGACAGCCATCGCTGTTGCAAAGTGCGAGTGCTTCAGCAGCAACGCATGACAGGGGTGAGAGCGGGCGCAGAAGTTCGTCGCATGGCCGCAGTGGTGGCGGTGCTGGTGCTGGTGGTGGTGAGGAATCGGATGATGCCTCAAGCGTTTGCTCTACATGTTCCTCGTCCTCCTCCTCATCGGAGGACTACATGATGATGTATCAGCTGCCGCAGCGTCGTCACTATGGCGGCGTGCGTGTCAGTTATGTGCCGAACGATGCGTTAGCGTACGATCGCAAGCGCAAACCATCATCGGATATGAGTGACAAAGACAAGAATTGCATAATTTCATGATGCGTTCACTCAACGGAAATGGCGAATCGAACTACTTACTTATTGGCAGACGCCAATAAAATGCAGTGCAGCCACAGGCCTCAATGTAACCACAGAAATGGGCGTTTATGGCTACGGGCATTAATTAAGTTTAATAAACTATTTTAACAAAAAAGAAAAAGTACAAAAATTGAGAATAACAACAACAAAGAAGAAATGAAAAATCCCAGCAGTATTTATCAGCTGGAAAACAGCACATATTTCCTACTGAATATTCAGTAGAGATGTAGTTCCAAAATCTGAACTTTCGCTTTCGTTTTTATATAAAGGTGGCGTCGAAAATCAACTACCTAAAAACTGCCGAACGAGAAGGGAGAGTTTCCATATGAAAAAAGGGCTGAATACGCAGGGAGAACTTCCATAGCATATATTTCATTACACCTGATGTCTTCACTGCATGTTCAGTTATTTTTTCAGGTATAATTTTTGAACTCAGTTTCAGGGTATTTTTCATACTGAATATTCTACTGAATATGCACCTCCTTACCTCAAATACTGCTGGGATGATTTAAAAATATACTCGTACAAGTAATTGAGAGTGTATGAGTAAGTTGTACAGCTTGCGGGCGACATGTCAGCGGCGGGCTGCTCTGCTGGCAAATTTTATGTATTATAAAATTATATATGTATTTGTGTTCCGTAATTCTTTACGATTGATTCACTTATGTAACTTAATTTTATAATAATAAACTTTCTGAGAAATCATATCTCTTTTCAAGCGAAAATAAAAATGATTTAATGTTGTAAGAAACCTCACCTGATAAAAGTAAATATGTAAATCACGTTGTAAGTAAACACATTAATAAATATTAAATGAAGGATAAACACTGTGAAGCAGCAAAAACATTTTCTTATAAAAAAGAGAAAACTAAAACTTAGCATTGATACAAATTTATAATAGAAAATAAATATATGAATACATAACTATTTTTTAAAGCTCTGTATAAGAGAATATGCATTTAATTATATTTATAGATATAAGATATTTTTCTATAAGCAATTAAAAATTAAGTAATATTTATTATCCGTTCAATTACACACGCATATAGCAACAGACTAAAGCAATACAAAAAATATTATGCTAAGATAAAACATATTTTGTAAATCGTTTTCCTTAGCTTTAAGTACTACGAGCATTTATTGTAAAATATCAGTAAGTTATCGAACGAAAATTAAAATTAAATCAACTTAAGTAAAAATACAGACTTGACTGCAGTTGTTTTTCTTTTTAGATGGAAACGTCAATGAACTTCCTTTTTACATAAATTAAAGAATAAAAGAAATAAAATAAAATAAAATAAAATAAAATAAAATAAAATAAAATAAAATAAAACAAAATAAAATAAATGTGCAATATAGCAAGAATAATGCTGTGCAACAATAATACAGCGCCCACTCACTGTAGCATGCGACAACTTGCGCCTAAAAGCACTCTAGCAAAATAGCGCAAACACACCACCAACAAGCAATAGCATTTCGTTGCCTACCAATAGCAAACGCGCACAGTAATTCTCAACCGTTTTATCACGGCTAACCGCAGCAGCCAGTTTGAAGCAATCTTCTCCGTAGTTAAGCCAGCGGGAGCGTACGCCTCTAAGGCATATTATTAAACCACCTGTTAGCTAGCATGGTGTAAACAGCTGACACTTGCGAAAGCAGATATGGGAAGTTAGGCATATAGGCGAATTCAGAAACTTCTTTTTTTTTATTTACAAAGGTAGTTTATAATATCAAAATCAAAGCGAATTCAAATCATGGCCAATAGTAATGGGCGAGTCCCAAGCGAATTCAGATTTTAACCAATCGGAAATATTATTTTGACATTACAATCTACCAATTACAATAACAAAATACATGGGAAATTTCTGAATTCACCTATGCGCCTACCTTCCTAGATCTGCCTCGACAAGTGTCAGCTGTTTACGGATTTACGACACCACTAACAGCTCACATGAATAGCGATATAGTTACGACAATCTTACAGATACAGAATTATAGATAAAGCACCATTGCCTGAGCCTTAAGGCACAGTACGGCAAAATTGTGAGAGAGTTTGTGCTGGTGAGCGCAGACCGATTTGCGTTACCTTGGTTAGAATGTATATGGGCAACATTTTCGCGTCTATGCCCTAAGAGCAGGGTATCTAGCACGAGAGCCAGTATACTAACGGGAGTCTTAGTTGTTTCCCCTTAGGTTTTAGCCGCACTCTATAGGAGTTACGCCGTCACTAACACCGCCTCTCCACTGTTATACGCTTGGTACTGCTGCCCCCTCATACACGCCAGCCGCCCCCTGCTACTACGACCGCTGGCTGATCTCAGCCGCTCTGATATAACTGTATCCATTTCCGCTCAATCTCCTCCGAGAATCTGCGATACCAACCGCTGTCAGCCACCCCTTCTACGTCTATAAGCCTCTCCTTCTCTCGGCTCACCATCTCACTCTTTAGTTACGGAAAGCTGCTGCCCTCTCAACACCTCAGACCATGTGTGCCTGTGTGTGTTCGACCATAACACGTATGTAAATATATTTTTCTTATTCAGTGGGGGTTTGTGGGACCTTTACTCAACCTCGGACAGACTGAGCGCTACCTAAGCCTTCGACAAATACCAGCTCATAAATGGATTTTTTAAATTTTTGTATACAAATTTCCTTTATAAAAATATACTTGATAGGTGGACGTTAGAGATTAAAATATTTCAGAAGCTTATTCTTTCGGAAATTTTACTACAGAAATCTTCTCTACAAATTCAACGAAGAAACAAAAAAAAAAAAAAACTATGCCAAGATGTCATTTAAGTATATGGCAAAGCAGAAGCTAAACCCAAAACAATGCTATTTTTACATATTTTATTAAATGCGTGCAGTAAAACATATAGAATTTTGAAATTGAAATTAAAGTTATTTTGAAATGCACAAATGATTATCCGCACATTATTTGCCTTGCAGTTGTGGCTCACATACCTACAACTTTTTTGTTTGCACAGTCTCTCACCATTTTTTTCAAGTCCTGCCGTTTCATGTTTTATTACATGTCATTTCCGTTTCCTGTATCCGCCAGCCGACAGCCAGCCAACACTAACTGCACAGCACCGATACACGGCCAGTTGACCAACAGAAGAGCTTAAGTTTAACAAAAACAAATATAAACACTTACCCACACATACATACACAAGTATACGCATTATTTTACACGCACAACAAATAAAGCTCACCAAAGCCAACCGAGCATTTAACCAGAAATGCAACCAACAATTGCACCGATCAATGTGCATGCATATGTATGTGTGTATAAAAAGGCAGCAACAACAACAACAATCGGCATGGTGCATGCGACTGAATGTGCATGTCAGAGCAATGGCAGACACCAGCAGCATGAGCAGCAGCGGCAGTAGCTCCGAGCAACAACTTCAGTCGCATCAGATAAAACACAATTTATATGCATCCTTTCCGCTCAACTCCCAACAACATCGATACAATTAAAAGAGCAAGTAGGTAGATTACAACAGCAACATGCATATGCATATAAGTACATGCATGTTTGTACGTGAGCTAAGGTGCATGGGCGTGTGTTTAATGGGCGTGCGCGTGTGGGAGTGTGTATGCATTTTATCATTTTCCGGCTAGTGAAGTTCGTTATTTTTTTTGTGTGTATGTGCGTCTGTTCTACCCCTGCAGCGAAACAGCTAACTAGTATGCCAAAATTGTAGTATATTAACTGGTATTCGTATGACAATACCATACCAGTTTATTTTGTCTAGTATTATACCAGTTAAATGCAGTTGAACCACAAACTAGTTATCAAAATACTAGTTTATCATCTGGTATCCAAAAGGCAGCATCATACCAGTTTATTTCATCCAGTATAAAGAAATTTGATGAAGTCCAGCTAGGAAAAGCATTGCAATTGAACAAAAAGGGGTATTTTCAAAAAAAAAAAAAAATATAATGAGTTTTTTTTTTTAATTACTGAATATGTATTTGGCTTAAGTTTTTTGTTTTTAAACTGAAATGGTACCTTATTAGTTTTTTAATTTAAGAAATATTTTTAAGATTCCTGAGTGCCTGAATTTTTATACAATGTGTCGTTTTGGTTTTTTAATTACTGAATATGTATCTTAAGTTTTGTTTTTGCTTATAAAACTGAACTGCCATCTATGTATGTATATCTATGCAATATTTATTTTTATTGAATGAATGCATATAATGAATTACATATGAAATAAATAGACTTCAAAATTTATTTTTTTTTGCATACCCAAACTGGTATTCGCTGATGTAGATGCTACTAGTATTTTTCTGACCCATACAAACTGGTATTTAACTGGTATGAGCTTATGCAGAGGAAGACAATTGCCATTTCGTTATACATTAACACACGAAAAATACCAGATGTTTACATGGGAAATTTACAGTCGGGCAAGTAGTTGACTGTACCCTGCAAACTGGTATAATTCTAGTTTTCAACTGGTTACTTTCGCTGCAGGGACTTTACTCCAATACAACAACAATTGTGACAGCCATTATTGTCAAATGCAAAGCTGGACCGGCTTAGTTTTTGGCTCGTTGTGAACATTCATTTCATTATGTACGATAGAAGGTACCCTGCAAAAAAATGTGCGATTAATACCAAAAGATATTTGTCCCGGATTGATCTCTTTCGAGAACAATCGGTACACAATTAGTCCCCGATTGTTCCCGTACGGTTATAAATGTAGACTAATTGTAGACCAGTTGTTCCCGAACGGGTATAAATGTAGACTAATTGTAGACCAATTGTTCCCTAACGGGTATAAATGTAGATTAATCGCTTTCATTCCGAACGGGCACAAATCTAGAATCCTTACATGTAGATTTTTTACAAAAATGTGCAATGTATTTAAAAAATTGTAGAACAACCGGTAAAACACCCTTTCTCTTAATAACAATGATGAATAATAATTTTAACAAAATCTTGCCTAAAAAATCCTATGAAAAAATACTTTACATTACGCTCATATAATGCATACTAAAAACTTACAATTTTGTATTTATTTATTGAGATTTTTTTCAAAAGTAAACATTATATAATCTTTATTTAAATATGCATGAACATTTACAATTTTTTAAAGATTGCTATTAAAAATTGCCTTGGCGAGCAACTTGGAAAAATCTACATTTGTACCCGTTCGTTCTGGAAGCGATTGATCTACATTTGTACCCATTCGGGTATACAAGTTGAACAATTAATCTCTTCATAGGACATGCTCGAACAAATGCGATCAATTCACTCCATACAAGGGGTTGGAAAATAGTATTAGTCGCATGCTCCCTTGCGATTGATTCCGGACACGTCCCGGATTAATCGCATTTTTTGCAGGGTATGGGTATAATTTGGACTTGTACGCAAATAGGCAGTAGTCTTGCCTGTGAGCATGCACATGTGCAAATACTCAATGCAAATTGTATTTGTAATGCCATTTTGCCAACCACATTGGCGCCGTGTTATTGGCTCTTTTAAATTGTGTGCGAAATTACCAAAAATTGTTGGCCATTGTGTGCAATTGAATGGCATTTCATTTGCTAAAGTATTTGGCAGTGATTTGGGGAAGAATCAGACGGTAATGCCTGTCTTTGTATGTAAATGTGTCGTGTGTTAAAAATTACACAAAAAAGTGGAGTTTCACTAGAAAATGAGGCATTTAAATGGAAAGTTATGGTGTATCTTTTCCAAGCTAAATTCCTTGATATACATTTTAAAATAACTGTCATATGAGCATAAGTTGCCTGTTATCATAAAGAAGTAATTTTTTATCCAATTTACTTAAAAACAGCATAGTGCTGCTTTCACAGTAATAAAGTTAATACGTAACAAAAACAAAATATAGAAAGAAAAAGCAGCAAAACAACGCAACTCAATCTGTATTTGTATTTCTTAGATTATTTCAAATTTCAATTTCCATTTTCAATTGCAAATGCAATTTCATTTGCGATTTTAATTTTAATTCCATTTAGAAATGCCAATACAAAAGCCGGAAAATGTAATCTATGCGCTGTCGTGTGTGTGCTTTGTATGTGTGCATCAGGGTTGCGTGATTTCGAATCAACTTTCAAATAAAGAATCAGCTTGATTCGTGATTCAAAATACTTAAAAAATAAAAAATAATTTTTACTTGTGATTCGTTTCACAAAAGAATCAAAAATACCCTTTGATTCGCGATTCAAACTATTTTCAAATCAAATATAAATTTGATTTGTGATTCATTTCTCAAAAATTTTTTGATTCTTGATTCAAAGAACATCTTTGATTCGAATAAAATTTTTGATTCGAATCAAAAATATTTTTTGAATCTTGATTCTAAATAATTTCTTGATTCGAATAAAATTTTTTATTTGAATCAAATTTTTTATTCGAATCAAAAATTATTTTGAATCAAAAATTTATTTAAAATCGAAAATTTCATTTCATTCGTTATATGTACATACATATATGTACATATGTACATACATATATGTACATATGTACATACATATTCAAATCTGATTCGAATCAAAAATGTTATTCGAATCAAAAATTTATTTAGAATCAAGATTCAAAAAATATTTTTGATTCTAATCAGATTTGAATATGTACATATATATATGTATGTACATATAACGAATGAAATGAAATTTTCGATTCTAAATAAATTTTTGATTCAAAATAATTTTTGATTCAAATAAAAAATTTGATTCGAATCAAGAAATTATTTAGAATCAAGATAATTTTGATTTGAAATCAAGTTTGAATCAATAATCAAAAAATATTTTTGATTCGTTTGAGAAACGAATCACAAATCAAATTTATCTTTTATTTGAAAATAGTTTGAATCACGAATCAAAGGGTGTTTTTGATTCTATTTTGAAACGAATCACAAATAAAAATTATCTTTTATTTGAAAATATTTTAAATCAAGAATCAGAAAATATTTTTGATTCGTGATTCAGCCAAATCAAAATCGCGCAACCCTGGTGTGCACACATGTGTGTGTGTGCGTTCAGCATTGCACTTGACTGCAAATGCAAATACAAATGTAAATGTAAAAAGCATAAACAAAATCTCGCTCTATCAACCAATCTTACATTCTCCAGCTACCATTTTGTTTGTATGTATGCTTTGTTGCTGTTGTTTTGTTAACGCCATTGTTGTTATTGCAAGCGCCATTGTTATTGCTGTTGTAGCTTATCAGTGCCAGACATGTTATCGCAACTTCAAAAGCAACAGTGGCGGAGAATTGTAACTCTACTTTCATTGCTATTACATATTTCATTGCTCGCCAACCTCACTACATCTCTTCCCTTCACTGTATTAGCGTCCTTTGCTCGACTTGGCTAGCTATGTGGTCGTCCAACGGAATGCAATAAACAACATGAATGTGCCTGCAAATCTCTCCCAACCTTTATTCGCCATACTCAATCAATTGCTACTCTAGCGCTTTGTTGTTGTTGTTATAGCGAGCTTTATCTACATATTTTTGTTTACGTGCATTGTAGTTGTCATTGTTTGCATTCATTATAATTGCTGTTGTTGCTGTTGTTGCTCCTTATTTTTGTTGCTTTGCTTTGTGATGCATTGTTGTATTTCCCTTTCTGTTACAATAAGAAAATCCTGTTCAATGTTTGTCTACATTGAAATATGCAAAATACCTACCGATTGCAGTCATTATGTTGTTATAAGCAAGCGATGAGCAGCAACAAACAACAACAGCGAAAACAACGAAGACAACAACAGCGAAAACAACGAAGACAACAACAACAACAACAGCAACAGCAAAAACATCCAACAGCAAGAATAACAACAACATTCATTTTTTTTTTGAATATCAAAAGCAATTTCATCACTGTCTCATCTGCCTTTTTAAACGGTTTTATTTAGCTCACCCCGTTTGTTTTATTTATTATTTATTCTTTATTCTTGGGTCAAATTTAGTAATTCAAATTTCACCCTCTTCCTGTCAACCGATTAATCTGAAATTTTGCACGCATGTATAACCCCGATGACAATGCAATATTATGAAAAAAAAATTCCGATAGGTGGCGCGTGGGTCGCTATATTTACAAAAATCGCATTTATGGTCCTATTTGGCTGAAATTCGGAACATGTATTACTACCTTGAAAAGAAATATTTTCTTAAAAAAAAAATTCCGCTAGGTGGCGCGTGGGTCGCTATATTTACAAAAATCGCATTTATGGTCCGATTTGGCTGAAATTCGGAACATGTATTACTACCTTGAAAAGAAATATTTTCTTAAAAAAAAAATTCCGCTAGGTGGCGCGTGGGTCGCTATATTTACAAAAATCGCATTTATGGTCCGATTTGGCTGAAATTCGGAACATGTATTAATATAATACAATGGCGCTATTATAACTCTGACGAGTTTTTATGGCCGAGCTTCTCTCTCAATTCGAGGTGTGCTCCTTTTTGTTTTTTCCTACTAATTGGGTGGACCTACAGTTTTTTATGCCGGCTCCGAACGGCGAATGCATTTTTTGTGAGAAGCTTTTTCATGGCAGAAATACTCTCGGAGGGTATGCCGCCCACTGCCGAGAGGTGACCGCTGCTCTGAAAAAACCCAATAATTGGATTTTTACTAATTAGAAAAATTGTTTTGGTGTTTTGCTCGGACCGTGGTTTGAACCCGAGACCTCTGGCATAGCAGGCGAGCACTCTACCCACTGCACCACAGCGGCCACCGGAACATGTATTACTACCGTGAAAAGAAATATTTTCTTTAAAAAAAATTCCGCTAGGTGGCGCGTGGGTCGCTATATTTACAAAAATCGCATTTATGGTCCGATTTGGCTGAAATTCGGAACATGTATTACTATCTTGAAAAGAAATATTTTCTTAAAAAAAAAATTCCGCTAGGTGGCGCGTGGGTCGCTATATTTACAAAAATCGCATTTATGGTCCGATTTGGCTGAAATTCGGAACATGTATTACTACCTTGAAAGGAAATATTTTCCTAAAAAAACTTCCGATAGGTGGCGCGTGGGTCGCTATAGAGGCGTTGGACTGCAATAAACTAACGGGCAAGAAACCTTGCAATAATGAAGCACTAAATGAATTAAACAGAATGCGAAATAAAAACTAAAAACTAGAAAATAAAAATAGGTAAAAAAACTTTTTAAGTTAAACGGTTTTATGTTATACATACATTGCAATGTTTAAGATAAATGTACTAAAAACCAAAAAATAATAAAATAGATACAGTCGTGGGAATTATAAACATTTGCATAGACTAGACTAAAATAAAACCGGGGGGCACGTCAATTGTCTACAAATTATCGACTTAATGTGCGATAGAAGAATCGTTTAATTCGTCGTTAGGCAGTTGGCCCGCAGACGGTGAGGAAAATACTTACTATTTTCTTGCTCATGGAAATTCCAATAGTTATACACTCCATGTTAATAAAAGAGATGTTTCAACTAGTTTATCGTTGGACATTCACACGAGGAATCGTTTCACTGCTCGTAGTTTGTCTTTAATCGACAAAACATATGATAAAAGTACTACTCGCTCACCACTATGAAACCCTAAAACTCGCTTATAATCGAGCTTGCTAGCTTTTTTCCACATTCTAGCCCTACTTATCACACGTCCATCGTTGTCGGTTGAACAACTGCCTAATTATAGTGTAACATTACAAAACAAACATTTTAATCAACGATTGTAGACAATTGACGTGCCCCACGGTTTTATTTTAGTCTAGTCTATGCAAATGTTTATAATTCCCACGACTGTATCTATTTTATTATTTTTTGGTTTTTAGTACATTTATCTTAAACATTGCAATGTATGTATAACATAAAACCGTTTAACTTAAAAAGTTTTTTTACCTATTTTTATATGTACTAAAAAATAAAAAATATGCGCATAAAAAATGCAACAAAAACTGAGAAATATGCATGAAAAATAAAAAAAAAATGCATTAATTCATGTTTATTGAAGTTACAATTGGCGCTTTCGATTCGCCATCAGACAAGCGAGGTCGGATCGAACAATAAAAATAGGTAAAAAAACTTTTTAAGTTAAACGGTTTTATGTTATACATACATTGCAATGTTTAAGATAAATGTACTAAAAACCAAAAAATAATAAAATAGATACAGTCGTGGGAATTATAAACATTTGCATAGACTAGACTAAAATAAAACCGTGGGGCACGTCAATTGTCTACAATCGTTGATTAAAATGTTTGTTTTGTAATGTTACACTATAATTAGGCAGTTGTTCAACCGACAACGATGGACGTGTGATAAGTAGGGCTAGAATGTGGAAAAAAGCTAGCAAGCTCGATTATAAGCGAGTTTTAGGGTTTCATAGTGGTGAGCGAGTAGTACTTTTATCATATGTTTTGTCGATTAAAGACAAACTACGAGCAGTGAAACGATTCCTCGTGTGAATGTCCAACGATAAACTAGTTGAAACATCTCTTTTATTAACATGGAGTGTATAACTATTGGAATTTCCATGAGCAAGAAAATAGTAAGTATTTTCCTCACCGTCTGCGGGCCAACTGCCTAACGACGAATTAAACGATTCTTCTATCGCACATTAAGTCGATAATTTGTAGACAATTGACGTGCCCCCCGGTTTTATTTTAGTCTAGTCTATGCAAATGTTTATAATTCCCACGACTGTATCTATTTTATTATTTTTTGGTTTTTAGTACATTTATCTTAAACATTGCAATGTATGTATAACATAAAACCGTTTAACTTAAAAAGTTTTTTTACCTATTTTTATTCATTTATCATTACTCATCCATCTTAACTTTCGTTCGATCTTGATTTCCCTACAATTTCTATTGTCCGATAACCACAGCAACAACAGTAAGAACAGCAGCAACAGTGACGGCGACGGCAGCAACGGCAGTAAAATGCCTAAGGACATTTTGCAATCTACGTCAGCAACGTCCAGCAATTTGGGGATTGTATCATCATCTTTTATCAATCGTTTGCTTCGGCCTTCAAAACTCTTTACCTTAACATTATTCATTTTTGCTAACAATTTTCAGCTTTTGTCATTTTCTCTACAACGTTATATTTATACATACAGTATGTGCTATAAGTACAGTGCTAACTGAATATTTTGGAATATAAGAATTTTTTTAAAGTGGTCAATGCTGTTTTTGAGATTTATAGCAGGGACCGTAACGATTATCATTTTTATAAAAAAAAATCATTTTTAATCGTTATAATTCGATTTTAATTTTTTCGACCAAAAAGAATTTTTATTTCTGGATTTAAATTTTTCCGATGAAACTTGATCGATATTTTATGATTTTTATTTTTTCGATCAAAAATAATAGAATAGAGCGCGAAAAATGAACTGGAATAAGCACCGTTATTTTCAGTGGAAATTCCCATCATGCCTTACATTTTTCGCCTTCTTTCTCTGCTTCCCTGTGAGGTATTCTTTATTTGATTCGTTAGAATCCTGGCGGTATTGCGTGATTTATTCGTTCGGCGGTAATGCAGTGGGCAAGTCCTTCCCTCCAATGACAAGACCATGCTAATGTCAGGCATTCTGTCAACGAATGTGGAAGCAATTGCTAGGGTTTTTTTGGATTACCCTCTTAATTCCATGGTCATCGAGTTTTTTGATGGGTTACCAAGCAATTCTGAACACAACATGCACAATGTTGGCAATCGTCAACTTCAGGCCATCAAATATAGGATTCACTAACGTTTGTAAAAATTTATTATGATCGGAAAAAAAAATATTGATTAAGGTTGATCGGAAAAATTTAAATCCAATTATAACAATTACTTTTGATCGAAAAAATAAAAATCATAAAATATCGATCAAGTTTCATCGGAAAATTTTAAATCCAATAATAAAAATTATTTTTGATCGAAAAAATAAAAATCGTAAATAATGGTTATTTAAAAATTTTAAAAATAAAAATCTTCAGAATAAAGATGAGGTCATATTTGCATAGAATGTGCTAAAATCATTATGTCGGCATACTTGCATTTTATTGTTAAAGAAGTTTTCATAATGATTTTTTCATCCGAAGAAATGAAAATAACGATTAAAATCGGTCCCTGATTTATAGTCTTTTAAATTGCGCTTATGTTAACCTTTATTCTTGTAGATTTGTTTTCTATGGGAAACACGTGATCTCCAAAAATAGGCTGTTGCATTCCTCTTGGATCATTTTTGGTGACAATGATATTTTAGAACTCAAACAGGCAAAAAGTTTCGTGAGAAAAATTGGTTTAAGTAGAACCTTTTTCCTATCAATCGAACTCCTTTAATTGGCTTCTAAGCGCCAAATTTAGCTCTAGAAATTCCTTTTTTTAATGGGGAAATGCTGATCTGAGAAAAATACTCTCTCAGACGGCTAGCCAGTGAGTGATTTAACCGTTAAATGATCTCTAAATGGCCTTTAGAAAATTCTCAAGAGGTATTCATTCTTGACTTCGATAGCAAACCAGGCGGCTTTTATGGAAACCAATGCAGTAGGAAAAGGTCAACAGTTTGAAAAGGCTTGCTGGGAAATTACTACACTATACCCATATTTATCTCCGACACTGTGTGCTCATATCCATTCACATCCAGCTTGGTGTTCGTGTGCATATCTACATATATCTATCGTAATTTATGATAATCTGCCATTTTCCAATGATATGATTTAATGTTGTTCATTTACTAGAGCCATAATTACACAACCATTAGAACAATAATAAGTCCCTAAGTGAAGTGAAGTGAAGCACCGGGAAGTGTCTAGTATCTATCATGAAGTACCTACACTCTTGTGGTTGGGTGGTTGTCCATTCAATTGCCGGCTAGTTGCTCAGCTTTACTGCTCTTGTGTAGATGAGTTAAATACCCTAAGTACACTCAATCATACATACATATGCACACACAAAAATTGATACTAATTTAAATACAAAGTTGGTAGTTAAGAGTAAAGCTTCAGCTTCTGTATCACTCTACCAGTTTCAGCTGCTTTCACTTCGTGCTGATGCCATCAATGGACAGCAAACAAGTGATTTAATAGCCATACTCGTAACAAGTTTGAAAGCTCGTGAGTGTACTGCGACTGAATGATTTAGTCACTCAGTTCGATTATGCACTTTCGAAGGTTGATAAATTGCAAGTAAGTACATACAAGTGTGTGTGCATTTGTGTGTTTATTTTCTGTGTGAATGTAGGTTTTAGGCACCTGTCGCTGCATTAATTAGTTTCTTGTGGTTGCTATAAAAAGGCTCTTGTAGATTGCACTTGACTGTCTGTGTTTTGTTCATAATAAAAACATGAAACTTAATTATAGTCTTGAGCAAATTTAATTTTTTTTTGAATACAAAAATAAGAAAAAAAATTTATAAAAAAAACAAGTAAGGAAGCCTAAGTTCGAGTGCAATCGAACATTAGATACTCAGCTGTATGCTTTCATTGTTTGTTTGCGTTTGTTCGATATAGGGTGTATTTTATATGAAACGAGTGCTGCATAAACAGGGCGCAGCCACGCCCATTTTCAAAATTTATATCAATCATCCAAATAAGCATACAAATATTATTGTTAGTGCAAAATTTCATCCCTCTATGACTTTTAGTTACAAAGACTTCACGTTACAAATTCCAAAAGGGTGTTCCAGAAATATCTTTGTTAAAAAGTAGGCGTGGTCATAAACCGATTTCAATACATTTTTGCGTGTCTATTAACACATGTTATAAAAGTGTATAAACCAAGTTTCGTCATAATATCTCAATTATTTGTCGAGTTAAAGGCTAAGAAATCTCATATATCCCTTTGTCTAAAAAGAGGCGGTGCCACGCCCATTTTCCAAACTTTTTTATTTTTTGTTTCCGGTCTATTGTAAAACTCATGTCACAAAATTTCAATGAATTATCTTTATATTTCACATAGATATCGCTTAAAATGGTTTTATTAGGTCACTTTATAATACACATATATAAAAGTGGGCGCGGTCGTCAACCGATTTTGGTAATTTTTCGTCCACACATTTGGCTAAGTAAATATATCACGCGTACCAGATTTCATCGATATATCTTTAACGGTTTCTGAGTTATGGCTTATTAAACTTTCAATATTCGCTCCTTAATAAGTGGGCGTGGCACCGCCCATTTTCCAAAATTTTTGTAGTTTTTGTTTTATGTCCATAGTTGGACTCCTGCCACAAAATCTCAGTGATTGATCTTTATATTTGACAGAGATATCGCTTAAAATGTTTTTATTAGGCCCCCTTATATTTCCTATATATAAAAGTGGGCGTGGCCGTCAACCGATTTTGATAATTTTTCGCCAAAACATTTGACTAAGTAATTATATTACGCGTACCGAATTTCATCGATATATCTTCAACGGTTTCTGAGTTATGACTCATAAAACTTTCAATGTCTGCCCCTTAATAAGTGGGCGTGGCACCGCCCATATTCCAAAATTTTTGTGTTTTTTGTTTTATGTCCATAGTTGGACTCATGCGACAAAATTTCAATGATAGATCTTTATATTTGACAGAGATATCGCTTAAAATGGTTTTATTAGGTCACTTTATAATACACATATATAAAAGTGGGCGTGGCCGTAAACCGATTTTGATAATTTTTCGTCAAAACATTTGTCTATGTAAGCAAATTACGCGTACCAAATTTCATCGATATATCTTCAACGGTTTCTGAGTTATGACATATAAAACTTTCAATGTTTGACCCTTAATAAGTGGGCGTGGCACCGCCCATTTTCCAAAACTTCATCAAATTTCTTCATAAGGGCCCGAGCTCAATACGTGGGTAAAATTTTAAAACTCTAGCTATATTAGTGGCTGAGATACCAAATTTCCGATTTTTTCTATATAGGAAAAGTGGGCGTGGTCATGGTCCGATTTCGCCCATTTTCAATACCAACCGTCCCAGTCTCGATACCAACTTGCGTTCCAAATTTCATCAAAATATCTCAATTTTTGCGCGAGTTAGAGTGTTTACAGACGGACGGACGGACGGACGGACGGACAGACGGACGGACGGACGGACGGACGGACGGACGGACGGACGGACATGGCTCAATCGATTTCTCTTTTCACCCTGATCATTTTGATATATATAAGTCTATATCTATCTCGATTATTTCATTCTGTTACAATCCACCGTTATGTGATTAAAACTATAATACTCTGTGTACTAGTACAGCTGAGTATAATAATTGTGCAAAAACAACATAAGATGACATCTACGAAGGTAATACAAATATGGGAAGTGTGTGTCTACCAGCCAAAACTGGAAAGAGCAGCATACAATGCCTAATCTAGTGGAGAAAACAATTTTGACATTGAGCCGTAATATAATATGTAAATGTGTCGAAATAGATACATATGCAATGGTTATGTTTTGGTTATATAAAATTGTTCCATGACAAGATCTGAATTAATCCTTAAAAGACTATGAAATTGTCATAAACTATAAGCTCTATCCCCATTCCTATGTATGTTAGAGTATGCAAAACCAGCACAAGTGTATGTGGAAAACATCTTCCCCTCTCTGAATTGCCATACATCTCAAAGGGATCAGGAGATTGCCAGTGGAAGACCTTATCCACCTTCAGGAACACCAAAATAATGCTTCGGTCATACAAAGTAAGCAAGCTATCCACTCAGACTTCCTAGAGCAGACTGAGGGTCGCCATATTAACAGGGCACTGTCTCACACCATCTCATGCGTTCCAAATGGGACTGATGCAGAATCAGGCGTACACGGCATACAACGAACGCGATGCTGTTGACACTCTGGAATATCTTCTCTGTCAATGTCCAGATTTTGGCAGGCTCCGCCTTAACTGCCTCGCTTCCGCACACTTCTCGTCACTAGAAGGCATTGCGGATCAGGAAATATACAAAATACTAAAACTTGCGAAGTCTTGCATTCCAAGCTTAATATAACGCCTTCTATACGATGTTGGCAACATTAAGGACTATATGTGGTCTATGCGGGGGATCACTGTATCCTCGCCAACCTTACCTAACATAACATAGAGTATGCATACGCATGAACATTAGGCCGTCTCGCCTTATAGGGACGCAAAAATAAAGTTCGCCGTACGCCCCCGAATATGATGTCTTTTTTGGAAAACATTTCCGGAAAAGTTTTTTTTTTTTTTTGACGCCGCTAGATGTCGCTAAAATTTATTTTTCTCATATCTTTGGCACTTATAGTCCGTTCTCTAAATTTAATATACCAATGTCTTTGGCTTGAAAGGACGCCTTATACTATGGAATATTATTAACCCTATGTGCGTCACTGGGGTCACTACCACCCAGTACTTAGTTTATACCACCCTAATGCAATTTTGTATGCCTGCATGTTAAACGTAGTCTAAAATAATTGATCTTTTGCAAAAGAAATATTTCGATCGCTTCAGTAGAACCCGAAATAAAACACGTTCAACATTCCGTGGAATATATGTTTTTCGCTTCCTTTGTTCCTTTAGGTTCATTTTACAAAGATTTCTTCTGAGAAGACCTCTACTGAAATTTTATGGCGAATAATTTTCTAGAACATTTTATCCCTCTATCACCGCCATTAAAGGGTTAATTTGACTCCTTTTTTAGTAAATCAGGAAAAATAGTATTTTTAAGGTCGCAAGAGGGTTAAAATGTTCTAGAAAATTATTTGGCATAAAATTTTACTCGGGATCTCCTCAGAAAATTTTACTGTAAAATTAACCTAAAATACCAAAGGATGCGAAAAACATGTATTCCTCGGAGTGTTGAACGTGTTTTATTTCGAGTTCTGCTGAAGCGATCGAAATACTTCTTTTGCAAAAGATTAATTTTTTTGACGGTGTTTAACATGCTGGCTTAAAGAAGTACATTAAGATAGTATAAACTTTGCACTGGGTGGAAATGACGCACATAGGGTTAGTAATATTCCATAGTATAAGCCGCTTTTTCAAGCCAAAGACATTGGTATATTAAACTTAAAGATCGGACTATAAATACCAAAGATATGAGAAAAATAAATTTTAGCGACATCTAGCGGCGTCCAAAAAAAAAAAAAAGTCTTTTCCGGAAATGTTTTCCAAAATGACATCATATGCGGGGGCGTACGGCGAACTTTATTTTTTGCGATACGGTTTAATGAACATGTACACTTTCCAATACCGATGTCTTATATCATGTTCAGACATAAAAATTAATTAAGTCAATTGGGGTTGATTGAACATCTTTAGATTTGGTGTTCAGACATATTTAATTTACTTGGCCCATTTAACAGGTCGGCTCAAGATACATACACACATACACGCCGTGAGCTGAATATCAAACTCTCGTGACCTAAATGTCAAAATTGCAAGGAGGACGAAATAATTTGACATTCATCTCACAATTTTTACCAATCGTAAACACGAATGCATGTATAAAATAAGCAGAAATAAAAACAAATTTGATAGGTGATGAAGAAGAACAAGAATGCAGCTGATCTGACGAACCAACCTGTTTAGTGGACACTGACGCTAATCACATTTCTCTTTTCATGACATTTCATTTTACTTATGAAACAAACCTTTTAACAGGGTTGCATGCAGAATTGTTCTTCATTAACAACTCATTAATTTCTAATGAAGCATTAACTTGGTCAATTTTTGTATGGTAAATTGAGAATCATTGGGCTTGAAAATTGAATGAAGGCTCTTAATGTTCAATTAAGGTTGTGTCTGAACATAATATTAATATAGGTATTCACTGGAATATAATTATATGTAGGTACATTAACTGTATGCTCGTATCACCATAGCTGGGATCTGATGGGTATTTAGATTGCTGTTATCAAACATTTAGCCAAATGCAACGAAACATAAATTACAACAAAATGACCAACCAAAAAAAAAAACAAAAAAAAGTACAAAAATCATTTAATTAATATTTGGCCAGAGCATTTGTGCTTTTGTATACTAAATACATACATATGTATCTCTATATTTTCGCACAACACATGCCAAATTATGCTTTGAAAGTACATATATACATATGTACTCCCATTTCGAAGATAAATAATAACACAAACAAGAGGTAAGCCATTAAGTATTTCGTGCACGTGTGGATTGGCGTACATATGTAAGTATGTATTGATGTTGCAACTAAAGTAAAGTATGAAATATTGTTATTATTATTAGATATTACATTTAGGCGATGTGCAGCAGACTAAACAATAATAGCGAAAGCTGAAACAAGAGCAACAACACCGTAACAACTAAAACAACTAACACATGCCCTTATGTATGAAAACTTATAATGAGCTAAAGCTGACGCTGTCATATTAGCAAATATATTTACTCATATGTATGCAGGGCCGTGCGCACGGGGGGGGGGGGGGGGGGGGGGGGGGTGACCAAATCTAAGCAATGATTTTGCAAAAATTTTCAAAATACAGTTTATAAATTTTGCATTGAATTTTGACTCATAATTTTTGACAATATTAGTTACAATAATTTTACGGAAGAAGAATTGGTAAAAGTTGCAAAAAATAAGGTTGGCCAATACATAAGTTCGGCACTTTGAATTGCACTTGGAGCTTTTCGAAATTACAAAGTTGTGTAGCATATGTTGGTTTGGCATTTTAAAAAAAAATTGTACTGATAACAAAAAATGTTCATTTTGTGAAAACAGTGAGCAGTTTCAATTAACAAGTACTGTAAACAGTACACGGAAAGTAATTTGTATACTTGAATCAAGAAAAATGCTTTCTTGGACTCAATTTAGAAAATTTTTAGGGAAATAAGAAAAATTGACTTAATTATTACTGGAAATAAGAAATTGAGTTTTCCAAAAATGAGACAATTATTTTCTTATTCAAGAACACTAACAAAATCTTTAGAAAAAAAATGTTGAAAAAAAATGTTTAAATAAATAAGAACATCTTTTCTTAAATTTACTTAAATGAAGAAAATCTTTTTGCTAATATCAAGAAGAATTTAAGAAAATTGTGTTTCGACGAATTGGAACAACAAAATACAGCGAAAAAAATGTAAAATGAATAAGAAAACGTTTTCTTGAGCGAAATAAAATTTTTCTTGTTGAATTTGCATTTCCAAAGTAACATGTTTTTTTTTTTCATTTGCCTTCCGCTTTGCTTATTTCTGAATATTTTTGCTTCTTAGTGAAGCATTTGGTATAAGGAGTTCACTATTTGCACCTTCATTTATATTAAATAAAATGTTGTCATTTCAATAAACAAGTCCTAGGAAAATACTAGTTGACTAATTATGGTTTTCTAATCCCTCATGATTAGTTTTCATTTTCCTTATTTTTTACGTTTTTAATATTTTTAGAAAAGATTTGCTTAATTTAATATTTAATATTTTCTTATGCCTCATACACACATGTGGTATGAATATTAGAATATCAATATTGTGATTTGGCTATGCTATGAAAATTTTCAATTAAACTACAATATGAGGGTGACACATATGTGGTATAGATCGAAATATTATTACTATACTACGATGTGTGTCTCTCGCATTACTTACTTAAGCTCGTATAAGAAAACTTTTACTTGCAACAAAAAAATAATTTCTTAATTTATTTCAAAAAACAAGAAAAAAACACTTACCTAAGTAAATTATTTCTTATTTATTTAAAATCCAATTTTACTTGAAGCAAGAAAATGTTTTCTTATTTATTTAAAATCCAATTTCACTTGAAGCAAGAAATTTTTTACTTATTTATTTAAAATCCAATTTTCTTGGATTTTCTTGATATTAAGAAATTATTTTCTAAGTTCAAAATCAAGTCTAATTTTTCTTGTCTCGGCATTGATTCTAGTAAAAAATTCTTTCCGTGTACTATTCAAGACCTGGTTAACTAGGTTTTGATGAATCATAATGAGTTTCAGAAAAGTTAGAGAACATTTAAATTTATGGTGTATGGGTCTGGATTTCTGTTTCAGCAAATATGTTTATCTTAGCGAAAAATGTATGCGAATGCAAACCAATATTAAAACCCCCCCCAAGGCTAATTCCTGCGCACGGCCCTGTATGTATGTATGTATGTATCAAAATACATACATATATCTCCATGCACAGGTCCATTGGAGCGCTGAAAACAACAAAGTCAGCGATGGACTCAGCGGCTGGTCGGTGGAACTATTAACGCTCAACGATTGATGGTGGCGCTATTTGCCGGAAGGAGCAGAATATTCCCAATAAACATTTTCCTTAATTTTCAATTTGAGGCTCATTTGAGAAGTAACCCTATTGTCAAATATCAAACGTTTGTTATCAAATGCACCTCAAATTTCCCCCGATAGCGTTCTCAAACAAAAAGGCTCATTTTTAGTATGGGATTTTGGGCTGATTCTCAATTTGATAAATTCCATTTTCTCAAACCCATTTCAAAGGTGGTACGAAATGGAATGCAATCAATAGATATATGTATGTATTACATATATGTACTATAGAGTGCAGAAAAATTGAAGGATAGTGAGAGTGAGAGAGTTTGTGGTGTGAGCGCAGAAATGGAATGGAATAAATAGATGTACATATGTACATATGTATTACATATTTGTACGCTTAAGTATGTGATGTTTTTCATTTACCCGTGTGGGTGAATTTCGCCGGTGCTTTTTGTACAATTACATGAGTATATTAATATCTTTTTTTAATATATGTACATACACACATATCGGAAACCAACTACATATCGACGGCTGAGAATAAGATCGCCCTATTTCAAAAATTGTTTCAAAAACGCCCTATTCCAAAAATTGTTTGAATAACGTCCTATTTCAGATTTTGCTTCAAAAACGCCCTATTTCAAAATTTGTTTCAAGAACGTCCTATTTCAGACAATTATTCAAAAACGCCCTATTTCAGAGAAAGTAAAATCTAAAATAGGACGTTATTGAAACAATTTTTCAAATAGGGCGTTTTTGAAGCAAAATCTGAAATAGGACGTTATTGAAACATTTTTTCGAATAGGGCGTTTTTGAAACAATTTTTGAAATAGGGCGATCTTATTCTCAGCCGTCGATATGTTTTTATTAAATTTTGTGTAACTTCACAAAAAGCCACAAACAAATAAAATAAGAGTAAGAAATACATAATTAGGGGATTCACAACCTGTCATATTGTGTCATATCGTCATAAGTCATAATATTTTGTTGTTGCATTCTATGCTATACATATGTGTACTAGAAGGCTGCACGAATGGATTCGAAACGGCCAACAAAATATTCGCGGCCGTCCAATTACAGTACCTACTTGTTTCTGTCTTTTTAGAATAAACGCAAGTAGAGCACAACCATAAACAGAACCAATAAAATTACTTATTCGTAGCGACAATTACATGACCTTAAAAAGGTTCTGCAAATAGTGTACACTACTTGTGAATACTTCGAATATAATCGAAATATATGTATGTACATACATATTTTCATAAACACAGATCCAGACGTTGTGTTCAGCAAAATTACGCTGCTAGTGGGAGTGTGTGTATGTGCATATGCATACACACTAGGGCGGATCGATTGGTAGTGGCCAAAAAAAATTAATGGACACATCGCAATTATAAAAATTTGGGTAATTTCAAGCTTTTTTGCCCAAGAAACCATATGTCTAAAATAAATTTCGAACCAGAGCTTTTTACGATCTACATATTTCCAACTGTTCTATATATTTTAAAATAACTCGGTAACCAATACTTCGACTCTTTTGATTTTTTCGGCATTAGTTAGGAAACTTATTTGACATATTAAGGTGGTTTTATGAAGGAAATAAAGTTCTCCCGAAATTCGCGGAACAACCCGATTTTCATGCGAATATAATACGGAAATCTATACCTAAAATTTTTCCTTAATATATTAAAATTTAGAGGTCGTGCAAATGCCTCCAAATTTCTTTCTCCTTTTATATCAGTGATGATACATAATTTTTTTCAAAGTCCTTAATGAACAAGAAAAACATTTCTTATCATTAAAAAATGGAACATATGTTTGTTGGGCTTTTATATTTTGGTCCACCTTAATGCCATATGCACATTAAATAAACAAACAAACCAAAGAAGCAACAAGGTTTTGCGAATACTTCATAACATGGTTATTATTATGTTATATTCTATCGTGGCGAATAGTGTGCACTAATCGCTCCAACAGAGCAAATAGAAATAGTATTTGTATTCCAAATGAAAAGTATGGGTTATATTCGTATCTGCATTGAAATTGTGCTGTGACTAATTGTACAATGCATAGAGTATTCGAAAATATAGAAGAGGCAAATGGTATTGTGCAGAGGTCTAATGTGTACTAAATAAATACAACTCTGAACGATATGTTTTTGGGTCGTCGTATTTGATCAGCTGTGTTTGTTTACTTCTTCATAAGGCTTCGGAAAAGTCTTTTATAACTATTTCCGTAAAATATTTTAATATGACATATGACTTTATGACACTTTGTGAATCACCTAAATCATTATTACATACAATAATTTTCAACCATCATCATTTCAACCGTTAAGGGACTGCTCGATTAGAACAACGAACGCTGACTGAAATTTACAAACACACAAAATTTGTTCGTTCCTTCAAACCTTCACACCTTGTAATTTGTGAAATAGCACAAAATACGAAACAAGTTTTTTTTTCAAATGTGTTGCAAGTTAATCTAAAATTGATAAACAATGTTTGATGAACACTTGAAAGTATGTTTATTTTCAAATTATATACATATATGCTGATTCTCAACTTTAGAAACAATATTTTCTCAAACGTTTGATAATTTCTTTCTCAGTGTTTAATGGGTTGAATGTTTCTAGTTGAGTGTGGTTGTTTAGCTGGCGTTGGCATTTTAGTATAACAACAAAGCGATTGTATGTTTGTGTGTAGGCATGTACTTAAATTAGTGAGGCGTGTAATATTAATGTTGCTTTGGGCTTGGGAATTGTGCTGGCAACGTCGTAGCAGCGAAAAGTGGTGTGAGAAATTATGTTCGACGAATGATTAATGTGCTGTAAGTGTGGCAAAAATTTAATTAGCAAATATCAATAAAGTAACGGTAGCGATATACATACAAACATACATACATATATACATTCATATGTATATATATTTTATGAAAATTAATAATGGAAAGTGCATAGTCGCACATGTTTTGATATTTAGAAAGTGCCATAAAATATATTAGCACATTATTAGAGGGCAAACGAAATATTGAAAACTAAAAGCGGTGAAAGTATATCATATAATTTTGTGGACGAACGTGAGAAGCATTAAAAATGAGAGAAAACTGTTGGTGTTTGTTTAAAAGCAACCAAGTTTTCTAAGGCGACATTTTATAAATTTTCCTGTATTTTTGCCGCGCCCAGCTTAAAGCGATTTTAGTTAGTGGTCATTAAATCGAGAAAAAATATTGCACTCGAAACCTGCTGGCCCTGGTTAAAAACATTACAATTTTTCCCCTTAAGATACGCCAAAAAATTTCAATGTCTGACATTCACTGCTTCAAAGAAACTACGGAGTCGTTTCATATTTCAAGGGATAATGTAAGTCTCCCATTAGCTGCATTTAATTCACCCTTCGTTTTAGCTTGCCTAAAAATTGGGCATTCATGCTTTATTCTTGAAGAAAATATTACATTTGCCTGCATCAGCGCACTTAGGGTGAAAACAGAATCGGAACGTAACGACACGACAACGACAGCCTGTCAAAATTAAAACCCATGCATTCTTATGAAAGCAATTATAATAAAGACGAAGCGGCACGACGTCGTCCACCGACAAAATTACGTTGTCGTCAACTTAGGCCGATTTCTAATTTTGGTGACGACGACGAGCGGACGATGAGTTGCCACTGCATTATAAAATATGAAAATTTTGACAACTCAATAAATCTAACGAAACTTTACAAAAAAAGCAGAAGTATTTATACACAACGAAATATAATAACAGTTTAAAGCATTCAATTAATAAATTTAACTATTTAATTATTTTACATTAAAAAATTACGATTTGCACCAAAAACTTTTTAGCTGTGAATGAAAAACTGTAATGTGGCAGCAACGAGCCTTCTGTAGGGGCGGTCGTTGCCGCATTTATTATGTTTCAGTCGCTGGCTTCGCACCGACATTTTTACGTCAAGGTACTGTCGTTGTCGCAATGTCGTGTCGTTACGTACCGATTCTGTTTTCACCCTTACGCTAAACCTTTTCGATTATGGCCAGTCAAGTTTAAGTATCAACAGTTTTAATATCACTGGTAATGTCTGTTATCTATTAAATTAAAATAATTTCGAAAATGGCAACTTTCATGTTTCGAACTGATAACAGAAAGAAAAGTAAAGAAAATTTGGTGTGCAACCTCCAAAGACTCAAACATATACAAAGTCAATTAAAACGAATCCGCTTAGAGCGAATTACTCTACTTGTGGCAATCTTGCGTTTTAATATTAGCACTTTACTGTTGGTTGTTGTGCCACGAACCAAATACATTCAAACAAGCAAAAGGAAACAGACCATATACAAAAAAAAAAGAAACTGGGAGCCATAACCACACACTAATTTAGTTGCTGACTCTGCAACCAACGCAATTCTACTTATGCCCATAAACTATAAGCAAAGTGTGCTCGTATATTTTTCGGACGCTACGCATCGAAGCTTTAGTGTATTACGTATGACTACCCGCCCAATCTTTGCTTTGCGCTTGCTTGTGTCCAGCTGGAGATAATGACCAACTTTTTGGTGTGCTGTTGGTGAGTGTAAAAACCCTGCAAGAAATTGTGCGATTAGTCTCGAAAGAGATTTGTCCCGGACAACTCTCTTTCGGGTACAATTCGCTACAATTACTCCCAATTGTACCCGGAACGGTAAAAATGTAGAGTAATTGTTGACAATTTTACTCAAAAGGTTATAAACGAATTTTGAAATATGCTTTTGTAATTGCATTTTTTTTTTTGCAATTCAGGTATAAAAGGGTACAACTTCCATTTGATATCCGATTGGCATCAAAGTGGAGTTCTCTTCTTTCGCACTCGTTCAGGTATAAAAGGGTACAATTAGTCTCTCCATAGGACATGCTCAAACAAAAAGGAACACTTCATTCCATATAAAGAGATACAAAAAGGGAGTAGTCGCATGCTCCTTTGCAAGTTATTCTGGATGTATCCCGGATTAGTCGCATTTTTTGCAGGGAAAATACACACAAATATTAACAACGTACATATATATGTATGTACGTATCTATGTAGCTTTATCAGTAGGGCAACAGAAAATATGCCCTAAAAAATTCGTTTTTAGCGCTAAAAATATGTCCTTAAAAATATGATTTAAGCGCTAAATATATGCTCTTAAAACTTGGTTTAAGCACTGAAAATATGTCCTTAAAATTTTTGTTATATACTTAATAAAAAGATATACATATCTACGGCATAGTAGGTGGTGTGCTCACTTTTCATGCAAGAGGTTCCTGGTTCAAACCCTGGCCCGGACAAATATCAAAAATTAGTTTTAAATAAAATTGAAATAGGTACAAAAGCGAAATCAAAAATTCACATTTTATTAAATTACAATACTTTTTGTAACAGAAAATTATTTTTATTAAAGGTACATTTTATAGGTACAAAAGACGAAATAAAAAAATTCACATTTGCGAAACACATCTTCGTTACCAACAGAAAAATATATTTTTACATAAATATATAAGTACATACATATATATACATATTTATGTGCATGAATTTTAAATTTTAATGTGTTGATGGCAATCAAAATTCCAGTGCAAAACTTGCATACTTATTTATTCAAATTGCTATTGCTGTAAACTACAAAATTTTGTGATACATTTTCAAATAGGAAACTATGTCGATTGTCGCGGTAAAAGTTTTTAAACGTAGAAAAAGATCTTACCACGTCAACTGAAGTTATCGGGGCGTATTTAAAAGCAAGAATTTCAGTCACGTGTAGCGTTCAAACATTGACGACTGGTTGTTTGTTTGAGAAAGTTGAGAAGATATATTTTTCAGAATCGTAAACCCAGTATTTATACTCAGCTGTACTAGTACACAGTGTATTATAGTTTTAATCACATAACGGTGGATTGTAACACCATAAAATAATCGAGATAGATATTGACTTATATATATCAAAATTATCAGGGTGAAAAGAGAAATCGATTGAGCCATGTCCGTCCGTCCGTCCGTCTGTCCGTCCGTCTGTCCGTCCGTCTGTCCGTCCGTCCGTCGGTCTGTAAACACTCTAACTCGCGCAAAAATTGAGACATTTTGATGAAATTTGAAATGCAAGTTGGTATCGAGACTGGGACGGTTGGTATTGAAAATGGGAGAAATCGGACCATGACCACGCCCACTTTTCCTGTATAGAAAAAATCGGAAATTTGGTATCTCAGTCACTAATATAGCTGGAGCGATGAAATTTTACCCACGTGTTGAGCTCAGGCCCCTATGAATAAATTTGATGAAATTTTGGAAAATGGGCGGTGCCACGCCCACTTATTAAGGGTCAAACATTGAAAGTTTTATGAGTCATAACTCAGAAACGAGTGAAGGTATATCGATGAGATTTGGTACGCGTGATATACTTACTTAGGCAAATGTTTGAACGAAAAATTGCCAAAATCGGTCGACGACAACGCCCACTTTTATATATGTGTATTATGAAGTGGCCCAATAAAAACATTTTAAGCGATATCTTTGTCAAATATAAAGATAACTCATTGAAAGTTTTTGGCATGAGTTCCACAATAGACCGGAAATTAAAAATAGAAAAATTTTGGAAAATGGGCGTGGCACCGCCTCTACGTATTCACACCACATCCGGCCCGACTAAATCGATTTAGTCGCAAGTGTGTATAGGCTCTAAACATTTTGCGATCCAGAATCGCGATCCATCAATACTCGATACTACACTGTCAATATGAATCGCGATCCACGGATTTCATCAATATATATTGACCGTCTGACATACGCCTATATATGTAGATACACAGCTGATTCGTGTAGCACATTTGAATGAAGCATTGCGCATGGTACACTAATTTAGAGGTAGGCGCATGGGCGAATTCAGAAACTACTTTTTTTTATTTCCAAAGGTAAAGTGTAATGTCAAAATCCAAGCGAATTGTAATCATGGCCAATAGGAAGGAGCGAGTCCCAAGCGAATTCAGATTTTAACCACGGCGAAATATAATTTTGACATTACACTCTACCAATTACAACAACAAAATACATATGGATTTTCTGAATTCGACTCTGCGCCTACCTGGTATATCTGCCTTTGCATTGCGAAAATTATTAAATTCGCCTTGAACTTGTCAGACAAAGAGGAATGGCAAATAGTATACGTATATACAAATCAAAGTTGCCAGAGTAAAAAATGTAAATAAGAACAATTTTACGAGCGAGAAGGAAAAATATGAATTTATTTATTTATTTATTTATTTATTTATTTATTTCATTCAAGTCATATGCATCAAGTCGATACTTACAGACTAACAGCAAAGAAATTTTGTATTTAATTAAATAAGAAAAACAAGCTTAAACTTAAAACTAGAATATTGAATTCAGATAGTTGGTAAACATAATTTTCGAGGAAGAAAAGTCAAGAGAGATAGAACCCGAGATTTCTTTGAATTCAGCTAATGCTCTTTCAATAGGGGCATTACTCGCATATTCTGTTTTGCAGAATTCCCCATAGAAAGGCCTGGCGCTGCGCAAAGACCTTTGCGGGACATTAAAACTTATCTGTGATAGCAGAACAGGACAATCGATAACACCATTCAAAATATTAAACACGAACGTAAGTGATAGCACAGATCTCCTCGATTCCAGTGATTTTAGGTCTATTAAAAGCAGACGTGACTTATAAGACGGCAGGGGCTGCGTGAAATTCAGAGAACGTAAGCAGAATTTAATAAATACTTTTTGAACTCTTTCAATTCTATTAATTAAGTTAATATGATATGGCCTCCAGATAAAAACAGCGTATTCTAAATTAGAACGCACAAAAGACGTATATAAAAGTTTATGAGTATAGGGATCAGAAAACTTCGAGCACAGTCGCCTAAGAAAACCTAGCGCCGAATAGGATTTTGAAATAATATGATTGACATGACAATTAAAAGAAAAATTTTAGCTAAATATGACACCAAGGTCCTTGATTTCATCAACTTTTTTAAGTGCATTTCGATTAATCATATAAGAAGATGCGAAAGTGTTCCTACTTTTAGAAAACGATACGTGATGACATTTATTAATATTTAACAATAAACGCGAGCTTTGGCACCACTTAAATAAGTTGTCAACGTCAGATTGGAGTCGATTTACATCCTCTGAGCATCTAACCGCCGAGAAAATCTTAAGATCATCAGCATAAAGCAAAAATTTAGAATTAGTAATTTGTTCACTAACATCATTTATGAAAAGTAGGAAGAGTAGGGGTCCAAGTATACTCCCTTGAGGAACACCAGAGGACGCCATAAAGCAATTTGAGTTGTAACCATTGCAAGATACAACACACCGTCTCATAAATAAATACGATTTTATCCACTTAAGAAACACTGAGTGAAAACCCAAAGCAACTAGCTTACTGAGGAGTAAGCTATGCGATACTTTATCGAATGCCTTGGAAAAATCAGTGTAAATGCAGTCAACTTGAAAACCTTTTGAAAGAGCTGAGAGGCAATACTGACTAAAAACAGCCAGATTGGTTGTTGTAGACCGATTTGGGACAAAACCATGCTGATTAGGCGAAATTAAGCATTTAGTTGCAAAATAAATTTTATCTTTCACAACGGATTCGAAAAGTTTTGAGACCGTTGAAAGTTTTGATATAGGCCTATAATTAGATACATTATTTTTATTTCCACTTTTGTGGATTGGAGTAATGGTGGTGAGTTTCCACTCATCACAAAAGACACCAGAAGCCAAGGAAAGATTAAAAATAATTTTCAGCGGCAACATAAGCGCAGAGCATTTCTTTAAAAAGTCAGCACAAATCCCGTCATTATCTGATTTCGTAGAAGATTTTAGCTTTAACAGGGCAGCGGAAATATCGTCGGACGTAAGTTGTAGGCTGCCGAAATTAAGTGACGTATTACTAATAGAATTAGTATTAGAGAAACCAGAACCATTATCAACATCGAAATTGGAGCTGAAAAACACGGCGAATAAATTTGCGACATCAGATGGCGTATAAGCAAATTGATCATTTAAAAATACTGCCGATGGAATACTAGAACTATTTTTCTTAGATTTGACAAAGTACCAGAATGACTTTGGATTAGATTTTATATTTACTTCGGTACAAAGAATATAATTCCTATAAAGAAATTTGTTTAAGCAGTTGAATTTTTTGATGTAAAATCTGTATTTATCTAAAAAGACGTTAGAACCATGGGTGCGATATTTCTTATAGAATTTATTCCTAAGATTTTTAATTTTTTTCAATTCTGAATTATACCATGGCAGTTTATAGCGCTTAGTTTTCACAGTTGGAATAAAATTGTGGCAAAATGTAGAAATCGAATTTTTAAAAACAGAAAAAAAAAATTTATAGCAAAATATGCCAAAAATATGCAAATAAGTCAAGATATGCAAAAATAAGCCTTTTGACCTAAATATGCGAAAATAT